>VDFB02271358.1:23266843-23371542 GCA_007258455.2 Sequoia sempervirens | reverse complement strand
TTATTTTTCATCTAGTCCCAACACTTAATGCCTCACATTTTAGTTCACCATGCCATCTTTGCATTCATTCCCTGCCATCAGTAGCTCAATTACAGTTTGTCACTCTGTTACTGATGGAGCCAACCTCTTTTCTATACTCTTCATGCATTTTTATCTCCTAAACAACAACATCATGTGAAAACTATCATTGAATAGAAGATTTTGAAATATAAGCGTACTTGATGTTGATGATTAGAAGCTTCTTCTTTTGCTTAAGTTATCATTGCTTGATTTGTAACAAGGCATTATGTATGCATGTTCACTATCAATGTATGCACTTGATGTTAGTTCACTTGAGTAATGGATCACCTATGATTTTCATTTCTTTGAATTTTCAGACTTGACCATCCTAGGTGATCACTTGCTTGATTCTTCATGTCACTTGATGCACTCCTTCAGATGCATGTTTTTTTTGAGCATTATTGAATTGTTCCTTTCTCAATCCCTCCATGGAATGTTGAAGGAAAGCATGTTGGGTCTCAACCCTTATGGGAGCCCATTTTAGACCACATGCTTTATGATATTAAAAAAAATCAGCAACATGGATTTTCCTATACCCGTAGAGGTAGCAAACAATGTTAGATTAAAACAATATATTATTATGATGCTTCCTCCTTGGATTTTTTCACACTTCTTGCTCTTGCTCAATTGTTTCAATGTATCACTAAGAAAAATTTTACATTACTGTTGATGATTCATGTAGGGATGTTCATAATCATAGCTCTAATAGCTTTTAACATCTCTTGTTGGTCTACAAGGAGCTCGGGAGCAAAGAAAGGTGTGCCATTCTAGAATCGACTGAAGATATTAAGCAATGATTATTATTTTCTTTCTTATGTGATTTTCTATTTCTTTAATCTTCAGTAGTGTAGCATGCTACTTTTCATACATTGTCTCAGCTATTCCCATGACTTGTGTGAGACACTTGGTTCTTATTATCTAATGAATACAAATACAACATTTATAAAATACTTGATCAATTTTGTACTTTTCCTTTTGCAAAACAATGTTTGAAACATTGTGAATGAATACATAATGAAAGCATTCCTTTTACATTCCATGCAATACTTAATGTTGCAATTGATAACAAGCAACTAAACACATTGCAATTTAAAATTCCACAATAACTCAAACTCTTGCAATGGTTAAACATCTACAAAGGTAAATTGAAAACCTTCACCTTAAAATTAATCTTGAATAAACCAGCTCTATCAAATTGAGTTGTGGTGAAAATTTGATAACATGAACTTCACAACATAATAGAGAAAGATGAGGTTTATTGGAAATAGAGGTCCAAGAATCAGTGGCTTCACAAAGGGGACAAAAAATATAGATTCTTTCACATGACAACGACAAGGTATAGGAAACACAATCCCATCCCAGAATTGATCCTTGATGATGGTACTACTGTGAGTAGTGAGGATGATATGGCCTGTGATGTAGTCTCTTTTTTCCATAACCTTCTTAACTCTAACCCACTGGAGTTTTTTTGGGGGATATGCTTAATGTCATCCCTATGGCTCTTTCCCAACAAGATGTCTCGACCATGGAAGATAAGGCTCAGGTGGAGGAGGTCTGCAAGGTTGTGTTTTTCCTCAGCCCGTTTAAGGCCCCGAGCCTGGATGGCTTCCCACCTTTCTTTCATCAAATGTTTTGAGATTTTATTGATTAGGATGTCATGGCTACTATGACTAAGTTCCTTTCTTCTATAAAATTTCTGAAGGAATTTAATAATTTACTTTCATTATTCTTATCCCTAAGAATTAGGGGCCCAAAGAACTGACTAAATTTAGACCTATCAGTCTCTACAATACATTCTACAAAATCTACTCCAAATTGCTAGTCAATTGCATTAAACTCCATTTGAACATGTTGATACACCCTAGCTAGAAACACTTTGTTCCTAGAAGGAAAATAAATAATTCTATTATACTAGTGAATGAAACCCTTCACTCTATGGATAGAAGAAGAAAGGAAAGTATGGCTCTTAAGCTAGACATCTCCAAGGCCTATGATAAAGTGTCATGGGACTTCCTTTTTGAAGTTCTCCATTCATTTTGGCTTCTCCTAGGGTAAATTGTTGAATCTCATTCAGAGTTGTGTGATTTCTTCTAAATACTCGATTATTATCAATGACACACCACAAGGTTTCTTCTCTGCAATTGGTGGTATTCACCAAGGTGACCTATTGTCGCCCTATCTCTTTATTTTGATGGCTGAAGTCCTTGGTCATAATTTTGAATGTAAAATTTTGAATGGTTCTCTAGTGGGTTTTGTCCGTTCTTTTGTGTCCCTCCCAATCTCCCATCAATAGTTTGTGGATGATAATATCTTGATGGGGGAGGTCATCTTCGTCAAGGCTAAAGGTTTTATGGACACCCTTTCTAAGTTTGCTTTGGCTTCTAGACAATGTATTAACTTTTAAAAAAGTGGTTTTTTTTAATGTTGAGCATGCTCTTCAAGCTATGATATCCATAATTCTTCAATGTCTAACCCTTTCCCTCACTTCCACTTATTTGGGTATGCCACTAATAGTAGGAAATGTGGATAATTCAATTTGGTCTACTTTGTGGGTTCAAAGAAAGCTCACGACATGGAAAGGAGCCATTCTCAACAATGCTTGTAAGATCCTCCTTAAAACCACCCTTCAAAGCTTGGTTGTGTACATTATGTCTTTGTTTTTCATGCCTGTGGCATCATCGGAGAAACTTGAAAAAATACAACAAAGATTATTGTGGTTAGGGATTAAGGAAAGGAACAGGTTCTCCTTAGTTAATTAGGATACTGTGTGCTCCAAGAAATATTTTGGAGGGTTGAATTTGAGAAAAAAGTAGAGTGATGAATATGAATCTTATCACCAACTTATCTGGGAAGCTTCTTAACAACCAATTTGAATGGGTTACTATTCTTAAGCATGAGTATCTGCAAGGACATGATTGTATTTTTATGTTGACCAATGAGGTCTTGTCATCTAGGTTGGTTATCCAGAATAACCTTTGAAAAACCTAGAATCTTATTTCCTCTAGTGCCTCTTGGTTGGTTAGATTGGGCATTTTGGTCTCCTTTTGGGATGATAATTGGTTGTCTCCTTAGGCTCTTTCCATCCACCCTATTTTATATGTTGTTTGCAAGGACCTTTGTAATTGTTTGGGTGATAAGGTCTAGGATTATGTCAATTTCTCTCTTGATCCTCCTAGATGGAAGATTGAACCAAATTGGTTTGACCCCCCTTACAGCTGGCTATTGAATAACTTCTCAAGACTATCAATCTAATCAAAATTTCTTTCCCTTTGATCTATTAGACTCCCTTGTCAAAAAAATTTGTAAGGATAGTACTTATTTTGTTAAGGTTGGCTACAACCTTCTATCTAGTTCTTGGAACTCTTTGTTTGATTGGAGGCATCTCTGGCATGGAAATATTTTACCTAAAATCATTTTTTTCTTGTTGATTGTCTATCACAAAAGGATTGTCACTCTAGATAACCTAAAAGAAAGGAATTCAACTTGGGAACCAATGTGTTTTGTGTGAAAAATTAAGTTCAATTCATTCCTCATTTGCTTTTCCACTACTCCTTCTCCTGGTAGGTTAGGAAAAAAATTCATTCTCTTTTCAAATTTTGTTGGGTTTGGCATAAGGATGTGCATGAGATTATGGACTGCTAGTCTCCTCTAGTGTCTCACCCTCTACTCGTTGAGCTTTGGTGGCAATCATTGTTTCTCACAGGATGGGTGCTTTGGAATGAGTCCAATAATAGAGTGTTCAGTAACAAAAGTTCTTGATGGTAGGCAATGGCCAACAAAATTATAATCTAGGTTGTTGAGTTGATCTCTGAAACCCCTTGCAAGCCCAAAAGAAAACCTAATGATCTAGATATTTCAATTGCTTCTGCTTGGAATCTATCTGGGACCCTTAATTCCCCCAGCTCTATTATTGTTCTGAACATATGTAGTATGTCTTGGTCCCCCTTAAGCTTGGATGACTTAAGCTCAATTTTGATGGCTCGACCAAATCCAATTTGAGTCAGGCCAGTGGGGGTGGGGTCATCCATGACCACAAGGGGAGGTTTGTTTTGGCTTATGCAGTTACTTTCAAGGTCCAATCCTCTAGTTTTGTTGAGATAGCTATGGTCTTCCATGGAATTAAAATTTCCATGCAAGTTGGCTTCTTTAACATAATCATCAAAAGGAACTCGAGGAATATGATGCTTATGTTGGTTGGGCTTGCCTCCCCCTACTAGACTCTTCAAGACCCCATGTCCTTGGTTGATAATCTCATGATTTCCCTCAAGAATAGAAATGTGAATCATGTGTTTAGGAGTGGCAATAAAGTCACCAAAGCATTAGCAAATCTTGGAGCTTTTACTCCAAATTTGGTAAAATTGGATGATATCCACCAATTTCCTAGTCAAGTGCTTGAATTGATTCATAATGATGTCAAAGTACAGTCCAAATGAGATTGAGTTAGATTTGTTGTTAGCTCATTTTAATAGTTTCCACATGCATCATTTATGGAAACTTAAGCCTCCCAATCAATCTTTGATGGTTTATTACTATTTGCGGCTCTGGTATCTGAATAGCCTTTTCCATTACTAACATTTTATTGCTCCATTTTTTGTCCGTGTCGTGATGGGAGGTGATTTGGTCCAAGATAAACCTACCACTTGTGATGGTCGAAAGTAGGATAAAGAGGTCTAGATGATTCTTGAATGGGGTAAGCTGGCCTCGTATGTGGAGGGGATGTAGGGTGTAACCCCAAAATTTCAGTGGAGTATTCTAATTCATGGGTGGATGGGACTATCCATGTTGGTCGCATTTCTTTTATGGTGACCCCTGAGCTTATTGTAGAGGCTGCTAGGGTTTCCCTAGAAAGTATATGCATCCTGCACAAGTCGAAGAGCCATTACTAGAAAGATATGAAATGGTTCTTGGAAAAGCATGAGAAAGTGAACAGGTTGTAGAATGGTTTCAACTGCATTGACCTTTTTGGTGTTTGTAGCACCATTGCTAAAATTATCATGAGGTATGTCACTCTTGAAGGGAATTTTCATCACTTCCACGCCTACCTTTTCCCTATGCTCAATCATCTTAGGTATAATATCAAGATGAATTTCTCCTTTTGGATCATGTCTTTTCTGGAGTAGTCTATCAGGAATGTTTAGGCCAAGTGTAAGAAGTTATCCCTTCACAAGGCCCTTATATTGCACCTATGCAAGTTTCATGTGATTTGGCTTCCCTCCGCTTCTACTTTGTGCAAGAACACCTTGACTATCCTTGAACCCACTAACCCCCTTGGGGGCCCCAACCCTTTTTTCACTATCAATAAAAATCCTCCTACCATCTACCATAGAACTCAAGCTCGGGGAAAAGCCCCAACTAGTGATAATACCCCTCTTGTTTGTATGAAATTGACTCCCTTATCGAAGCCCACTCCTACTGCCATTTCTTCTAGGTTGGGGGTTTCTGATAATTCCAATGATGATGATGATTTGTGGAACCCCACCACGGCTAACTCTCTCATTCACTCCTCAGCTTCGGGCAATGATTCGGAGGTTCCCAATACCCTACCCATTTCTAACCCTATCCCTCATAATTCCCCCAACCTGTGCATCAATTTGAAGGAATCTAGCACTAAACCTAGGTCATTTCATATCCCAACCAACCCCATAAGCAAAAAAATGAATAAAATTTCTGAGACTATCAATGTTCAAAAGGGTATTATGAAATGGATTTTGGGTTAGTTGGTTATAGCTAAAGAAAGGATCCAAATCTTGGGGGCCAAGGTTCTGGAACAACAGGCTGTGTGGCCTAGGGAGGTGGAGAATAAGATGCATTGGGACATGATTACTTCCTTGGCTAGGTCCTTTGAGAGTTCAGAAAGGTGGGAAAAAGAGCTGGATGATCTTTAGGCCATTGTCATTTTTGAGGAAGATATGAAGAATTTATTGACCGAAATTGATGCCATACACTAGAACCAGGAGAAGACAATGTAGTATTTGAGGGTCATCACTGACTACAACAAAGAAATTGTGAAGAATACCACCCTCACTCTTGAAGTTTTTTAGGATGAGATAAGGAAGAGCTAAAGGAAGTGGCTAGTAGAAGGGGTGGACGATGGTCAAGTGTATAAGAATAATGGAAAGAGGGTGGAAACCTCGACTCATGATGACACTTAGGATACCTAGGCCATTTTTAGGGTCCTGTGACTTTTGAGAAGAAGCTCAAGTTCTTGTCTCATGAGTGGAACATGGTCACTGGTCTCAAGCTTTTAGGAGACCTATAGGTGGCTAGTGGTTTTTTTTTGTTCTTAGTTTTGTGCTTTCTTTTATTTTTTCCTATTGGTCATTCTATTTAAGCTTTTGTTTTTGTTTTCTTCTTCAGTTTTCTCACTGTTCGCGAGTCCCCGGTTTCCCTCTATGGTTGTTTTGTAATGGGTATCGGCCCTTCTAGTTTTAATATAATCAAAACATGTAAATATTCCTAGGATACATTAACATCCCACAAAAAATTGTTGTTAAAATTTAAATTAGAGGAATTTATCTTCCTAGTGATAATATTAAAGCAATTCTCCAACATGAAGTTGAATTGAGCAAACACAAATTAAACTGAATCTTTTGTAAAAACAAGTTGAATTTTTACTTCCTAACATTGAAACTATTTTTTTAAATAAAATATATCATTTTGTAACTAGAAATCTATACCAAAACTACACGTGATATTCTTAAACTTCTATGATCATTGTCTTCACAAATATAGTGAAGAATGGTAAGATTAAGGCTATAACACTCTTCTTGGGGGTTTGAAAGAGCTTTCAATTAATTCTTTCCTTATATTGTTTATCATTGTCTATATTGATTTGAAGAATTCCAAGTGTCATCATAGTGAACTTATTAGTTTCTATGTCATGGTTGATCACATTTTCATTTTGAAGCATTTGTATTTCTATCTTTTAAAATTATCAAAATCTATGCTTTCATGGAGGTTGCAAAACCAAAACAAGGGTTTAACTAAGGAAATATCTTCAAACAACCACCCAAAAAGTTTTCCATTCTTCTTATTCAAATATTTTTCATAAGGAGGTAGACATTTCTCAATGATTATATTTTACTTCTTTCCTTATGTTTATTTAAATCTCTTCCCTTCTAATATTTAAATAGTTATCTTAGTTGTTGCCCTATCCTTTTCAGAAATCATGTGTACTTTAAATCTCTATTCCCTATTCATAATTATAGGGACCTTTCTTGAACCTAACTATTAATATCATAAACTGTCTAGAATGGATGACAAAATGATGATAGAAGTTCTATGCAATGCATTAGTATTTGAGGTAGATGATTTTGAATAGATATTAGAGGTTCGTCATAATCAATGTTTTATATTTATGTTGGAATAAGTTTTTAATTTATCTCTTGTAAGGAGATATTTTTACCAATCCATTTTAATTGAATATTTTTTATTCTAAGTTATGATTTAATTTTCAATTAATTTTTTTTATATAAAAGATAATTGAAATAATTTTAATAGTGTTTTTGATAAAGGGTAAAATGGGTTTTACAGGGACCCGAAACCACAAAGTTTATAACATAAAAGATATGAAAGAAAAGTCCAACAAAAACAACCAATTGCACTAAAGGTAAAAACCAGAACAAACTGCAGCCACCCACAACAGGCCAAGAAGGTTGAAAAAAGCTAGCAAAAAATGCCAACAAAAAATCAACTGCGACTAACCCAAAGTCTTCAGGACAGACTCTGTCTCAGCCTCCAAATTCTTCATCTCATGAACACCCTTCTTAAACATTTGAATCATTTGCGAAGTGGGGGGAGCCTTCCTCTTCATATTGGCCCCGGTTCTCTTAGAGATGCCAGCATCCTCCTCCTAGTTTCTTTCATTGGTTTCCTCCAGGTCAACCACCAGAGAACCCTAATGGGCTTTGTCTAGTTTCTTGGTCATGGCATTGATGATTATGGTGTTGTGTCTGGCCATACGATTATTTTACTTACCAATGATTTTGATAGTATTATTCATTTTTTCCATCTCAATTTCAATGTTTTTGTTTTTGCCAGCTTGGTTCTGAGTATCATAGCTGAGACTGTGATCTCTTTGTTTCACCTCTATTTTTTCAATTGCCACTACCTTGGCTCCCAACTCTTCCAGCTTACTTTGCAGGGCCCAATTTTTTATCTTTAGCTCGTTAATTTCATTGAAAGTCCATTTCGAAAGTTTGAAATGGATATTAGCATTATTTCTAGCTAAATTCAAAACATGCATAGAGGGATCCCTATCTGTGTTGAGACAAGTATTGTCAGGGATAGGAGTGACAAGGGACCTAGTTCTAGCAATTCTATCCATTGACGGGTCAGTAGAGGGCTTAGTATTATTTGCACCAGATGCCTCAGAGTTAGGGGAATCTTCAGAGTATGAAACAAGGTTTTTAGCCTTGGGATTCTTATCATAAAACTAGTTTTAAGGGAGGGGATTTCCAGCTCAAGCATAACACAACCTTTAACAGTAAGAGGGTTAGGGTTTTTCTTGCCTGAATGGGCAGCAGGCGGACTAAGGACAGTTCTAGCCAGACTTAAATTGGGAAAAAACCCTGAGCAGGTGAGTTCAGTATCGTCATCCTCAGAGTCAGCGGAGGCTTCAAGATTAGCATGGACATACATTTTTTGGTAATGCTCCACAATTAATCTAATCAAACCAGTATGCAAAATAGGGAATCTTCTAGGGTTTTTTTTGTGGTCATCCAAACTTTTCCTCAAAGAGCAAAAGAGATAGTAGGGGAAAGAAACCCTTACCTTGTAGTGGAAATGGTTGAGCAGGGAAAAGTGATAACCGTAGACCCTGGTGAAACAACCATCCACAGTTATTTACTCCATGATGACACGTAGGACATTTCTCCATAGGGCTTTTATGGTGTCGACATCAAAGAAGGTATTAGCAATTTTTACCAGTTTCAGCTTTTCTTTCTCTTTTTTAGGAAATCTGACGCTGACATCGTCAGAAAAAACCCTGTCCCTAAATTTTTTTTCCCATCATTCGACATTCTCGTCGCTTTAGCTATTAGGTTTTTGTTGAGCTTGACATTCCTACCAAAAAGGGTAAGATTCTCATTATCCCAATTTTTCTCAAAAAGATTTGTAGCCTCTTGACTGGAACCATGGAGCTTCTCCAAGAATGAAAGTAACCCCCCACTTTTAACTTTATTCCAAGCGTTAACATTTCTTTTATGCATCTCATAGCTTTCCAACTCAGTTCTTTTCTTATCTCCACCCATCTTAGCAAACACAGTGGGGCACACAGACACGATATCTTTACTAGAACTGGTCCCGCTAAATCTAAGAACCCACAAAGCGTGCCAATCCACCTTGCAGACTAAGCAAATAAACTTGGTCCTATGCAATCTAATGATTGTGATGTGAAAACTCCATCCTGTCCTTATTAAAGAGATGGCATGCCTCTTATCCATGTGATTTATCATAATTCAATAAAGCGCAGACATTAACACTTAGATCATTAAAGTTTAGCCAAGTGCTCTGATCATTACTCCTAACCCCTTCATTAGCAAAAAATTTGCCACAACATTAGCTTCTCTATAGGCATGCAAGATTTTAATTTTGTCAAACTTAGCAAGAGTCAAGGTGGCATCATCAATCCATGATTTAATTGTCCATGAAGGGGGGGACTTGCTACAAAGATAGTCAATAATATTTTTGGAGTCACCTTCAAGCCAGAGATTTTTAAAGTTAAGACTATGGGCTAAATTTATAATGTGAAAAGCACCAGCAGCCTCAGCCAAATGATTAGTTTGGGACCCAAGAGGAGTTGTCGTAGCACCAAGAAAGTTGCCAAAGGAGTCCCTTATGACTCCACCATAGCCCACTGCCCCTGGATTACCTTTAGCCGCACCATCAAAGTTAGTTGTGACCCATCAATTAGGCGAGAAAGACTAGTGAACATCCTCTCTATCCTTCTTGGGTTTTTTAGGGGCGCAAGGCAAATCGAGACTAATATTCCATTCCTTGGCAACTATAAGGTCATAAGATGATTGAGCCACTTTATCAGAATTACTAACCTTCTGGGGGATAGTATTGACATTCTCTTTCAAGAATCTGATAATTCTATCAAAAAAATATCCACCAGAGCTTCTTTGTCTCTGTAAATTATATTGTTGTATTCTTTGCAAAGACCCCAAGCAACATGAGGGAAAGAGAAGTCCCATATAAACTTGAGAATAGGATTAGAGTCAGAGCTTTCCATTGGAGCAAAAAGTCTTCAACAGATGAAGGAAAAACCCAAGAGAGATGCCAAAAGTTGATAATTTTTTCCCATATTGAGGCAACAAAAGGATAATGAAGGAACATATGACGCACTGAATATGCTTCCCTCTTACAAACAAAACATCTATTAGGTATTTGAAAGCCACGATTACATAGGTTATCAATCATAAGCACCTTATTTTGTAGAAGGATCCAAAAAAAATTGTTGATTTTAGGGACCAAATGTTTGAACCAAGCCTTCGACCAAAAGGGAGAATAATTTTAATAGTGTTAAATCAATCCATTGAACTTAATTGGATATGTGGGTTTTCTCTAGATGAAAATTATTATTCCTCTTTAAGAGTTAAATTTCATTTATTATAGACTGAAAAAATCTTATGTTGTTAGTGATTTTTAAAATTGTAAATCTATATCTAGCTATATCTTTCATTTTTATCTATTACAAAAACCAAAGTTCCATCTAGATATTTAATAATTTAGTTCATCATTAGTTAACGAAAAACATTAAGATCTACATGCACTTTGTATAGGAGATGATTAAGGGGTAAGTCATTGATTCATATGTTTGACCTATAATAGAGTAGACTAGAGATACCCTCACCAGTCTCTTCACTAAGAGAAAGTACATCAACCTTTAATTTCTCTTGGGGTGTCGAAGATTGCTTAAGGTGAGTCACTTAGCCATTCTTGACTTTTACGCTAATGGGGTGAATTTTTTCCCATTGATTTTTGTTCTCTTTTAGTTTTTTGGAATATATATACATGGGTACCTCATAATACCTTGTTTTCATGACCTATGTTTCAATAATTTTCTATTTTATTCCCCGTAAAGAGTACTTAAAGGTGGGTGTTAATGTGAATGAGAATTTTTTTTTACCTAGTAGATTTCCTAGCTAGTTATCCACTTAGGTTGTTTTATAACTTAATTGAGTTACTTGGGATATTTTTTACTTTACCCCACATTACTTGTGTTTTTAGTTTCTTATGTATTATGTCTTATATAAACTCGCCTATTTTATTATTGTAATCGCTCAGTATTTTATGATTTTCATCCTATCAAATATATATTCCTATTTATTCTTTTTCTAAATCATTTACATTGTGGGAAAATTGATAGCCAAATCTTATAGAAAAATATCTTGACCTAAAATGTTACTTAAGTCATGCTTGTTATATATATAATCTACAAACAAAATGTCATGAAACTCTAGTTTGCATCATCTTGAAATTCCTCACGGTTTAGCCGCTATAGGTGCCCAAAAGTGAAGATTTAGTTAGAAAAAAATATTTCAATGTTCAGTTTAGCCAAAAATTGTAAACCATTACTGTGGGATCACCCATATATATATATATGAGTTATGGTTAAGATATATCAACATGGGTCTTCTCAAGGAGAACACAATGGTTACATTTGGTGCATCTCATTGAAAACTGGATTATTACGACTTGCTAGGGTGTGGCTACTTGAACTTATATTTAAATGCTAAGCATTAAAAATAAAAAAACTTAATATAAAATTATTTTACAATAGATTTAAACTATTTCACATTAAAATTTCTTTCACACCAATGTTTTCCCAATAACCTATTTTTTTTGTGTGAAACCCGTAAAGAATTTTTCGTGGATTGAAACCAACTTCCAATAAAAAAATTGTCACATTTTCCTTAAACTAATACATTAGACTTTTAACCTGTTTTTGATTAATGCTTATTGAAAACATGAAATAATAAGTTTTTAGAATAATAAATTTTATATTTACTAAAGAGATGATTTAAAAACTAGTTATACTAGTTCTAAGAAAATTCAATGGTAAAACTAATAGAACTTAAAACATATATTAAAGAAATTAAAAAAAAAAACGATAAATCTATTCTTTCTAATTTCTACGTATTTGAACACTTTTTAATAACCTTATTTAAACCCATGAGTCTTGATAACACAGTGAAAACTAAGATCTTAACCACATATTTTCTTCTTGGCACAAACATCAGATTATCTCGAAATGATAAAAGAGAAGACACGACAGTGAAGAAATTTTATAAATATATTAAAATCAATACTAATCAGTGATCTTCTAGGTGTGAATGAAGTAATCTCTAGTATAAGCAAATAATAATAATGTAAATTCAAGTCTGGATGGTAGAAGATGTATGGATCTGCTAGCTGAATAATTTTATTAAATGTTTTTATATATTGGATCACTGAGCAAGTGGGCAAAAACTTTATATTTATTCCTCTGAATAAAGAAAACCATTGCTTTCTCTGCAGCTTGTCGAGCTCATGAGCTGTAAAGTGTATCATGTTCCGAGAGATGACCATTAATGCATTTTTAAAGGAGCCTTCTCGAATATATCATCATGATTAGCAAGACTAACCTGTCAAATTAAGATTTTTCGGTGGTTTATTCTTCAACAAAGTGCAACTTGCGTTTAATGTCAAATAATGTTGCAGGCCTGGGACCAAATGTCACGTTAAGCACAACGTTTATTATTATAATTCCTGGGCGGTTTAGTGATATGATGGCCATGTGCCGACGACTGCTTTTGTCGAGAGAAACTTTGGTCCCACGTCGACATTTCCCAACTTTGGTTGAAGGGTATCCGAGTCGAACACCGCACTTTGTGGAACGACAAGTGCCGTGTGGCATCTTCCTTTTTACACTAGCCATAACTTAAGTCGGTGGGTAACGTCGACCGACAGCATAAAGAAAACGGATTTCTTCATACATAGGATTAGCATACATAAATGTATGTTTCTAGGACATCTTATGGTTTCTCAAAGGTATTTAGAGCTTATGTTGATGAGTTATTGAAGATTTAAGTGATGTTTAGATATAGTAATTGAGAATGGTTAGTTAAATTCTTTATTAGATACGTGGTAAAACAAAAATAGTTGTGGTTGATAGAGTTTGTTATTGCTTTGATTGTTAAATTTTAATTATAATTTAAAATCATTAAAGATGTGATGTATTTAATGTAAAAAGTAAAATTGAGGTGGGTTTTGTTCGGGTTCTATAAAAATATGATTGTATGAGTTATATAATTTATTTGGTTTGTTTTTTACAAAATGTTATGATTTTTTCTAGTATAAAATTAAATAGTTGGTACCTATAGAAATGGTTCACATGGATGATATTTAATTTTAGGAAAATAAGGTGGTGCAAAAAAGCATCACGAGGTATGCTATGTAAGGTTTGAAGTTCAAGGTTATATTTTACATTGGTCAAATCTTGCTCGAGTGGATTAATAATAATATAAAAAACTAAGCATGGGGTTAGTGAAGAGTTGAAATGATTGATCTTGTATTCGATGATCTACAAAAACCTTTATACAAGGAGTAAAATGTTCTATAAATGAACCTTTGTAATTGAAAAATGTAATATACTCCTACACTAAATTGCTACACTAACATTGTTTAACATTCCTTGAAGTTTGTGTCCCATGTTGAAGCTATTGGGACTCAAACACCCCAACTGGTGTATGAGTCCTGCCTTAGCTTGGACCTATTTTGAATTTAATTCTTTATAGGATTTTATTCTGCTCGATTTGATGTCAGCTTGTAGTGTTGTAATTTCAAGAAATTTGGCATAAACAAGTATAAATGCAAGCTTATTTCACATATTTTCTCCTAACAATATCTAGCATGATTACAAATCATCAAGATCACTTTCAAGAGAGCATTCAAGAGAAAATCATCAAGAATTTGGAGCTATATTCAAGATTCAAGCATCATGTCAAATTTTTCATGTGCATCATATGTGTTTGTGAGCTAACATTTGTGATGTAGGTTTTCATGATTCAAGAAAGCATTCAAGCATTCAATCAAGAGCCAAGATCTACATTCATGCTAGCCATTTCACACAAGATTGCACCCTTTATTACAAAGGTTTAGTGAGTTAGAACATTGCATATTGTTCATTCATCATTCCTTCATTCTATTTCGATTCATTTCAAGGTTTGATTACAAAAATGAGGTTTGAAAAAGGAAAAACCCTATTCCCTAACACAACAACATTTTTCCCTCTTCATGTGTGATTACATATCTAGGTAATATGGAGTTTGGAGTTCCTTTAAAGACAAAGTTACAATATTGAATAAAGTTGTCAATGTTGTTAAGAAGTTGTCATCTTCATGGAATCTCACCTACAAACCATAATTCAAACTTTCAGACTTGGAGATCAAACAAGATGAAAGCTACAGAAGATCACTCAAGGCTATAGAAGTTTCATTCAAACCCTAATACTAGGACTAAATCTCCACCTTGGGCGTATGAGTCTCAATATACCTATTTTTAGCAATTTTTTGTAGATCTTGATTTACCAACACAAGATTCTAGATCTAGTCTATGAACCCTAAAGTGGGACTAAATCACCTAGTCTAGCGTATGAGTCCCAATGCACATAAAAAGTCTGAATTTTAGAGTTGTAGACCTTGATTTGGACATCTCGAGTATTTCGGGTGCTTATCTTTTTATCCTCAGTCTCTCATTCTAATTTTAAGTTTCATTTCCTAGGTCACATAGTTACATTTGCATATTACTTTCATTTCTTTCTTTCTAAGCATTTGCTTAGTGGTGAACCCCCTTTTTAATCACACTTAAGGAAACCCTTATAATAGAAAAAAGCCCTTCCCTTAATTGGGTCATCTTGGTTGAGGGATTCTAGGGTTTCCTAATGAACTAAGAGAGAAATAGGTCATAATGCCCTAAGTTCTTCATAAATCCTTGAAGGGTACCACTCCCTTTGAAGCTTAGAAATGATGGAAACCAACAATTGATCATTTCAAGGTCTTTGGCTCTCCTACCATGGCATGCATTATGAAAAAAATCACAAGTATATAGATCTATCCACAATCCAAACCTTGCATCTTTGTTGAATATCTAAATGGTGTAAAAGGCTATCACTTACTCCAACCTACCACCCATGAGTTGTTTATTGAGAGAGCTGTTAAGTTTCAAGAAACATCTTTTCAAACTATACTTAACATTTCTCAACATGTTGGGGATTCACTATATCCTAATTATAGTACTAATGATTCAAATCATTCTTAGTAGATTCAATGTAGAATCTTTTTCTTCTTCCAATTCTGATAGTGATGATATTGTTGAGGGTTCATCTTCATCTAGTTTAGGGATTGCATTAGAAGTTGATATTTTTGCAACTGACTCACCCACATCTTGAACTCTACATTGGGAAAATACATGGTTATATGATCTAGCAGATGATAGACATATTTAGGAAGGTTTTCAAGGGGGCACATGCCTTCTTTTCTTCCATTTTTGATCCAAAAATATTTAGAGAGGCATTGGGAATACTTGAGTGGTATATTTCTACCAATTGTACACTATCTATATGCACATCACATGGATGGGTTGTACATCAAGTGGATGTGAAGAGTACATTTCTTCATGGAGACCTTTAGGAGGAAATCTACATGAAACAACCATTATGGTTTGTTTAGGATTCATCCATAGTTTATAGACTTAGGAAATCTCTCTATGACTTCAAACAAGACCCTATGGATTGGTATGCCAAGATAGATTCCTACCTCCTATAGTCATGTTTTACTAGATGCCATTTAGATCCTAATGTGTATTTATTGCAATAGGATGATTGAATTTTGGTACTAGTTCTATATGATGATATTTTGATTACTAGGAGTACTTCATCTTCCATTGCAACACAGAATTCACCACTTTAAGACAAATTTGACATGAGAGACTTGGGTTTATTGGACTACTTCCTTGGCATTGAGATTTCATAGTCTAATTTAGGGATCACTCTTGCACAACCTAAGTATACTCTTAAATTACTTACACAAATTCACATGACTACTTATAAACCATCTTTGAATTCGTTTCTATATGGATTCAAGCTTGAGTCTTCCTATACTACATCATTGGTTGATGCTACTTTTTTTTGACAACTTGTTGGTAGTCTTATATACTTGACTCATACTAGGCTAGAAATTGCATATGCAATTGGCATGGTTTCAAGATTTATGCAAGAACCTTGTAAGCTACATTATAAAGTAGCTAAGAAGATCCCTCATTACCTTCATGTGGTACTGTTGGGTTTGGGATTCATTATAGAGCTAGTTCTTTAGTTGATTTGGTCAATTTTACAAATTTATATTGGGCTAGTGATACTGAGCATCACAAGTCCACTTCATGTTACATTTTTTCACTTGGTTATGGTCCTACTAGTTTCTCTATCAAGATGGAAAATTCTATTATTGTATCATCCACAAAGGTATATTTTAGGGGGGCTATTAACTTAGCTACTAAGGCTATATTGCTTCAGGCCATTCTTTATGAGTTTGGTATTCCTTTTAGGTAGCCAATAGTCATTTATTGTGATAAAAAAAGCACCATTATGATATCCAAGAATCTAGTTTAGTATCAAAAAAACAAACCCATAGAGATTCATGTGAATTATATTCGAGAGTTGATTTGTGGATAGGTCATCGACTTAGTCTTTTTCCAATCTTTAGAGTAGGTTGCTAAAATTTTCACCAAACCCTTTACTAAGAGTAGCTTCATTCATCTATGATATCTTCCTCATGTGTGGTCTGCATCAACCACAACAATATCTATGGGGGGATTTCTATCCTTCTTCTCATCTTATCTCTCTTTTTGGAGGATAGTTTTTCCCAACTAGGTTTTCTATCTTAATCTATTTTCAAGAGATTACATTGTACATGGGTACCTTATCACGCCTCATAGTTAGGACCCATTTCTTTTGCATTGTACATGGGAGCCTCACTAGGCCTTGTAGTCAGGACCCATTTCTTTTATGCCCACCTAAGCTACGCTTAAGGGGGGTGTTAGTGTATATATTGCATTATATTGCATACAAATAAGCATTAATCCTACTTAGGTGTTGATGATAGTTACACATGCATGGTGTCAATGTTAGGATTTTTAGAGGTGTTGACTCACTTTTAACACCTCATGCTACTTTTTTCATAAGCAACTTGCCCCCACTCCATGAGTGAGGAGTCTTATGTGTGTTTCATGGATATCAGGTGCCTTTCTACTCATATATATGTGCACTTTGTTTACCTAATACATTTAGTCGATCACTCATTGTGCTTCTTATGTGATCTTCATACTTGTAAGTTTCTACATTAATTAAAAAATTTATAATTTTTTTTTTAAAATCAAGCATGGTAAATTAAATGATGCATTTAATATTTTTCTCCTGAAACTTATAGCCCCAAAAAACTAGGAAGCTAGTCTAGGGTGTACAACGCTATAGACCAACACTTTTAGCTCCAATTTGAATATGTTAGTATTTGTAATTTATCATTTAAATTTATAGTTTAATTTTTGATTCGTCGACATTTAATTTTCAAGAAATTTCAATAATTTAATATAAATAATAGTATTTTACAACAATTGAAATACTAATGAGACCTAGAAAATCTATTGAGAAAATTTAAAAATCCTAAAATTGTTCAATGGCAGAATTAGCAACATTCTTACAACACTTTCATCAATCAAGTTCAAGGTTGTACGACATCAAGAAGGATGAAGCAATTAAGGTGCAAGGAGCTATTATCATCAATAACACCAAATCATGATGATGTATTGAGTTATTCTCTACAAGCTAGTTGCAACAATCTATTATGTTTTATGAGGTAATCTTTCTCCGATCTATAAAGAAATCAAGGTATCCATCAATCAACATTTTTATGTAATCTCTTCTTCAAGGGTTTTCATATCAAGGTAACATCAGGGTAAAAGCAAGAAATTGGGTACATGAAGAGGAGAAATTTTGGGCAAAAAAAAAAATTTCGCACAAAACATGTACATGTTTTCAAAAAACACATATGCATTCAGCTTTGGGTACGCGAACTGAAAACACATACGCATTTTCGCAAAGCTATTTTTTTTTTTTAAATTAGCGACTTTGTTTCATTTTAACTCACATTTTTGTCTATGCTAGAGAAGAGGAGACCAGATCGCGTACACATTTCAAAGGGCCTGATTGAAGAAAATTTTCACTACCACCTCCTGTCATCAACACAACCGACCTCAGCAACCTCTAGGTTGGTTGAATTCTATCTTTTTTTTGCTTTATATCTTATTTTTGGTTTTGTAATTAGTATTCAATTTTTATTTGTTTAGTTTGTTTTAGTTCAATATTTAATAGTTTTGTAATTGCATTTAAAAAACAAAAAACATCAACGAAACAAAGAATGTTAAATTGTAAATCAAAAACCATAAAAACCAAACCTAAATTGGACACATTTAAATTAGAAATCAAAACCCTAGAAATCCTAGGTTACAAAATTTACATAGGTCCCTAAAAACTAGTTTACACGGGTTAACCTTAAACCTAAACCCTAAAACGTAAACCTAAAACCCTTTTTACCCTAAAACATAAACCTAAAACCCTATTTACCCTAAAATGTAAACCTAAAACCCTAAATTAGGGCTCCTTGGAGGTTTATATTACATTTTTTATTTGACATAACCTTCTTTGTATGATTTTTACTCTCACTCATGGTTCTTAGTTTATTTAGGGTGGAAGTGATGACAAGTTCAATATTAGGGGCATGTGATATAATAGAGGAGGTAAAATAAGGATGTGTAGTAAGATTTGATGACATAGCATGTAGGGAGGGATCACATTATATTTCATAGGTTAGGTACATTTTGGTATGTTTTTGGTGATCCACATAACTACCAATGAAATTCATAATTGACTAATAAAGGAGGTACAAACAATCAATGCATAGATATATTAACCAACAAGTTTATTTAATTATAATATGTTCACATAATGTAAATGATAGCTAATTTTATCTCAGAAAACTTCATGATTGTATAATTTAACTTGAGAAAGTGTACCAGTGAAGTAAAATAATGTACCTCATGATAAACTATGTGCTTGATTTAATAAGTGTATATATCATGATGCTAGTTGATATGATCATGTAATCACTCTATATCAATGTTATTAGCTTATATAGTGTATGATGTATTCTCTTAAAAAAACATAGAAATGCAAGTCATACTTGTTAATCTAGACTATGTGCAAAATGGACTTTTTGAGCTCATAGTAGAATGAATGGTACTTGAGTTTCAAATTTTTTATAACTATGTCACGATTTAATAAGGATTATGACCACAAGACTCATTACTTGTTTTAATTTATATGTAATTTTGAAATAAATCCTATTTTGTAAGAACATAACAATTTTCCCACTCATGACAAATAATTAGGTAAATAACATATACACTTGAACGTCTCAAGATTTCCTAATGGACCAAACTAAAAATAGGAAGAAACATATTAACTCTTGAATGGTTTCGCTATTTTCTTAGGTAATTAACTCTTGGAATAAAATCTAGATAAGGAAAAACATAAAGTAATATTTTCCATGCAAGAGAAATTAAGGTTTAGAATGGATAATTTAGTACTATTTTATCAACCTTAAGATACCAATAGTATATAAACCAGTTTGATGAGATTGGTTGTAGTCTAAGGATGAAGATCATGTTAGGAACTTAAGGTTTATATTTAATAAATCAAATAGTAAGTTAGTTAGTTGGGTGGGAAGTTATTCTCGTAAGTTGTTTTGGTAGTTTGTATGAGAAACATGTGCCTTTATAACAAAATGAATTCATTGTAAAATCGTCTCGAAGAAATATATTATTGTGCTATTGTTATTGTATGCAAATGGTTTGATTTGGTTATCTATGTAAGCTCTACTATTTTAAACATGGCATTATAGGAGCTATGATCTCAGTCCTAGCCAAAATAGAATAGTTTTTTTGAGAGGATTCTTAGAATGGGAATGAATTGAACCTTCCTGTAGATTCCAATTTTTACTCTCAATGGATCATGGAATTTTTATTTTATTTGGTGAAGTCTACAATGAGATAAGTGTGCAATTCATTCATGTTTGAGTGATGAATGGGAAACTGTTGCTATTAAAAATTATGGATAAGTGGAAACACAATGACAAAGGTGAAGAGGAATGCAAACTTCTATGAACATATCGAAAGGTGAATCATAAGTTTACCAAGAAATTTATGTTTCTTGGTGATGCTAAAGTAGACAAGATTTTGATTACTAGCATATGAGAATGGGAAATTAACTATCTACCATTTTTTAAGTGTGTGCAACATGTGTGAGTTCATAGTCTCATTTTCATGCTAAAGTTTTCTTTTATGCCTTAGAAAGTATAGTAAACAAAAGTGAGAAGAGTAAGCTACAATATCTAAAGAGACCACTATAATTTTCCCATCATTGAAAGAAGTCATGGCATTACAGATATATCATGTGTTTTTCATGATTTTGAGGTTGGAGTTGGAAAGACACAATCCAAACCCGACTATGTGTAAAATGAATTGAACTTAACTTGAGTGAATAGAGGTGTGACATTGGAAAAATGAAAAATGGGGAAGGATCTTTCACTTTACATGCTTATTTTTTATATACAATCCATTTATCGTGAATTTGGAAGGAAGAACAAATTTTTGAGTTTGAAGAATTTAAGTGTGAATTACAAGGGAGAAACTCAATACCTATAATTTGATTTTTTACATGAGCTTGAAAGATGTAATAAAGTTAAATAAAAGGATTCTAAAACTGTATCACTTATTTTGTTGAATTTTTCAATCTGCCATTGACATTTTTGATTTACTAATACCAAATGGAATTCAAGGTTTTAATGCATTCATATAGCAGTTAGAAGTAGTTATTGAAGTCTCTTTTTCTATTCATTCTTTTCAAAAAATTGAAGGTGTGAGAATGCAACATTAGGGTGTTGGTGATAAAATTTAGTCTATTTTTGGGACAAATATTAGAATAAGTTTTATACATCTTTGTAATAGAAGAGATAATTTTATTAAAAGAGAACAATTAGAGGAATGATTCCATGAAAGAAAAATATAATGATTATCTCAAATACATTAAATTTTTTTATTGTAATGGATGCATTATCAGTTCAACCAAACATGCCTAGTATCAATAGTTTTCTACATTTACTAATGATGCATTTAGAGACATTAATGACTAATATCTAAAGGGGTCATATTAGAGTCTTGAGGAAATGGAGGTAGGAGGATATCTATCATCTTGAGCTAGCTCCTCTCTCTAGGATGATTCCTTGCATGAGAAGCATTTTTTTCATCTCTATTCCTTTTAGGATCAAGATGGGGTGTGCATTGATTATTTTGTTTGTGGATAGTTAAAGTCATAAACTTGGTGATTTGTTGTTGGTCTTTAGATAGTTGAATCCACAAACTAGATATGGATAATTGAGTGTTTCTTGATTAATAGTTTTAAAAATGTGTATTTGTAGATAATTGAGAAAGTCTCTATCCACAAATGGAGGAGTGTTACTGTGGATAATGGAGTGAGTCTTGATTCACATTTTGTTGGTAATTTTCTTATGAATTGTGAAGTATGTCTCAATTCACAGGTAAATGTTGGATAATCAGAATATTTACCCAAACATGAGGAGTTTGGGTTGTTGTTTACATAGAGTTGGGTATTTTAGCATAACTATTATATTACATTTTTTTTCTATCTTTTTTTATAGGTAGTTGAGGGTATTTATGAACAATTAAACTGTTCTTCACTTTCTATTAACTACTTGCCTCCTCTGCATTGTTTTCTGCTTGTATAAATAACTCATACAAGCATTTGAATAATAGAGCAAAGTATTTTAATTTTTTATATGGTATCAAAGTGTACGTGGGAGAATATGGCGTGAAAGGGAAAAGCATGGTGTGGTGTAGGTTGAAATCTGAGTGACATGAACATTTGTTGTGATGGCAGTGATTCCTTCCCTAAGTCAAAGAATTAGATTGAGAGTATATTCCTTCTAGATTTTGTAGTCAGAGAGCATGCATCCATCCTCTAAACTATTTTCTAGTGAATATGATCCTCTGCTAATCAGGGGGATGCCTTCTCTATCTTGTATCTTGATTTTGACATTGTTTATGGTGTTCGAGCTCTCAACTTTGAGAGTGATGGTTTTAGGAATGATGGAAGGACATGATTTAAATGCTACAACATTCATGGGAAGACAATTCAATCAGTCTATGCTCTCTATCATTATTTTGTTCTTTTGAATTCTCTAATAATGGTCATTGGCAAGCAAAGAAAGCCACACCACATATAGTTTATTGCTACATAATATGTCTTTAGCAAAAGTACACGTATAGTGGTGGATGGGTGTAATGAAGTAGAAGTATTTAGAGGCTAACATTTGGAGAAGGTGGAAAATAGTGGCTAATGTGCATTTGGACACATTTCTTTGCAATTTAAGTTACTTAAAGGGGTTATATCAATATGGAGATTGTAGTAGATAAGTTAGATAAGTATTCTGGTTTTAATTTTCATACTTGGAAAATGAAAATTTAAATGCAACTAATGAATGCAAATTTTTGTGGAATAGTAAGTGGAAAAGAAAATCCACCAACATATACAAACAAGTTACTAGATTGGAATAGTAAAGATGACAAAGCAAAGGCTATTGTTGGTCTTACACTTTCTAATTCTAAATTACATGACTTAGATTTGGATAAATTATTAAAGGAAATTTGGGATGATCTAAATAAGTTGCTTGGAGCAAAAGCACTTAATGCAAAGTTCTCTTAAAAACTTCAATTATTTAGGTTCAAAATGGAAGATGAAATCATAATGTCAAATCACATAAGTAATTTGAGGTCTCTCCTTAGGTAACTAGAAAAATTCAAGGCTCTGATAGATGATGATGATTCTAGAGCTATATTGTTAAATATTTTTCCTTCAAAGTATAATAATGTTATTTTTACACTTAGCCAAATAATCTCTCAAAACTTAGAAGATATGATTTCAACTCTTTTAGAAAAAGACAAGAGAACAAATGCAAATGATTCAGAAGATGTTCCTCAACTGGATAAGGCATTATATTCATGACGGAACAATAAAAAAATCAGGTATAAGAGAAAATATGTGTTTTTATTGTAAGAAAAAGGGATGTACAGTGAGATTTTTTAGAATTGAAGCTAGAGATCTTCTTAAAGGACATCTCAAAACTAAATCAGATATAGGAAACTTTTCCAACATTAAAGATGAGGATTCTTTAGATGATAAAGTTATTTTAATAACTTTTCCTACATTGAAGATTAAAATTCATTGGATGATGAAGCTATTATGAATGACTCATTTGGTGATGTTAATCCTGCATTAGTACTATAATTCTTCACTTTAGTAGAAGCTAATTGCACTGAAGGATGGAGGAATTTCCATCATCTCAAGTAATCTTCTCAATTTGAGATGATGTTTTGCATGAGAAGCATTGGTGGCTTTAATTTCTTGCTTTTTCTTATTATTGCTAAAAAAAATTGAAGAATACATATATTACGGAGTTTGATTTTTGGAGACAGGTAAGGGGATTAGTGAAGAGATCAATATGGATTGTTTCCTAGAGATTTCATGAGATTATGACCAAGGATTACACCTTTACAAGTGTTGAGGAGACAACTTAGAGGATGTTTGTCTAGTAATTACAGTCAAGACCAAGTGTTATACCTTTACGAGGGTCAAGGAGACAACTTGGAGGGTGGTTCTCCAGTAACTACAGTCTATGATTTGGGAGTTCATGGGAGGAGGAACTTGGGAATTCAACTTGGAGCTTCACATTTTCAAGGGTTACAAGGCAACTTGGAGGAGCTCCGCCTAATTGAAGATTTGTTTCTTCAAGGAAGATCTTCACAAATATGTATATACATTTTGTAATCAGCAAGTTTTGTTGTGTAATCTTTAAGGGGGGTTCCTTGGAAGGTTTTTTTGCGGTTTCAGGAAAAATGTAATAAGAGGGGGAATGTTTTTGAAAAGGAAAAAAATAGGTTTTACAGGGACCTGAAACCACGAAGTTCAAACAAATAAAAGATAAGCATAAAAAGTACCAACAACCGACCAGCTGTCCAAAAAAGGAAACGACAGCAACAAAAGACAACAGGGTCCAAAAAAAGGACCACCCAAAAAAACCAGAAAACCAAACACCTAGTTACTCCAAATTATTCAGTAACTCCTCAGCTTCTTTTTCAACATTCTGCATATTCGGTAACCCCTGCCTAAGGATTTGAACCATGAGTGAAGAAGTCGGGGTTTTCCTTTTTATGTTTGCTCTGGTATGAGTCGAAATACCTTCACCGGCCGATTTGCTGCCGCCTCTATTCACATCCAAATCCACCACCAGCGAACCCTTTTGAATTTTTTCAAGCTTTTCCACCATCACATTTATGATGATTGTATTATGCCTTGCGATTTTGTGGTTGTTTGCAACAGTCGCCCTTATGTTTTGTCCAATCTTGAACATATTACATTCAATACTTGTCAATCTATCCTCCTGTAGTTGTTGTCTTTTCCTCAGTAAAGGAATTTCCTATTCCTCACTAACTCTTCTGTCCCAACTGATCTTCTGCTCCAGTTCCATAACCTTATTATTGTGAATAGTAATACGACATTTCAAATCACAAACTTCTTTCTAGGTCCATTTGAGAACGGAAAAAAGACCCTCTGTACTTTTTTTCGCAACACTAACCATTTCCTCAGGCTTGAGCATTTTCAGGACAGAATTAATTTCATCCTGAATAGGGGGTTCAAAATGGTCATTCCCAACTTGTCCAGAAGCAGGGGAACTAGGGGCCGAATCCTTACTAACCAAGGGCTTCTCAGAGATGATCTCCATAGAATTTCCAGAGTACAAAACAAGTTTCATAACAGGGTTACCTTTAAAACCAGGGGACAAACCCGGAGTGGGGCACCTAGGAGATGACTGGGGGTTAAGACAATGCAGAGGAGCCAGATCCGGACTAGGGTCCTCAGGCAGCGGATGTCGTACAGGATAAGACAATGGAGCAGGAACTTTTAGATTTTTCTAACCGGAAAAAGACAGGGGAGCAAAGGTATCAAGGCCAACAAGAGCACAAGCAGGGGGGCCCGGGGCTCAATTTCCTTACTACTTTCAGTTTCCTCATCATCCAACTCTTCAATATCTATAGTTTTAGGCAGTGCAGGAAGATTTTGAAAATGCTCAAAAATGAGCCTAACAAGACTAGGGTGGAAAATAGCATTCCTCCTAGGGTTTCTTTCCACATCATCGAGACAATTCTTCAAAGAGGAAAATAAGTAGAAAGGTAGAGATATACAAACCTTATGACGGAAATGATTCAAAATGGCAAAGTGGTAACCATAAGCTTTGGTAAAGCGTCCATCAACCGTAATATATTCCATGATGACTCTTATTACTTTGTTTGTATGTCTTTGTTTATGGGTAGTTGAGGGTATTTGTGAATAGTTACATCGTTCTTCACTTTTTGTTAACTGCTTGCCTCTGCTAAATTATTTTATACTTGTATAAATAACTCTTGCAAGCATTTGAATAGTATAACAAAGTCTTTTAAGTTTTTCAGATACTTAGGGAATTTTCTTAGAAAAATGAGTTTGGTTTGATGTTGATGTAGGGTTGGGTAATCAGATCATTTTCCTAGACAAAGAAGTTTAGGTTGATGCTAATATAATATTTTGGTTTCCTTTTTGTAGTGTAAACCTTAAGAGGGGGATGTTACGAATTTAATATTTACACTTATTATTATTTTGTTTGTTTATTTTCTATTATGTAATCCTTAAGGAAGTTGTTAGGAAATTAAGGTTTACATTTAATAAATCAACTCTTAAGTTAGTTAGTTGGGGGGAATTTATTCCTGTAAGTTTTTTTGGTAGTTTGTATGGGAAACTTGTGGCTTTATAACCAAATGACTCTAATGTAAAATCATACCAAAGAAATATATTATTGTTCTTTTATTATTCTATGCAACTGGTTTGATTTGGTTATCTGTGTGAGCTCTACCATTTTTAATAGATCATGCATTAGATAAGAGAATCACATAGCCTATAAATTTAAAATATCTTTATGATAGATTGTAAATTACTCCCTAGTATGTGGCATCCTTTGAACATGTAATCTATGTAATATCCAAATATTCAAGGACATTACGATCTTAATATAATATAAATTTAAGTTTGGATAAACTCGATCTTATTCTATTATGTTATTCTAACTATGCTATGATTAATCTATAATATTTTTAGGTGGTAGACTTATACTTCAAAAATATATCCTAATTTTAGGTATTCCATTTGGGTTTTGTACATAGAAAAGACTATACTTTCCTCTATCAAGTTAGGGAATGAAAAATCCATTATAATCATGTCGTAAGGTAATGAATAAACTATGAAAAGGTAAGAGAAATTAAATTATTATCTCAATCAAAGAATAGTTTTAAATGCACTCATAAACAAGATGTCATCATCGATGTACTCATAATTTTTAAATATCATTAAATTAATGGGTAAACATACATCCATAGTATCTTGGTAAGGAAGTTGCTAAAAATATTGCTTTTTACTCTAAGAATGCTCTTATTTGTAGATTTTTCCATTTGTGGCCTTCCCTCCCTAATTTGCACCTTTGGATCACCAACCATTACTCTCCTTTGGTTGATGGTTAGATGGAGATTTACCCTTCTACAAGGGTTTTTTTGTTATGGATTTCAACTCTCCTGAAGATAGAAAAGATATTCTAGACTATGGTTTGTGCATTTGGAACTCCCATCCCCTCTCCATTAGACCTTGGATTGATTCTTTTAATCCTTTGAATGAACCCTTAGATGTTATGCCTATTTGGGTAAGATTTCCTTATCTTCCCTTGCAGTTTTGGTGTTCCTTCGCCTATGAGGGCATTGGTAATGCTATAGGTAGATTCTTGAGAGTGGATAAGGCTTCCAAGAATTTTACTCATACCTCCTTTGCTAGGATCCTAGTGGACGTTGATCTTTCAAAGGCTCTACTTGGAGAGGTAGTTTTGTAGGTTAATGACTTGTCATGGTCTTAGATGGTGGATTGCGAGGATCTTCCATTTCACTGCAGACACTATTTTGTTGTTGGTCACTTGGCCCATGACTATTCTCATGCCTCCCGCATTGTTTCCTCTTCTACCTGATGGAAGAACTCACTTCATGAGCACTTAACAAGACTGATTCTACTTCTTTTGATGAAGGCTCGAGGACTCCTTCTATGAGAAAAAGTAATATTAACGATACTCTCATTGCCCCTCCAAACTCTCCTTTGCAGGTTCTTTCTATGTCTATGGATGTTGCTCCTCTTGTGGATACTATGGGGAGATCTCTTGTTATGGTTGTTCCTAATGCTATTAGTACTGCTTCTCCTGCTACCCCTATTTTGGAAAATGATGTCATAAATCCTACAATTTTAGACTTGGTGTTAGATACTTCACCTGAAGTATCAGTTGTTCCTCTTGTGCACTACTCTAGAGGGGAGTCTTCTCCCTCTAATCAAAATTTCTCAATTTTAGTTTCTTATTCTGCTTGGACAACGGTTCACAAAAAGAAGAAGCATTTTTCTAAGAAGGTTACAATTTCGTTTAACTCACCCTTTGAGGAGTTGCTTGGTTCAATCTCTATTCCTTGAATATTTTCTCATATTTTGTTGTTTGTGACTAGTGTTTTGCTGGTAGTTGTTTCTCTCTGATTGGTTGTGTTGGTCCAGTCTATTTTGTTGAGTTGTTTGGCTCTTTTTTTTCATTTTGTAAGGTTCGGGGCCCTTCCCTGCTTATCTAATTAAAACATACATCCATAGTAGCATAAAAATCTTCAAGAAATAAATCATCATTAATAGAACAAATGACATTATGGAATATAGTAAAAAGTATTAAGTTATTAATGTAAATAAATTAGCATGTCAAGGAATAGATCGATATATGGTACAACATAATTATATAATATATTAGAAGGTAATATACACTAATAAAATAATCAACATGAAGTGTAAAAGAACTAGCATCATAAGGTACATGATTATTGTGTAAGAAATAAAGAAAATCACATATACTAGTATGTGTTGGTTCTTTATAAGATAGAAAGTGGAGAGAGAATGAAGCTAGCCATATAAGGATAGAGCTCTATCATGATATTTAGAAACAACAACACCATAAGCAACAAGAACATGATTATTATCTTATAGAAGTAGAGCCTGACCACATAAAACATCATTCTTAAACTCTTTTCTAGTAGGTAAAGATATATCAATGTTACCCGTTAAAATTTATGTGTAGAATCAAAATAAATTGAAATGCATAAAAATGTAAACAAGTAATGTGCATCACATATATATCAAGGTAAAACAGACTACTATACACATAAACAACACTATCACTATGATTAATCATATGAAAAGTATATAGTTTGAAGTTCCTAGATAAGTGAAATGATTGCATTGAAGAGAGAAGGAAATGAAAGACCAAATTTATGTATGATGAAATATGATTTAGGTAATAGAATACCACTTCTATAGAAAATATACCATAATATAAATGGGATAGAATTGCATGAGCTCATTCTAGATGGATTCATTAAACATGGAAAATAATAGAAAGAAATTCATGTTTGAGGAAAGCATGGGTAGAGACCAATGTTAAGGGTATATAGTAATACATGTAGCAATAATTCTCAATGTAAGAAATGATAGTTAGGAAAGAATACTAAACATTAAAATCTAAAACCATAATCTAGATAGACCAATGAAACATAGTTCTAAATAAAAGAAACCCTAGTTATATTTGAAATAAAATATATAAGTATAAAAACTATGAAATATAAAACAACAATATGGAAGAATAAATTTTAATAGAAAATAGTAGTGGTATTCAATCAATTAGGTTAAAATTGGTTGATGTGAGGAAGTAAAACCTCCCTCACATAAAAAATTATGGCTAAATGCAAAAGATAAAAATAATAATCAAATAGCCCAGATAATAGATTTGAGAGAGAAATAGTATGTCATGATCATAGATAATATATGAATCAATAAATAGATTAGGTATGCTTAGATCTAGAGTTTCGAGAATATTGTATCACAAATAATGTTTTATGAAGCATTCATATATTCTATATTGGATATTTTTCTAGATGATTCAATCTTTTGACATGGCTTTGAATAACTGAAGTTATTTTTTAATAATTATTTTCACCATTCTTACATAACATGGCCATCCTAATAAACACTAATAGATTTTATTTTGTTTGGTTTTACTGTGCTTGGTTTTACAAGTAGTTAACTCTCCACCTATAATTTTAGTCAAACATTTGAATGAATAGAATACTTTTAGAAGTTTAAAGAAATAAAAGTAGTTGCATGATATACGCTAATGAATAGATATAGTATTGATAAATGCTTGTGTGATGTGAATGTTAGATATAATGAATCTCTTTCTTCTAGATATTTCTTAGATTTAAAAATGAATTAAGATTTTATCTTTTATAGACCTAATCCACCATAGTGTATATATTTGAATATTTTAAATTAAAATAAAGATCCATAAGAGTTAGTAGGGGACCAATAAAATGTAAAAGATTTATGTGAAGTGTTAGGAATTATGCTTGGAAGGTATAAAACTATAGCCACATTGCTATAAGAAAATAAAGAAATGTAAACGAGGATCAAACTAAGAGACATAATGCCATACCATACGGCAAACCGGAACAAATTTTCCACCCTTACACTAAAAAAAAGGAATAAAGTGAAAGAACTTGTTATGAGGCGTGTGAAACTTTTATATTAATTTAATATGTCGTGAAAATGGAAACATTTGATAAAATCATCTCCCTATCATAATATGTCACATTAGGAAAATTTAATACGTGTCTATAGGAATCTCACCACGTGAAGAGTGGCTGAGGCTTTTGTTTCAAATTGCAATATGAAAAGAAAAACCTAGTGGAAACACTTTGGTTCTTCATGATTACTTTGTCACTTTTTAAGAGAAATACCTTAGTGTCTTTGGCAAAGCATGCTATTTTAATCATATCGAGTATCATTCATTTGCGAAGTAAAGCACATTGAGAAGCGAAATGCACAGCTAAAGCGAAAGTGTCGCCACCGTCACATATTTGCAGTGACACATATATTCTTGTGCAATAAAAAAATGGCAGTCTTAAATGGGCACACTTCTCTGCTTGACCATTACTTTTACACTCTGTAAGAACTTCCCTTATTCCTTCGATGTGTCAGGAAAAGTAGGATCTTCTAAATCATGTCGACAATTTCTCTGACAAAGCACATTTGGAAGTGACGTTCACAAACTAAAGCTAAAGTAGAAGTGGAATGTGCATTGTATATTTGCAGTCACCTATTTACGCGCGGCAAAGCTTTATTTGAAGGCATAACGCAGTTTCGGATTTCCATAGCACCACTTTCAACTAGTTTTGAAGCACAGAAAATTATGGCTGCTTCATGTCCTACCCATGATCTTGTGCAGCTAATTCTAAACAAGCACCCAGATACAGATTATTATCTTAGCCTTCTGATCCGCCGCATGGATGGGGTTTTTACTGATTCTGTATGTTATTGTTTTCCTTTTTGTGTTCATGCTCTTCATTTATTAGTTGTTTAAGTACAGACTTTAACATTTCGTACACTTTATTGCAGGCCCCCTCTTCGTTGCAACGAACTGTCTGCGGGTTTCCCAGAAAGGTTCTGTTTATGTCCGAAATTTAGCCATAGTTTTTGTTATGTCCCCTTTTAAACGTTTATCTTGTAAATTGAATAATAAATCTGAGTTCTATGCAGATACCAAAATCCTCTATCTTGATGGAGTGGAATGATTGCAAGGAGAATATGATAATCAAGTGCTTTTTACTAGTAGCCATTATTCTGGACAAGTTTGAGGTTACCTCGCATTTCGGAGAAAAAGGCTGCAATCTTCTTCAGGCAATGCATAAGTTAGCTAAATGCTTTCATCTGCTCAAGGATTACCCCATCCTTTTTAAGCTACACGAGGTTACGGAAAAGAATGCGGAAGAGAATCCCGGGCTATCTACAATTGTGGATGCATCATTTGCCTGCTTTGTTCAGAAACTAGACAATAAGTATGATAGGTAAGTAATCTCAACCTAAACTACACATAATTAGATTGAGTTTCTATTTCTATTACTCATATAGACTAAGAAAATGAGTGTGTATTCGATGTAACCCTCCCTGTGATATGGAAGTTAATGACAGCTAAATGATTTAAAATGGTTTTCAATCTCATCTTAACTAAATGTATGGTATCCAAAGTATATAAAGTAAAGATCAAGAAAATCTTCGGTATTATATTTATCTGTCATTTATTATAATGCGATTGTAAGTTCGAATCCTTTATAGGGGAGAGGGGTTCATAGTGGAGCGAGTTCCAATAGTGGAGATAGAAGTAGTCCTTGGTGGATCCCATAGTGGAACACCTTAATATCCAATTGCAAGACTTTTTTTATCCATAAAATATACAAATTGACAAATCATGTGATGCCACATCAGTGCACCAATAAAACATGACTTAATGCACCACTATCGGTCTCACTTTTTTTTTAGCCTTTTTGGATACCTCAACAAAAAGCATGCTAATGTGGCATCATATTTGCTGATGTGACCCTAAAATTATTATTTTTAAGTAGGTGAGTTGCCAAATAAATTGTTGTACAAAATTGAGACTAATTTGAAATTTCCATGTAGGAATTTGAGAAGCGTGAAGTTAGGGTGCTCCATTATAGTCCCCTTTCCCTTATGTATCCAAAAAAATGGTTAGATTCAAGACCACATGCGTACAAATACATACTTTAATTTTTTTTAAATAATTTAAATTAAATGTATAATTTTTTTATAGGTAAGCTGAGGGGATCTATTGGAGTCCTCTTCCATGACCATTTTTTAAAGCAATAAAAAAGAGGTAAAATCATAATGCAACATGTCTAATTTTGTTTGAAAGTGCAAACAACTTTAATATCATAAAATAAAGATATAAATGTCATTTACTAAGAAACTTTCACTTATATTGAGAGTGTATGGAAAAAAAGGCTAAGAATGAACTAAATTCATCCTCTTTTCCTTACACAAAAGGTGAACCTCCATAACTCGCTAGGAGCCCCAAAAAAATGCAATTTATGTGTTCTATGCATACGTTATCTTTATCTAATATATTTGTCTTTACACTTGATATTTTTTCTTCACACTTCTTAGTTGATTATGGTCTAATGAGAACTTCTTGATATGTGCAAGATGAACCAATGCTTCTCTCATAAATGAAGAAATAAGTTTGAATCTAAAACATATTATATCTAGCCACTTCTGCAATAACCTCTATGTTGTTCTAATAACTAAAAATTCCAATTCCTCTTGAAAAGGAAACCTATTAAGAAACACATGGTAATCATGAAAGGATCATTTATCTTTTATTTTCTAATATTTTTTCAATTATTTCATTTGGTGTCACAATTTTATTTTAAACTCAAACTTTTAGATTGTGAAAAAATTAGTATCTCTTGAGAAGATATTTTTTCCTCAATTTCTCAAACATCTATCATCTCTAAATCCATTCAATCAAATGCCACTAGAAAAAATAATCACTATCAAACTCATTCATTAGAAGATCTATGAGATTCTAAAATCCTTTCTCTACTCCGACCTATACATATTTTATTAATAAATAGGAGAAGAAAACAAAGAAGAATTTTCTTGTTTTTCAAAAACCTATCCATGTTCTCTCCACACAAAATATAGATTAGGGTTGCATATTTTATAATCTATTTACACTACATAACAACCTTAGGAAACAAGTTTGGAGGATAGGCTCTCTTTTATCTTATGCCCCATTTGATTAAATTGGAATTAACTAGAAGGAAAACCTATATAATTAACATATTAAACCAAAGGATCATTCTTACAAATAGTTAAATGCATTGAGAAAGTTGATTCTTGATGCTTGACATCACACAAAATCTAGAAAAATATAATTGTTTATTTAAATTTTGGTCTATTTTGATGAAATCACCAACTTGTTCAGCCAAAACCTTCAACAAATAAATATTGCAAATGAGTAAAAGAAATTTGTAGAATCAGATCCAAATAAAAAATTTATGAAATTTCATAACCTTTTATTTGATGAAATGCTTTCAAGGGCACATTAGGATGATTAACCTACTAGAAATTAAGGATCAATAATGCAAAAAAAATTGTGATGCTCATCAAACTACAACTCAATAAAAGGGTAATCCCTATGAACAAACTAAAAATATAGATATTTGTTAAAAATTATGGTTTCTTGCATAAATTTCTCCATCTCCCTTGATAGAGGTCTTCTATATATATTTTTTATAATATTTGTAGGTTTTTCAATATGGAATCTAGATAGAGATAGAACTACTACTTTAGTATACAAGATAAAGTTCATAAGATGTGTGTGAAGCAATCAAGAATGTTCCATTGAAGAAAATTATTATTTCTCTCCAAATTATTCTCTCCTCATATTGAAGCAAGATCCTATTATCCATTTCTAGAGGTTCTTTCTTGTTAAGAATAATCCATCACTTGTGACTTGGTCCTCAAAAGTTAACTCCACAGTCCTAGTGAAATTTCCACAACCTTTGACACTTTAGTAAGAATAAGATGGCACAAGGAGTGTATCGGCTCCCAAAACTATGGCTCCAATTTTATATGGAAGACACTCAATACTAATATAGAGGGAGACAAATCTAAACAAGTAGATAGGAAAAATCAAATCAAGAAAGATTGAACATCCAAAAGGGTGATGCATAACATAGGGATAATCATTTCTTCTATAGAATCTACAAGAACTAAGTTGTCTTTACTATTGGGGTCATAATACAATTAAATATAAATGAAAGAATTAAAACAAGACCTTGTATATTTGTTCCTCAACCATGGCCACAAATAAATCTAAGGACCTCAAAATTTAAGCATATGCAAATAAGATTCTATAAGCACTAAAGATGTGACATAATTTATCACTACTTAAGGTGATTAAATTACTTACCTCTATATACACTAATGCATCTTAAAATCTAAGACAATTGTTCCTTTACTATTTGTCAAAGATTGAATCTCTAAAGATATAGCATTGATTAATCAATGGATTATAAGTCTAAGCATAACTCCTATGTGTACAACATCCTAAAATAATGATTTGAGTATTATCTTGTTATAGACTATATAAAGGTTATAGAACTAGACAAGGAAAAGAAACACACAAAAATAGAAAAAATAGTAATAGTTGGTTAGACTTAATAAAGAAATTAGTCTCTTTGTGAACTAGATGATGCCTATTTGACTAGAAAATGGAGTGAAAATATGTAAAAGGAAATATATATGGATAAGACAATAATAGAATTAAAATATAGACATGAAAAACTAATAAAAATAGGAAAGAATCACATAATAGACATTATCGAACATCCATATCATCATGAAATTCTCATATGAAGGAGAAAAAACTAATATTATAAAGTGATTTATAGTATTGTATGGATATAAGAAGCCAAATAAGTCCTAAAATACACATATTAAAAGTGATAATGAATAAATTTTATCACAAGAACCACCAAGAAATTCCCCCCAACTACATTCCCAACTTTTATTTTCTCACTTGAGGTAAATTTCCCCCAACTATATCTATCCCTTGGTTTTCATTTCAACCTTTAGGCCATGTCCTTTTGATTTTCATATGTTCTTATGGTTTATGTTCTTGTTCCAAGGTTTTATTTTTCATATCTTTCTTGTGATTTCCTATTGTATATGATTATTGATATTCATATTTGTTATAAGTATATCTTTGTTTACCCTAGTGTCGTCCTTATTCAAAATTTAGTTTATTTGCATGTTTCATTATATTAGCATTTTTATGGTGTCATGTTTACCTAGTGTTGTAAAGTCTATTGTGTTTCTTTAAAAAAATTATCATGTATCATACTATGTTTTATCTATTCATGCCTCTAGTTGTAGTTTCAAGATTCTTTCATTGAAGATTGTATTTATTTCTAGATATTCATGAAACCCTAAGTCTTTATGTCCACTTATTCTTTAGAATAATTTATATTTCCTTTTATTCTTTAGTTCTATTTTTCTTTTGATTGGTTACTATTAGTAACCAAACAGATTAAACGATTTGCATGTAACTCACTTCCACTTATCTATATTAACCTAAATTTATAACTAATTAATAATTAGCATCACTCACATTCCCCCTTTTATTTAGCTCTTATTTACTCCATATTCATAAATATTGTAATTCCTTTGAGTTACCACATGTATGTGATGACAACAAGGATATATCTAGTATTTTTCATAAAACAATTATTTTGTTTCACATGGAACATGTATAGAATCATTAGTGAGAACCATTATTTTTATCAAAGACATTATATTCATGTATGGTGCCCTCACGTCTAATATGAACATACTCCTCGTTACCTTGTCAAAATGATGATGCATTTATTTTAGGTGGTTTGGGCTCATAATAATTTATTGTTTAATTACTTAATTCTTTTTTTATAGAATTTACTACCCTTATTCTCAACTACAATAGAGAATTCATGTCTCATGTTACTATACTATACTATAAGAAAGCATGTTACTACCCAAGTATTCAACTCATGATATTTATAGGAGATATTATTCATGCTTTAGTCCTCATGAAAAATAATTGTAGGGGTTAGGTCAACCAAATAGATTTCTAGGGGACCAATTTTTTATGTATTGCATGTTATATGATAAGTGTGACTCTAGTTATTGTATAGAGGGTACTAATGATATACCTATCTTTGTTATTTTGTACTCTAGTAATGAAATATCCTCCCACGTAATCCTAAATAAATTTTTTGATCACAAATATTTCTTCTCCTTATGGAATAATATCCATTATTCTTGCATGTGTGTTCCAATAAAGTAGAGGAGTGGGTTCTAATTATCTATATTAAATCTTATACAAGAACCTATGATGGGGTGTGTGAAAAAATCTAGGGGACTAGAAGATGGAAAATATTTGAAAATAAAGGATGACATAACACAAGCACATTATAATGTTCGTGCATTATAATTTCCTTAAAAATAACTAAAAAAATTGTGCGCTCTACTTTTTAAATTTGTAATGCATACATGTTATAATATGTGCATGTTTCATTTTAATTTTCTTTGGAATCCCACATTTAAGCATGAATTTTGCTTGGATATGTAAGGAAAAAGGATGGATCTACATGAAGGACTCTCAAAGATAAGTTTTATGTAAAATATAAAAATATAAGAAAATATCAATCATGATCTTCATTAGGTTTGCACATTTGAAGACATTATTAAAAAATGAAACGACCACATCAAACTCTATCTTAAATTTATAACAATGTAATTTTTTCAATTATTCAAATAAATAAATTTTCTTATCTTTAATTATTTTTCTAGTGTCTTTATTTTTTTCCAAAAACCCATGTATAGCTTTTTTTGGTTTCAATTTTTATATGCTCATTGAAGTTTGAATTAATTTATTTTAAAAAAAATTTGGGCTCCTTTTTATACAAATTATTTTAATGATATTTAGTTAACTTTCTCAAAACTAAGAGAGGTTTTTCTTTTTTTTTCTAGATGCTTCCACTTTGTAAAATAATAAAAAAGTTGTGCTCATAATTTTTTTTTTTTAAATCATTGCATAAACTACATGATGTTATCCAACTTTCTACATAATAAATTTATAAAATATTTTAAAACAATTAACCTTTAGGGGAGGACAACTAATGCTATGTTATATTCATCCACTTTGTAAAATAATAAAAAAGTTGTGTTCATAAAAAAATTAAAAAAATCATTGCATAAACTACATGATGTTATCAAACTTTCTACATAATAAATCTATAAAATATTTAAAACAATTAACCTTTAGGGGAGGACAACTAATGCTATGTTATATTTTTTTGAGAAAAAAATTATCTTTTTGTTCTCTTATTATTTGACCATCTTAATCCCACCATTTTTTTAAAATATTCATTTTTAAAAAATATATTCTAAAGAATAATAATATTATTCTGATCACATCATGGAAATTTGAGAATGGGTATCTATAGTTACTCATTGAAGAACTTTGCTCACTTATTTTTGGAAAATATGATAAATTTTGATCTCCCATTTTGTTCTCATTTTTATGTACATATCAAATGTTGTTGAAGAAAGCTGAAAAGACTATGTATCTATAGAGATGTGATTGTAACTAATTGGTTGGTGAGTTTTTTAATTCTATAGTATAGTGAAATAGATTGTATTGTATCATGTTTTATGTCTTGAAATATGATGCAAGAGCTCTACAAACCCTAAAATATGATTTCTAATAGAAAAAATGAAACAAAGAATTTATATGAAATGGCACCAAAAATCTACCCAAGAAGTTTGATTGATTAACTTCAATTTCTAATATTTTTCACATGGGAGTCACTATCAAATTGGAAATACATAATTTACTACCACATGGGCTATTGAAAAACATCACAAATTAGATATAGAGGTTTGATACAAACAAAATATATAACTACAAATCATAATTCTTCACTCCACCTTCCTTCAATAGCATCAGCCTCCTTCAATCTACAATCTTCTTTGACAAATAACTACTACAATGAGCTAGAAAACTTCAAATTTTCTTATTGTCATATGCTCTCCTCAAAACCTACAACAAAATTTAGTTCTCCCCCTTCCTAAGAAAAGCCACACCTCTTTTCCTCTCTCCCCAAATTTTAGAAAAGAAATATCAACTAAAAATTATCAAATTACCTTTTATCACGCATCAACTATCTCCCTCTTCTTGTAACTCCCATATGGACAAACCCAACCTGGGAAAAGCCATAAAAAATCCATAAAATAAAATATTAATTTCTCAAATTCATTCTGAAACCACTCCCAATAAAATTGCTAAGAATGGTTGTCATCTATGATTCTCCACTCCTCACAAATAGGGATCCATTTTGAAAAAATAACTACCAACTCAAGATGGTTTCCTAAATTTTGCATGCTACAATTGAGGAGTAATTGATATATTATTCAAAATTTGTAACTTCCCAAAACCTATGCCCAAGCATGGATATTTTTGAATTTCACAATTAAATTTACCTCCCAGGCTAGCTCCACTTCAAAATTTGTAATATTATAAAAAGACGAATTTATTTAATATTTTAATTTGGTCTTTATATTGCAATTTATTCCTCCTAATGAGTAATTACCAAGACTAACGAAAATAAAATATAAAATTCTTTATTTTTTTGACATTGAGGATTTTCCTTCAATGTAGATGCTTCTAAATCAAAATAGCTTTAGGGCTAATTTAAATGTTATATTTTATGTTTCTATCCCATTTTTTAATGCCATCTTTATAATGCCGTCCAATATAATGTACAATAAATAGTTTTCTACTATTTACTATTTTTAATGTCCCATTAGAACTTTAATAGGATTTTGTGAATCTTAATCATGCTTCTAATTACATTTATTCTAGTGTTATAATAAACTAGGCAATCAATTTAGGAAGGTTATAAAGTCCTTATAAATAATTTAGAAGGTGTCTTTTATGTTTGATACACAAATTATCCATTTTTTCAAAGATCATTTAAGTTGATTCTAATTTTTCTAATGACTCTATTTGTGTTTCATCTTATATACATACAACTGAAATTATATGCATGAATACAAAATTCAATCCTTAGTATTGTCATCCTTTATATAATATCATCCTAGAGTATACACACTTTAATCATTGGTCCCGATGATCAATTTTATAGACCATATAATATCAAGACACCAATTTATTATTGATTTAGTATTTTATCATACCACTATACAAATTGAAAAAAGCACAAATATTTAAGTACATTATGACTAGTAAGTCTTTTTATCACTACATATCTCAATGTTTCAATAATTAACATCTCTAGAAATATCAACCAAGTATCTTCCTTATAGATATGCATTATTTTTTATTTTATTAGGTCCTAAATGGAATATATTATTGGGACTACAAGAATTCAACATCTTTGGTCATATACATGAAATTCATTTTTACTTAATGAAGGTTTAGGGTTTTATAGTTATAATCCATTAGATATATGTTTAGTGATAGTGAAATAGAGTCTTATTATGTATTTGGTATGGTTTGTTTCAAGATCTCTTATTTTACAATCTGTTTATTTTTTCTGTAAGGAAAAACTTAAAGAATATCACCTTTGGTCTAAGAGAGACTAAAGAAGGGTGAGTTACCCTTTTATGGCTATAAGTTATATGCAACATAAATTATCTCAATAACTTTTGGTAATCATAAGTCTTGTTATATCTAATCTTTATATCCAACACAAATGGATCAATTGTTGAACTAAAAAAGTATTTGTTGTTATGAAAACAACACATTATTATTTAAAATATGTATAATCATCTTTATATGAACATAGTTTTTTCTAGCAATCCTTCACATTTCATGAAAATTACAAAGTATTAACTATGCTCACTTTTTATAATTGTGATATGACAAGATATTAATATGAAGTACTCCAATGCATATATATTTCCACTCCAATAGTTACATACACATAAGAATAAAAAATATTCCCTTTGACAACAATATTTGTTTAAATAAGCACCTTATTTTATAGATGATACATTTATTGTATCTTGTTATGATATTTTATATTAAACCAAAAAGTATTTATTTCACTTGTTAATGAATGTATTTATGATTTTTTATATAACATTTGTAGGTTCTCATATATTGAAGTATGGATCCAGCTTGATCAACTTTTAATTATACTTTCAATTTACATATGAACTAAATATTGACAATACATAAGACTAAATCTTATAACCACAATTACTATACCAACAATCACACTCGCCTATTGAGAGTACCTCACCCCTATTTGAAAACTATTCTAACTTACTCTGATAAAAGGGCTGCGATAAACAAATTTACCTGACATACAAGAAATCGGAAGTTGACATCTGACAGATAATTCTTTTGCTATGAAACGTCAGGCTTGTGCTCAATCCATCCGCTCACAATAAAGTTATTGAAAAGTACCAAAAGCTGATCGATGAGGCACGTATAGATCTGGGTACCCAAGCACTTGTATACATTTTACGTTCTCAGCAGCGGCGGTTTCGTCGCGACGATGGAGGTATCTTCGCTTAGATCTAAACGTTTTTTTGTACACTATTGAATACCGTTCCTTGGACTTTATTTATCGTTCCTTCGAAATTTGCAAATTGAAACTGTTTTTTTCCTCCAGAAGAAGAAATTAAACAAGATATTGAAGCAGAATCTGACAAATTGAGAAGAACGAAGGAAGTTAAAGAAAGTATTAATGAAGTAGCACAACCTGCAGAAGCAAAAAGACAAGAGGAAATTACAGAGAGCACTAGCCAAGCAGCAAAACCAGAAGTGAGAGGAGTAACCGAAGATAAAAAGGGCAGTCAAGAAGCAGAGCATCAAGAAAGAGAAACAGAAAGCAAAATAAAACGGGTAATCCGACAGCTAAATTTGGTTAAAATGAAGGAAAAGCGTGTAGCTGTTGTAATACAAGGCGACGCCGGGGAAAACAAGACCAACTTTGCTGACGATGTCTATGATCGCTTGGGAGCTGAACTCTTATTTCGAGGGTGGAAGTTGTGCTCTCAAATTATCCCTGAAAACCTAGAATTCAACCCAAATGTAAAAGAGTTACGTTCTTATATTGTAGGCCAGTTGACAGCAGGAAAGGAGAAGAAGAAGCACAGTAGAAAACAGTCAAAGATCATAGACGAACGGGTCTTCATATTCATCGACAACATTATTCGAGCGCAGGATCTGAGAAAGATCTTAGATATGGAGCTAATGCGTCGAATGAACGTCAGGTTGCTTGTGACTTCTGCCAACAAGACGGTAAAGTCGCTGCTAGAAGGTGAAGGATTTAAACGTGAAGTACATGATGTATCTAGGCGAGAAAATCCTCATGTGGGAAATGATGAGTGTAAAGACGATCCCGTTCTTCTGGAGATGATTGAATACTACAACAAAAATTACAAAGGGCAAGATCAGGGAAACTTTCGTGAATGGACTCAACTAGTAGTTAACAAGGATCTAATGGAGATAGCTTTTAATTTCGCCTTGGAAATAGCATTTCTGAATCTACCAGCCACAGCCAAGGATGCTTTTCTTGATATTTGCTCTTTTTTCTTGGGATGGGATTGGGACGAAATTACCCTTATTTTGGGGCAGGCGGAGCTTGAAACTCTAGAAGAAAATTCTTTGGTGAAAAGGAATTATAACAATCAGATAACAGTTCCGCAAGTGTTCCTTGATTTAGGCCGCTTACAAGCAAAAAGTGACAGATTCACCAACATAAATGAGCTCGAGATTGCTCTGAGAAAGGTATAAAGTACGCTGTCGACATGATAGATTCACATGTAGAAACCCTCACATTACCTTGTATCTTCAATTTTTATAATACTCCTGGATTTTACTTTTGCAGCCAATGAAGCAAATCAAAGGAATATGGTTAGATGATACAACAGATGACCAGGTAGTGGAAATACCGTTAGATCTTGTGAGCAATACACTTCGAGTATTATCTCTGGGGCGCGGCACAGCTATGAAGAGCAAATGCATTCAGTCCTGCAAGAAATTGAGATTTTTACAAGTGAAGAAATCGGTGGAGAACATCGAGTTTGATGTAAACAAGCTTAACCACAATTTGAATTACTTCGAATGTGGTAACGATGATGTTAATTTGGATCCCTCGCAGGCAAGTCCTTGTTCCTTTCCTCTTTCTTTAATTGTGCACTTGTCTTTCCTCTTTCCAAGATTCTGCACACACACACTTTCAGTTTGATTCGGCGATGATAAAATATAAAGGCTTTGCGCCTTCTATAGACTTTCATTACATCTACGTTATAGTAAATTATGGTAGCCACACAAATTTAGCCATTCAGCAGACCAGAAATCCAGTGTTATCTTTAGGCTTTAACTGCTAATAGAAGTCATTAATCATATCTCATATGATGTGTTGGTACTGCTTGCATGTGATTGTTTTGTTCAAAAGCGGAGACGCACAGATGTGCGACAAAATATGAGTTTCATCTTGGTTGCCTTACAGATATTTCATTGTTCGCACAGTTACCAGCAGGACTGAAGATTCTCAAACTTTGCGGAGATGCGAAGGTCCATTATCATCACGCTTCTTCTGTGCAAGATAGCGCTGAGTGGATTGAATGGGAGCTGAAGAAATTGAAAATATTGAAAGTGAAGAATTTTGAAAATTTAGGTATCCCAGACCCCAGACTTTTCAGGCCTTTTGACAAACTAAGAGAGTTATCCATAACCACCTGTGCTGTCGTAGAAATACCTGAAAGTTTGACTCAGATGATTGTTCTCCGGAAGCTAGATTTGCATGATTGCAAATACCTCCGAAAATTACCAGAATCATTCGGTAACCTTCTGTATTTAGTGGAGCTGAATTTAAGTTACTGTTCGTCATTGAGACGACTTCAAAAAACATTTGGACAGCTTCAATCTTTAAAGGATTTGGTTTTAAGCTATTGTCAATCATTAAAACATCTACCCTCAGGTTTTGTCTTGTTGAGTAGTCTGAAGAAGGCCACTTTTATAAATTGCCGTAACATCCAGAAACTTCCTGACAAGTTTGAAATGCTGAGTTCTCTTGAAGAGCTCGACTTCTCATATTGCAAAAGATTGAAACTGCTTCCAACCAATTTCCAGCTGCTTTCCTCATTGCACCTTCTCAACTTACATGGCTGTAGCAAACTCGAAAAACTTCCATACAGTTTACCCGAAAGCCTAGTCAAGTCAAAGTCTGCGGCAATAAAGCTGTCTGGATGCTCAAGTTTGTCAGACTTGCCAGAAGAGTTTTGCGAGGGCAACAAGATTGAAGATCTTTCGTTAGCTTATTGCACCAATTTAAGTAAGCTTCCCAGCCATATTAATGAATTGAGGCAACTCAGAAAGTTGAACTTGTCCTATTGTGAAAATTTGCGTAGGCTTCCTACACGATTCAAGGAGCTTACATGTCTTGAAGTATTGAATTTAAGCTTCTGTTCTGAATTGCGGAATTTATGTGACGGCTTCAGTCGGCTGAAGGCATTGAGAGACATAAATCTTTCCAACTGTCCTGTTTTGAACGGCAAGTGGATAAAAAAGCTGCAAAAAATGAAAAGCTTAAGAATTTTAGATATTCGCGGAAGCCCACAATTTAATACAAAGAGACAGTTTCATTTTACAGTCCTATCGGACCCAACAGAGCAGGTATCGTAGCTGACGCTTAGAAAGTTTTTATTTCGTATTTTTATATTAGTATAAATTGAATTAGGGCATTTTTGGATACATTATTATCTTTCTGACTGAATTAGTAAAAGGAAGAAGTAAAATAATAACATTCTCTCATTTATAGAATTGATTTAGCAAATACTAGTTAGCATATAAATTCTTATCTAAGAATATGGAGGATTTCAGGCACTGTTGTTCGAGGAGATTTCACAAAATCAGGGGATTGTGCAGGATAAGGAGATTTTGCAGAAGCTATTGGATAGCGCAGCGTCACTTTTTTTCAAAGATAAAGCAACTCTCCTTCATCTGGATGGGAAACCTTTCTTTCCTTCTGAACATATTCCATCAGGCACTGTCGTTGCATTTATTTTCGATCATAATATATCCCACTGGGATTGGGAGATGCTCGAGAAAAATGTTAGCGCACTCCAAACAAATTTGGGTGAGAAGCAAGTAATTTATGTTGGTAGATCGTTAAGTGCACTGCCAACAAAGCTGGTGGAGAGGATAGCTGCATATACACCAGAAAATTCTAAAACTCTCTCATTATTCGATAGATCCTTGTCGATCTCTGCCGGCCAGAGCCCTGATTTTTGGGAATTTGGCACGTACATTATTGAAACAAAGGTTGTAGATAAGCAATTCGAAGGCTGGGAAAGCATATCCCATACAGTAATAGGAAAGCAATTCAACATTACAAAGTACCGCCTCCTCGAAGAAAGCTTCTCAAAAAATATTGAAGAAGTTGATATTCAAGTAATTCAACAATTGCTGCAACAACTGTTAATGACAAAAGATGATAAGCATTTGCCCATGACAAAAAAGGTGACCGATTTTCCCATTATAAATTTTATCTTGTATAAGAGCATAGGGTAAAAATTCGAAGATATTATTCCTCATCACTTGAAATGGCATATTGCAGGAGTTGGTGGAGACAGAAGAAAATAAGGAGCCCATTGCAATGCAAGAGCTCAACAAAGAGAAGGTATTGAATTCCACTAGTTCAGATTATAATATGGTAAAATGTTGCAGAAGTTTATTTTTCTTCATTTTAAATCACATGTTGCAGGTGACAATTAGTGATCTTCAACAGAATATTGTCTTCCTGCTCATTTCAACGCTGGAAATTTCTCAAAAGCAAATCTTGTTTCTTAAAGAAATGTATCAAGAAATGCAAAACGCACACGAGAAGTCCGGAGACAAGGTTAATTGGGTTTGGGTTCCACTGGCCATTCCTGATAAGGATTTGTGGGGATCAAAGTACAAGAATCTAGCAGATGTGATGCCATGGACAGTAATTTCAGATCCATGGACGATGGAGCAATCAACTATAACTAGATTTTCTAGGGAAAGGCTGGGTTTCTGCGAAATGCCTATACTTGTGAGCTTGGCTCCTTGGGGTCGTATTTCTACCACGGATGTCATTCCAATGGTGACAAGGTTGGGGTCAAAGGCTTGGCTATTTCTCCAAAAAGACCGTATCTCAGTTGCGAAATGTAATGCCTTCGCTGAAATAGACGAACCATCCGACCTCACAAGTCTCTTTAAGCATATCAAGGTAAGATAGATCGAGTTACGTTTAGATGTTCTACATCGTGATAGAAGTGTAATGAAACGACTGACTTTTGTTTTACAGGGATTAGATGAAAAGCTGAACAAGTGTGAAATGGTGTGGTTATACGGCGGAGATCCTAAGAAGATTGCTGATTTCAAAAAAAAGTTAAAATCTGTGAGGGAAAGGATTGACTTAAAAATTGATATCCAGATCCTCTATGTTGGCAGGGGACGGTTGATGCATGATGGTAACAGCATAGAAGAAGAAGCAGCATTGCAGGAAGAGAATGGTAAGTTGTCATGGTTGAGCTTATCCTCAGATAATATGAAAAGGTTCTGGCACCAGATACATTATTTGCTGTATTTGATAGCATCTCAGAAAGGTGAGCAGAAGAAAAAAATTGAGAGCATAAAGAGGGTACTGCTAGCTCTTCTGTCTCTTGATTGCCTATCAAGAAGAAATGGTACTGTGTGGATGATGGCAATTGATAAGACTAAGAATAACTTATTTACAGGAAGAGGAAAAGAGCTAGTGGAAAAGTTAGTAAGGAATATTGAAAACTCAGAATAGTCATCAATAGCAATAGTAAATGGGGTAGTGGAAGTGCTAACTAAAAAGGAAGGGGAAGAGGGACCATGGATAGAATTGGAAGTGAAAGGCAACAGTGGAGAAGATGGGCCATCTAATGAATTTCAAGTGAACGGCATGCATGAGTCATCGATTGAAACTAAAGAGGGAAACATCCAAAGGTTTGAAGATGCGCTATGGCTAACAGTACATCCCTCATCACAAATTGTAGATGAAATCTCAGCTAATAACTGCTGCTCAATGTGCTACTACGGAGACCCTGCATATCAATGTGATACGTGTGGATGTTTTAACATATGCGAAGAATGCTACATCTCCGACTTTATAGGAAGGATCTCCCAGTTTGTAGGAATGCAAAAAAGTGATCGAGGAGCGCAAATAACTATTGAAGTTGGCCAGCACTAGTCAGTCGTCCCTCCCCGTTTCCCCGTTTACCTTCTGTGCTGTTTTCTATAACACAAGTTGGCTCTTAATTAAATTTTTCTTTCAATGTCCAGATGAGCTGTTGCCAAAGATAGCTCGTACATAGTTGGCCACAGGTCTGACCAATAAATTTAGCATTTGGGATAGTGAGCAGTTGGAATCATGAATTCACCAGGCACCTTTGTACCACTTTTTTCAGTACTCGTCAATGTAGAGGAATTTATTATGACTCTACTAGGGGAGAGGGTCCAATAGTCGTGCACCCTAACTTCACGCTTCTAATTATCCTACGTCAAAATTTCAAATCACTTCCAATTTTTTACAGCAGCTTACTTGGCAAGTTCTCTGCTTATAACTAAGGTTTCAAGGCCACATCATCAAATATGATGCCACATCAGCATGCGTTTTTGTCAAGGTGTCCAAAAAGGCCCCAAAAAATAGTGAGACCAATTCTCGTGCATTACATCATGAGTAGTTGAGCGCTGATGTGGTATCACATGATTGGTTGCTTTTTAGATCAAAAGCATACTTTGTGTTTAATTATGGGTAGTCAAATCACAACTATTGGACATTATATAAACGACTATTGGGTATTATATTCACGATTGGGTGCACGACTATTGGACCCCGCACGACTATTGGGCCCTCTCCCCTAGTTTAATTTTCCAAGAACTTTGTTTCCCTTGATAGTTGGTGTTTATAAATAAAATTACAGCGTTACCATTATCCATGTCAAAACGAGAATTTGCTGTCACTTCGTTCACATGGAGTGGAGATAATCGTACACAACATTTTATTGTATACGGTTGCCACTTTACACATGCTGGAATAACAAGTATCTTCTTTCATGCTGTCAGCCAGTTAGATTGGCCGAAAAGTTAGCTATCATAGCTATCATAGTTGACTATGGATTTTAAGGAAAAAGTTCAATTGTGCTGAGAATGACAAATATTTTGGATGTGGTGATTGCTTTAGCTATTTGTGTAGGCTGTAAGTCTTACAAAATATTTGCTGTAGTAAAAATGCTTGTAGGTGTTTCTTCTTTTTTTTTTAAATAAGCACAGTAACTATCATTATATTCAAATTACAACTTAATGAAAAGATTATTTTATATTTGACAATTTTGAAATTCAAAAAATATATAGATAAATTATTTCTATATTTTTTTAAATTTTATAAAATTTCAAATTATTTATATCTATTTAATATTTCAATTTAAAAAATTAATTTTTTTTTTAGAAAGTGATTTGTTTTAGCTTTTTTTTTAATTGTAATTAATTTTTATTTATTAATTAGTTGTTTAAAATATAATAATTTATTGATTTATAACATTTGATTTGTATTAGTTTGTAGTATCACATTGTAATGGTGAAATTTGTATATTCATATTATTTTTTCGTATTTTGAGGGTAGTGTTTTAATAAATAGATTGGTAAATGATACAATTTCCTGTTAAAATAGATCTATAACCAATGTTCACACACACACGCACATGTTTTACCCATTCATTTATGACTTCTATAATCATAGATATATTAATGGACATGGTATCCATTGTGATATAATCATTTTTCTATCCTAAGAGTTGTTTGCAGTTACAATGTTGCTCTTGTCGTTACAAATTTATCACATCTTTCTTTAAATTATTAAATTAAATTATGAGCTCCAATTCTTGTAGCAAGAATGGAATGCGATCACTGGTCTCAATCTTATAGGAGACCAGTAGGTGTTTGTCGGTTTGGTGGTTTGTGTTGGTCCTAGGTCTATGGGTTTCTTTTTGTTTATATTATTGTTAGTCGAATTTTTTAAGCTATAGTTTTTGTTTACCTTTTTGGTTTTCTCATTGCTCGTGAGTCTGTGGTCTACCTCAATGCCTATTTTGTAATGGGTACCATCCCTTCCAATTTTAATCTAATCAAAACTTATCTTGTTTAGTATTTTATCCTAGGGCTCACTAAACACAAGTTTGTGTGCCATGTTTATATGTCCTTGTATTTACTAGCCTTCAATGTATTCATTCTAATCATGTAGCAGTTAGGAGATTATCTAATCATAAAGAAAAATCATTTGATTTACACACTTCAAAGTGTGTTCTAAAATTAAATCAACTATACATAATCATGATAGATGCATTTACATGATCAAAGAGTGTTGTTTTTATATTATTCAATTTCAAAGGGTTGATCAATGCATAAAGCTCTCATGGTATGGTTGAATGGTAACTTAACAAAGTTATTCATCAAACTTGTTGACTCTTTTAGATATCTAGAAGCATAGAAGAGATCAAATAACCTTGTAGAAAGTAAAGAAAAATAGTTTAAAAGTTACATAGGTAAAGCTTGTAGGTACAATATATTATCAAACTTATGGAACTTTCTTTGAAATACAAATGTGATCTTGCATAATCACAACAAAATATTCTTATTTAGAACAATTCCATTTTTATATAAGTTGTTCAATTTTTTTTGATACACTAAATTCATATTCATATTATATTTAGACCTGTCTTTGATTATTGAGATAAGTACATTTACTAACCTATATGTATTTTCTCTGTTTGATTATTACTAATTGTCTACATATCTAAACATAGAAAAGTGATAGGATATGTCCTCTTTCTTTGACACTTTATGGTATATGTACCTAATAGAGTGAATTATCATAAGGGAAATGGAATGTCAAAAATTGTTGTTTTATGTTTTAGGAGATAGAACCACCAATTTCCTTCAAGTTTCATTCAAGGAAACATTAGAGATTTCAATCTAGAGATGACAATGAGGGAAAGAGATCTACAATAAGGTGTCCTAGAGGTGTGATTAAAGACCAAAAAGGGGTTCACCACCAAAAAAGTCTTGGAAAGAAAAGAAATGCAATGATACGCATAACTTAAGTTATATGACCTAGAAAATGAACTTAAATAGAAAAATAAATTGGAGATAAACAAAGGTGCAACTGGGAACAGAAGAGGCTCAAATGAGGGTTTGAAATTATAGAAATATTGACTTTAATGCACACTGGGACTCATACGCCAGTAGGGGCGATTTAGTCCCAGTTTAGAGTTTCGAGTTGGAGCCGAAATCTGGAACTGCTAAACCAAGATCTATAGAAAATACCTAAACTCTAGTATATTGGGACTCATATGCCACAAGTGGCAATTTAGTCCTAGTATCAAGGTTGAACTGAAACTCTAATATCATCTACTATTCTTTTATAGCTTCTCCCCTGTCAAATCTCTGAGTCTCAAACACTGAATTGTAACTTGTAGGTGACTTTTCATGATTTTGCAATGTAGAATGACAACTTTGACAACTTGATAAATTTGCTCCAATCTTTCTTTTTAATGGATCTTCAGCCTAGATCTACAAATCACACAACAAAGAGAAGGAAAATTGTTGTTTTGTTAGTGGATAGGGGTTTGCCTTGGTCAAACCCCGTTTTGGTAATAAAACCTTAAAATGAATAGAAATTAAATGAAGGATTGTTGAATGAACAAATATGCTATGTTGCAACTCACCAAACCCTTGGAATAAAATCTACAATCTTGTATGTAATGGATAGCATGAATGTGGATCTTGAATCTTTCTTGAAGGACATGGATCTTGACTTGAATTCTTGCTTGAATCATAAAACCCAACATCACAAATGCTAGCTCGAAAATAAACATGATGCATGATGACTTTGACATGGTGCTTGATTCCTAAACAATGCTCCAAAATTCTTGATAATCACTCTTGATTTCTCTTGAATGCTTTTGTAATCATAAACTTGCTAAAATGATTAATCTCAAAAACTGCTAGTAGAAAATATGTGAAATAATCTTGTATTTATAATTCTTTATGCCAAATTTCCTGAAATTACAACACTACAGGCTGACATTAGATCTAGAAGAATAAAATCCCACCAAGAATTGAATTCAAAATTAGGTCCAAGCTATGTGAGACTCATGTTCCAATTAGAGTGTATGAGTCCTAGTAGACTAAGCTTAGGACACAAATTTCAAGAAATGTTTAGTTTTATGTTAAATTCAAGTTTAGGCCTCAAGATTTAGGTGGGACCCATACACCCAATGTGGCATATGAGCCCCAAATCACTAAATATAGGTCATACAAACCAAAATTATTAGATTATGTGTGGTCATTTGATATATGTCAGGATTATCCTCAGAAAGATGCATTAATTAAGGCTTGTGGATGCAAAATAGGACTAAATAAGGCATAAAGAAGCCTAGTTTTAGCAAGGAGGGCCCAACCAAGTGTGAAAATGTAAAGGGCTACATTTTTATACACAAAATTTAACCCCCACTTTAGTGAGAGGAGGAACTTAATTCAAACTCACACTAAACTCGACAAACTTACATCAAGTGGGGTCCAAGTGTACCAATGGCAGTGAGATAGGAAGACAACAACCAAGAGGGATGATCAAGCCCCCTAGATTGAGATCCTATGACAAACCAACATAAGCACAAAAGAAAAAACATGAAAATGGTGTAAGGAGCAACAAAAAGGTACAAGCATATACTAGCAAAGACAAAGAGAAAGAAAACAAAAACAAAAATGGGTGGATCAAGCTTCGACCATTTGTCCTGCACATTGCGGATTAGATCTAGGTTGTTTGTCCAAAAATGTTTGTATTTCCACTATGCAAACCAACACATGCTCATAGGGGCTAGTGGAACATCAGGCCATCCACTAGGTGATCCCCTAGTGAGACACATATGCATGTGGCCAGTATGTGCTCACACAGACAAACAAGTGTCTATGGGAAAGTCACACCTAAGTTCAACTCCTATACCTACATCCAAACCAAAGCTATAACTCCTGATAAGTTTGATAAGGAACCACAAAACATGAACAACAAGATTCATAAGGAAAGAAAAAATTTGTATGCTTGACACACATGAAAAAATAGAATGGCTCCACAGGCAAGCAAATTGTGTTATGCAAGGTGGCTATATAACCAATATTGTAAATGAAAAATAGTGTAAGGTACGTTCAAAGGATTTTCACCTAGTTCACGTAAGGTCTTAACTTAGGGAACATCATGCCTAATGTCTCCAAGAGAGGACCAATTGAAGAATAGAAGATTCATAATTTAGGGGATGTAGTGTGCCATGCCAAGCTACTAAGAGGAATATAATATGCTAAGATAGATCACACTCTTGAAGGACATCACACATAATGTCACCACAAAGTGAAAGACACATCACATGAAGTAAGAATACTACACAATGAAACATGAGAAATGCAAGAAGAATAATTCCAATGTATGCCCCACTTTAAAGAAATTGCTAAACACCATGTTGTGAACAATTTCTTTAAAGTAACATATGAGAAGTGCTAACAATAAGGAGGACATGAGAGATTACTTGGAAAGCCTTATGCCAAGTCATATGTTTCCAAATAAATCTACATCATGAAAAACAGTTGCCCCAAAATGAAATCCCAAAATCACATAAGGGATCCAAGGATTTAGGGTCAGTATCTCTTTGCTACAATATTTTTATAGAGCTTGGAACTATCATCATTCCCCAAATACTCATGGAATAGGAAGAATGACACAAAGAGAGCAAAAAAAAAGAAAAATCCTTTCGAGTCAACATGGAAGGGACCTAAATATCTCGACACCTTGTATCATCCCCAAAAGGTAAACAATTTAAAACAAATGGAAAGATAAAATGTTTACGACATATAGAGGAATATAGAAACAAATAGAGGAATGTCACAAAGAGAGAGATACATCAAACAAAATAGCACAAGGGATCACATTAAGCACATGCAATCGCACACACAAGAAAGAAAATAATGCAAAAGACTAGTAAGGAACATGTAATTCAACCTATTATTAGGTCATCCACATCCCAATCATGTTCATCATATAGAGAATGAAGGAAACTAGCCAAAGCAACAACAACGAGTGCAATACTAGGATCATCACCATGTCCAACACTCTTCTTAGGAGAATTGTCATTTCAGTTCATAGAAGAGGAAAATAATGTATTCAATTCATTATGCACTTCTTCATCAATTTTAGCAACCTCATCATCATTTTCTAGGTTAATCACAATGGGAGGTTGAATAATAATGTCCAAAGAAGGTTTTAGCTCTTGTTGTGATTGCGACATAGAATCTTTTTGTTGTGATGAAGAGGGAGACTCATCGTGTATTGTTTTAGTCAAGCTTGGAAGTTGATATTCTTTTTTGTTTTCTTCATTCAAATTTTGATAAGATTTTAAAAATAAGTCTTCATGAGGTTTAATAGGCTCCATAGGCTTGGGCCGAAAGAAATGCAAAGAAAAGTTCCCATGGGAAGATAGAGGATTAAAGCCACTATGGTGCATAGTGAAAATTTTATTATCAAAGGGAAACTTTAAGCATTTATGCATGATTGGTGGGACAACTTCCATGGAGTGTAGCCATGGATAACCAAGCTCCACATAGAATTGATCTGACATGGAGATGATGGAGAATGAGACATCTAACTATTTTGGTCCAACTTTTAGAGGAACGATGACTAATCCCATCATAGGGAAAGTGAAACCATTATGTTTTTTTATCCATGCTTTCAGTTTATCATATGTTTCTTGATAGAGTTCATGGATAAGTAAGAATTATTTAGTGGTCACATTCTCTCCACATACAATATCAATTAATATCCCATTTGTGGGCTTGTCATTGATTTGGCTAGCTATGTAAAGAGGATCATTAGGTGCATTTCTAATTATATCTTTAGATGAGAAAGCAATGTCAAGAGGCTTTTTAGTTTGACCTTTATGAGGTTGAATTTTGATCAATCTAACCATATGATCCATAAGATTTTTCTCATCAGTATCCATAGGACCTTGTTCAATGGTATCTATGTTGTCATCATCTATGTCAACATTCATCACATCATTCTTCTTAGTTTCACTAGCTTTGACAAACAAAATGCTATGATTTGTCATAGGGTTGGTAAAGATTTGCAAGTTTTGGTTGGGAGGGGCAACAAACTTATTTCCTTAATCATTAAAACCTCCAATTTGAAGTCGATTAGAATCAATGAGGTCTTGCACAAGATGTTTAAGATGCTTACAATGTTTTGTGTTATCCTTTTTGTTGATGATAATGGTAGCAAGAATTTAGTCTAAATTTTGGAGGTAAAGGCTTATTAGGATCGAGAGTTTTAACGGAAGGAAAAGTTATCATTTTTTGTTCTAACAGTTGTGGCATTATAATATGGAGGGTATTGGGTAAGGGAGTAAATTGTCTAGTTGGATCCCTAAATATGAAAGGAGTTGTCTTCCTTATAGCAGCCACTTGGGTATCAACATGTTGAGCTGGTTGAGGGGGGTTAAGTTGAAGGAAGCCTTTATTCTATTTTCTAAAAGGTTGATAATTATTTTAGTTTTTGGATTTAGACTTCTCATGATGGTTAGAGGTGGTTTTGTTCCACAAATACTAATTGAGTTTTGATAATCACGAAGGGCAGTACAAAGTGTATGAAGGAAGGAAACTTCATCATGGTAAGCTTATCAAGTTCTCAATGAACATCCATTGAAGGTGAGGATCGGGAATCTTTATGTCGATTTGGGAATAAATAATTTGGTAACGTGAAATAAAGTCAGTAACCTTTTCATCATCTTTTTGCTTACATCTCATCAAATTGACTAAGGTCATCTTAGGAGTCATGTGCACTTGGAAATGGTTTATAAAGGCCTCAAAAATTTTATTGATGAACAAATTGAGTTATTCGGTAATAAAGAAAAATATTATAAAGCAGTATCTTTCAAGGATATAGGGAAAATATTAGTTAAGAGCTTATCCTCAACGATAAAATCACTACATAAGACAATATAAGTGGAAACATGGTTAGAAGGATCTCCTTTCCCCCCATATTTCTTGAATCTAAGAATCTCTATACCTTGTGGTATTGGCATTCTCAATATCTCCAAGGATAAGGGATTTGTTTTGACATAGTATGTAGGTTGGCCATTTTAATTTTGGTTTATGGTGGAAATTTTCTTTTAAAGGGATGAAACATTTTACAAAAGTTGATTAAGGATGGTGTCATTGGTTGTATTTTAAGATAGAGGTGAATATGGTGGAGGTGTATATGTGTTCGAGGGAGCAGTGAATGGAATGCTTATGGGAGGTAAAGTGGTAGGAGATATAACGTGTGATGCCACAAAGGTACTAGGATTGCTATTAGAAATACACAAGGTAGGAAAGATATTACTATACTTAGGTTGCATCGTTGTTGTAACTTGAGGGTTGGTATAGGTAGGAATAGAGGAAATAGTTGTGGGAGAAGAAATTTGAGTTCCTCCTTGACCTTGGACATTGCTCAAAGGTAAAGAACAAATAGTTGTTGAGGTAAGATGTTTTCCAAAAATCTGAGCTAGGTTACACACAATTTCAACTCCTTCGCTTTTAATCATGTGATGTATGTTATCTATAGTAGGGATAGCAGTGGTTGAAATGTTTTTAGTACTTAGTTGATGTTGTAGGTTTTCTAAGTCTTGATGAATTTGGATTATGTTTTCTTGAGGAATACTAGAAACCATTGTTTCAACATGTGTCACACTACTTGAAGGGAAAGTGTTGTTAAGGGTATGGTCCATACCTAGTGAACTAGTGTCAACACTAGTAGTGAAAGAGCTAGATAACCCAAGACCCATGATGAAAGTGCTATCATAGGATGACATGAGTGTTGAAATTCGTCTCACTATAGTATTAGAAATAGGACACCAAGTTGTAAAGATCATGTAAGGGATAGTCAATGAATGCAACAAAAACTCACTAATCTAAAATAGAATTCTAATAGCAGCAAACAAAATCACAAAAATAAGGTTTTCAATACTAAAAAATGTAGATTTAGATCTAACACAAGACTAAAATGCCTAGAGGGGCATATGAGTTCCAACCAGGGTTTTCTAGGGATTCAAATGTTGTAAAGCAGTCCACACAAAATACCCAAAAATCAGACAAAACCACCTCTACTGGAACTAAATCACCCAGTAGGGTGTATGAGTCCTAGATTATGACTTTTACACTAATTTCAATAAGTTTTGAGTGAATGTTAGGTTTTCTAGTTTGAATAATGTCTAGAATAAGTGCAATTATAGATTTTAAGTGAAATCCAATGATGCAAGATGTAAAAATGCTACCTAAATTCACTTTCACTGATGCAAAATTTAGAAACCCTAGATGCAAATTAACTAATGTGAGACATAGTGGAAAGTTAATGCAAGCTAGATCGAGGACTGTGATGTAGTACAAATAAAAAAAAAGGTGATCTAAAGGTTAGGTTCACCAAAATGAAACATTGAAAATTGTTGCTCTATGTTTTAGGATATAGAACCACCAACTTCCTTCAAGTTTCCTTCAAGGAAACCTTATACATCTTAATCTAGGGATGGAAATGAGGGAAAGAGGTATGCAATGAGGTATCCTAGAGCTGCGATTAAAGACTAAAAAGGGAATTCACCGCCAAGCAAGGCTTGGAAAGAACATAAATGCAATGATACATAAAACTTAAATTATATGACCTAGAAAATGAACTTATATCAGAATAGTAAACTAGAGATAAACAAAGGTGCATTTGGAAACTAAAGAGGCCTGAATGAGGGTTTGAAATCCCATAAATATTGAATTTTAATGCACACTGGGACACATATGCCATTAGGGGCGATTTAGTCCTAGTTTAGGGTTTTGGGCTAGAACTAGAATCTGGAACTACTAAACCAAGATCTACAAAAAATACCTGAAATATGGTATATTGGAACAAATATGCCACAAGTGGTGATTTATTCCTTGTATCAGGGTTGATTTGAAACTTTCATATCCTCTAATGTTCTCTTGTAGCTTCTTTCATGTCGAATCTTTGAGTTTGAAACACTAATTACAACTGGTAGGTGACTTTCCATGATCTTGCAATGTAGATGACAACTTTGACAACTTGATAAATTTTCTCTAGTATTTCTCTTTAATGGATCTTTAAGGTCTAGATCTTTAAATCATACATCAAAGAGAGGGAGAAATGTTGTTTTGTTAGTGGATAGGGGTTTTCCTCGGTCAAACTTTGTTTTGGTAATCAAACCTTTAAATGAAGAAATAAAATGAAGGAATGATGAATGAAAAAATGTGCTATGTTGCAACTCACCAAACCCTTGCAATAAAGGCCACAATATTGTATGTAATGGTTAGCATAAATGTGGATCTTGACTCTTGCTTAAAGGATATGGATCTTGACATGAATGCTTGCTTGAATCATAAAACCCTACATCAAAAAATTTTGCTAAAAAATAAACATGATGCATGATGACTTTGACATGATGTTTGATTCTTGAATAATGCTCCAAAATTCTCGGTAATCACTCTTCAATTCTCTTGAATACTCTTTTAATCATACAATTGCTAAAATTCTTGATCTAAAAAAGTGTTAGGAGAAAATGAGTGATATAACCTTGTATTTTTACTTGTTTATGCCAAATTTCCTGAAATTACAACACTACAAGCTGACATCAAATTGAGGAGAATAAAATCCAACCAAAAATTGAATTCAAAATTAAGTAAAAGCTAAGTAGGACTCATATACCAGTTGGGGTGTACGAGTCGCAATAGGCTAAGCTTGGGACACAAATTTTGAGAAATGTTTAGTTTTATATTAAATTCAGGTTTAGGCCCTAAGACTTAGGTGGGACTAGTACGCCTAAGGTGGCATATGAGTCCCAGATCACTAAATCTAGGCCTTATAAACCAAAATCATTAAATTATGAGTGCTCATTTGATATATTTGAAGATTATCCTTAGAAATATGCATTGATTAAGGCTTGTGGATACAAAATAGGACCAAATAAGGAATTTATAAAGAAGCCCAATTTTAGAAGGGAGGGCCCCAAAAAGTGTGAAAATGTAAAGGGCTACATGTTTCTAGAGTACAGGAAAAAATATTATGCTAGTAAGGAGATACCATGATTATGTTAACAAAGAGATCTTTGCAATTGCCTCTATTTGCCTCACTATCTTTACATGCACTCTATGGAATATACATTTCCTCACTATCACTACATGCACTTTAGTAATGCCACATTCATGGACAACATACCATGAATACACCAAAAATTACTTAATTCATTATACACTAGTGATTTCTTCATTGAAAACCTTTTAAATACTAATATAGAAAGATTAGGCTATAGCAAACTTCTCTATCACATCACAAAATACAACCATAACTACAACTTATTGTGTTAACTTACTAACATTATGCAATAATTTATGATAATTTTTTAATATAATATTGATCTCTCTAATATATTCTCTCACAAAAGTTCGAGTGATTATATAATGTGTGTGTGTATAAGTGCATGCGCACATGCACTCGCCCACATAAATTTGGCACATTTTTGTGCTTATGCATGCTTTCCTATGGGCATGGGTTGGTGTGGGGGTTTTTGTGCATGCATCATTACCTCACACACATGTGGACACCCCCTCTTCTCAAATAACCCCCACTGCTAACCCCCCCTTCCCCATTGACCCCTCTCTCCTTGGGATGGTGAATCCTTCCCTAATTGAGAAGGATCCCCCACCTCGTCCATTCAAAACTGAACTCTCTCTCTCAAGGATGGTGAATCCTTCCTTCCATAGGTTGGGAAGGTTCTCCCCCCCTGTCCATTTGGAACCAACGCTATCCAGAGAACAAATAAAGTGTGTTTGGGTGGTTAACCTTTATAGGTTATATATATATAGTTGATAAATGGTACAATATTGTTCAAAGTTGAGTCCCTTTACCTATGTTATTTGCATAATATTTTCACATATTTCTAATATACCTATCACTCATCTCAATTCCATATTTATATATACCTATACATTCACCTTAATGACTATTATTTTACTTATATCCTCACACTTATTTTCATGTGCACACTATCCATTATGATCTATCCATTTTTATGTCTAGTTGATGCCTACCCTAGAATTGATGGATTTTAGCTCTCATGGAAATCCTTTATGTTTTGGTGCCTAATATCCATTGATAATAAACTAAATAAAGCAAATTAAAAAATTCCATGAAGTTAATTTGTTGAGATTTTGATCATGCCCCTCTTTTCAAAGTTTTTTCTATAAAAATATTGTATGATCCCCTGTACACGACTAAGTTTCATGCTTATATCTATGGTATATTATCTAATCATTCATTTCCATGAGCTCAAGATGAATTATAACATTGTTATTGTATAATGATTTTTTATTATCGAGATTATTATTATCTTGTCCTATGGAATTGAGAGTAAATATTAATTTTATTGAGTGGTGGGCTTCATTATTTATCAAATGAAATTCTTATATATCATTGGGCCTTAGAGATGATTGATATCCTCATGATCATGTTCAACCCTTGAATTTTCTTGTGGAGATAATACTCATAGTTTTTGAAAAGGAAAAAATAGGTTTTACAGGGACCTGAAACCGCAGAGTTAAAACAACAAAAGATAAACAGAAAAAGTTCAAACAAGCAGACAGCTGTCCCAAAAAGGAAACGACAGCACCAAGAGACAACAAGGCCCAAAAAAGGACTGCCCAAAAAACCAGCAACAAACACCACCACGCTACTCCAAGGTGTTCAGTAACTCCTCAGCCTCCTTTTCAACATCCTTCATGTCCTGTAAGCCCTACTTGAGAATTTGAGCCATATGTGACGAAGTCAGGGTCTTCCTCTTAATGTTAGCCCGGGTACGAGTTGAAATCCCTTCACCAGCCGATCTGCTGCCTCCCCTGTTCGCATCCAAATCCACGACCAGCGAACCCTTTTGGTTTTTTTCAAGCTTTTCCACCATCGCATTGATGATAATGGTGTTATGCTTAGCAATTTTATGATTGTTTGCAACAGTGGCCCTAATGTTTTGGCCAATCTTGGACATGCTGCACTCGATACTAGTCAATCTATCCTCTTGTGATTGCTATCTTTTCCTCGGTAAGGGAGTTTCCTGTCCTTCATTATCTCTACGATTCCAACTGATCTTCTGCTCCAAGTCTATGACCCTATTGCTGAGATCAGTAAAATGGCCTTTCAAATCACAGACTTCTTTCTGGGTCCACTTGAGAATAGTGAAAAGGCCATCCGTATTTTTTTCCGCTATACTCACCATGTCCTCAGGCTTGAGCTTATTCAGGGCTGAATTGATTTCATCCTGAATAGGGGACTCATAATGATCATTCCCCAATCTTCTAGACGCAGGGGCACTAGGGGCTGATTCCTTACTGACCATGGGCTTATCAAAGAGGATTTCCATTGAATTCCCAGAATATGAAACAAGTTTCGTAACAGGGGTACCTTTAAAACTAGGGGACAAACCCGAAGTAGGGCATCTAGGAGATAGCTAGGGATTAAGACAGGGCGGTGAAGTAAAACCTGGACTAGGGCACTCATGTAGAGGCTGCAATTTAGGACATGACAGCGGAGCAGAATCCTTAAGGGTTTTCCAACAAGATAGGGACTGGGAAGCAATGGTATCAGGACCAACAAGAACACAAGCAGGGGGGCCTGGGGTTCGATCTCCCTACTACTTTCTGTCTCCCCATCATCCAAATATTCAATTTCAACAGTTTTAGGCAAAGCAGGTAAATTTTGAAAATGCTCAAAAATGAGCCAAACAAGACTAGGGTGAATAATAGCATTCCTCCTAGGGTTTCTTTCCACATCATCAAGGCAATTCTTCAAAGAATAAAATAAGTAAAAAGGCAGAGATATACAAACCTTGTGACGGAAATGGTTCATAATGGCAAAGTGGTAACCATAAACTCTGGTGAAGCGCCCATCAACCGTGATATATTCCATAATGACTCTTAAAACTTTCATCCATATAGATTTGATGGACTCCACATCAAAGTAGCTATTGGCAAGCTTAACCATCTTCGATTTCTCCTTATCTTTTTTAGGAAATTTAATGACCGCTTCATCAAAGAATCATCGATCCCGATAGAATTTAACACCCTCAGTCGAAAGACCTGTTATCTCACCAATTAAGTCCTCACTCAGGTTAACATTCCTACCAAACAACACAATCTCACCATTTTTCAAATTTTTAACAAAATAGTCCAGCATCCCCTCATCCGTACCATGGAGCTTTTCCAGATACGGGATTAAACCTCCCTTTTCAATTCTTTCCCACGCTTTAGCGTTCTTTCTGTGCTCCTAGAAACTGCTCAGCTCCACTCGTTTTCTTTCTCCGCCCATATTCAGAACTCTGTAAAACAACACTCTACAGTTGCTTTGGGTCCTGTTTAGGCATTTTTTGTTGAACACCCAGAAAGCGTGTTGAAAACTCTTCTTGAAAAAAAAAATGACGTCGGTCCCATCAAATCTAATGAAATCGATGTACCTGATCTTTATCTGTTTCATCATGACTAAGACTGCCTTCTCTTCCATCACTAAATCATAATAAATTAGCGCTTTCACTTCAGGATGGAGGTTGTCATTCTTCCTCCACATGTTTTCCCCACCCTTCTTAACCCCTTCATTGGCGAAGAAATCCACCACCTTATTGGCTTCTCTATAGGCGTGGGATACTTTCACTTTATCAAATTTACTTAATAATGTTTTTGTATCTTCGATCTATTTTTTGATGGTCCACGAGGGGGGGGTAAGCCCAAGAATGCAATTTATTATATTCAATGAATCACCCTCCAACCAAAGATATTTCGTGTTGATCTTGAGGGCTAAGCTAACCGCATGAAAAGCCCCTACAGCTTCCGCAACGTGATTAGTTTGAGTTTCGATGTCCACCGCAAAAGCCGCAATAAAAGCCCCCGAGTTGTCCCTTAAAACACACCCACTACCAGCTTTCCCAGGGTTACCTTTAGCCGCACCATCAAAATTGGCTTTCAACCAGCCCAAAGGCGGCAGAGACCAATTAACATTCTCTCTCCCACAAACACCAGGTTTGAGGATATTTCACCCAACTAATTTTGAATTCCACTTTTCGGCCATAGCAATATCAAAAGGAGACCAGTTAGCTTTCTCAAACATTTTTCTAGGAATTAAAGATAAGTTTTCCTTTATAGCCCGTACAATTTTAGCATGCAAGTCCCCTTCTGACATCTCTTTATCCCTAAACACTCTGTTTTTCCTTTCCTTCCAAATATTCCAAGACACAAAAGGTAGAATAAAAGACCATAGCTTTCTCACTAAAGGATTTTTTGAAGGAGCATTCCATTGTATGAAGAAATCTTCGACAGAGGCAGGAAAAATCCATGCCACATCAAGAAGTGCCAGAAATTTATCCCAAATATTCGACACAAAAGGGCAATGAAGAAAAAGATGATTAACATTCTCAGCTTCATTCCTACACATATAACATCTGTTTGGTAATTGAATTCCTCTTTTTCCAAGATTTTCCAAAGTGAGAATCTTATTCTGTAGCATTATCCAGTAGAAAATATTGATTTTCAGAGTCAGGTGATTAATCCAAGCCTTAGCCCAGAAGGGAGGAGGCCCCATCGGACTAACCAACATGGAAGTGGCAGAGGAAATTGAAAAAATACCAGACGGGTTGTCTAACCAGACAACAAGATCCTCCACCTAGTGTTGAGCTGGTCTTAGGGCTCTAAAAGCCGACTGAACAGAGCCAAGATCCTGACTGATGGTTTTCAAATCAACCCAACCACCATTCCTCCAATAATCTTTAACCAAGACTCCAAATTCCTTTTTACAATCATTCATCCATTTACTAAATTTCTCTATTCTGATTAAAGGATCTTTAAAAAGCCACCTGTCTTCCCAAAACCTAACATAATTTCCATTTCCAATCAGCCATCCAATTCCCATTTCCAGCAACTTTATTCCTCTACCCATATCATTCTAGCAGACAGACCCATGAGGTAAAGAAGAAGAATTTATAATCTCATTAGAAGACTCATAGTTATTAAAATATTTGGCTTTTAAGGTATCACGCCATTCTCTATTTAAAGTAAGAGTTCTCCAAAGCTATTTAGCAAGAAGGGACATATTCAATACTTTAATTTTCCTTAAACCCAGGCCCCCCCTTGATTTGGGTCTACAAACAAGATCCCATCCGATAAGTGGCATTCTCACGTTGTCCTCCACTCTCGACCAGAGAAACCTTTTCTGAATTTTTTCAATGGCCTTAGCATATTTAGCAAGAATTTTAAATATACTGAGAGCATAAATAGGAAGATTTTGCAAAGAAGCCTTAAGGAGTTGGATTTTTCTAGCTTGACTGAGAAGAGCTCCTTTACACCCCCGATAGCTTCTTATTGAATTTTTCAACCATAGAAATCTAGAACGAGTTCGAAGGTTTAGAACAAAGAGGTAAGCCAAGATAGGTTGACGGAAGAGGCTCAACTCGGCATCCAAGAATTCGAGCAAGTTTGACTTGTCTATACTCCAGAGTATTGATGAAAAAAATTGAACTCTTAGCCCTGTTGACAACTTGCCCAGAAGCAGATTCATAAAGATTTAGAATTTTTTTAAAAGTCTTAGCTTCAGTCATAGTAGATCTTCCCATGAGAATGGTGTCATCAACAAATTGCTGGTGGGAACAGGTAAGAAGAGAAGAAGAAGGTCTTAAGCCAACAAGGGATCTTTGATCAATAAGCTTTTTAATATTTCTCCCCAAACTCTTAGCCAAGATAGTAAACAGAATAGGAGAAATAGGATCTCCCTGTCTAAGGCCTCTGGAGGTATGAAAAAACCTTGATGGTGATCCATTCACAATGACAGAGGAGGTAACTATCGAGACAAGCTGGTTCACCAACTGAATGACTCTGTTATTAAAACCAAAATTTTCCAAGATTTTAAACAAGAAATTCTAATCAACCCGATCATAGGCTTTGGAAATGTCCAGTTTAAGAATAAACCCTTCAGTTTTCGAAACCATTAACGAATGTAAGTTATCATGAACAGTAACAACAGAGTCCAGAATGTACCTACCTGGCACAAAACCATTCTGCTACGGGGCAATAATTTGGGGCAGCACATAAAGCATTCTTGAAGTTAACACCTTCGAAATAATTTTGTAAATAGAATTACACAGGCTGATTAGCCGAAAAGCTTGAAACTTCGAAGCCCCAGGTTTTTTAGGAATAAGGACCACAAAAGTAGCATTCAATTCTTTCAACAGACATCTTGATCCAAAGAATTCCTTGACAGTGTTCACCACATCCAGCTCAACAATTTCCCAAAACACTTGGAAGAAGAATAAAGGAAAACCATCTAGTCCAGGAGCTTTGTTGCCATCAAAAGAGAAAACAGCTTTCCTTATTTCAGCTTTGGAAGGAATAGCAGTGATCAAAGAATTTTCATTATGACCAATCACTTGAGGTATAGCCTCAATCAAGGAATCTTGAGCTTCAGTAACAATCTCTCCATTACAAGAAAGAAGGTTGCTAAAGAAAAGGACAGCTTGTTCCCTGATATCATCTTCCTCCTCAAATCTAGTCCCATTAGAATCAATATGAGTGATTCTGTTAGCAGCCCTATGTTTCGAAGCAGACAGATGAAAGAATCTGGTATTCCTATCTCCCTCATTCAACCAAGACACCCTAGATCTTTACCACCAAAACACTTCCTCTTTAGCAATTATGTCATGCAATTGAATGAGAAGTTCGTTTTCCTTTTCTCTATAATTGTCAATGTATCCCCATTTCTGGATTTTAACTTGAATCTCCTAAATTTTGCCCTGAATTTCTGTTTTAGTGCCAAAAATATTCCCAAAGGCATCCTTTTTCCACCTTCTCACATTAGTTTTCACTTCCTTTAAATTTTTAGCAATCCTGAACATCGATGTGCCAGTAATATCTATATTCCACCAACTACGAATTTCCTCAAAAATTTGAGGATGAGAAAGCCAGAATTTTTCAAATCTGAAAGGGAAGTTCTTCTTCACCTTAGTAGGATCCGCCAAAAGACAAATGGGAAAATGATCAGATCCCACCCTTGACAAGGCTCTCAAAGCACAAAAATAGTCTATAAACCATTGACCAGAAACAAGGGCCCTATCAAGCCTTACTTGGATCAAGTCATGCCCTAATCTCCTATTAGTCCAGGTATAAGAAGCCCCTTGTAGATCTAAGTCAATCAAGGCATTACTAATTATGAAGTCGGATAGGCCAGATTTACTTTCCCAGTTGATTTGAGAAACCCCAAATTTCTCATCGTTCAGGAGAGGAGTATTGAAGTCTCCCATGACCATCCAATGTTCATTAACAAAACATCTTCGAAAACTAGATAACTCTAACCAAAGGGAATTTCTAGCATTCTTACAATTCAGGGCATATATATTGGATTGAATCCAGCAAAAATTGTCTCTTATGTGGGTGAATCTAGTGGCCACAACATTACCATTCTCCATTAAGGGCTCACCTTTAATAAACATCTTATTCCAAAAGTAACTATTCCCCCCGAAGCACCCGCAGAACTATTTCCATTAACCCCACAGTTCTGAAATTTTTTAAGACTTTCTACTTTATCTTTAGGCATTTTAGTTTCTTGAACAAGAAGAATATCGGGTTTGTGGCCCCTAACAAAATTTTGCAAAACATCATTTTTATGATGGCTATTCAGCCCTCTTATATTCCATGACATAATTTTCATTTCTTACCTGGGGATTGAAGTATCTCCGGGATGGTCATTTGGATCCCATCCGCAATATCCTAAAGGCTGCCTTGCTCCCTTTGCCATTTTTCTAATTTTATTCCCAAGCAAGGCTTGGTACTCCCACAATCCGCATTGGCTCTAGTTCTGGTGACCATACCACTTGAAGTTTCCTTCTTCTTCTTTTTTTCTTTTTTGGACTTTGAGTGTGAGATAACCTCCTCCCACTCAGTTTCATCTTGGCTTTCCAACTCTCTACCTGATTCCCCATCCTTCTCAGAGAACAACCTCTGGTCCCAAGGGAGGGTATCCATTCAACCATTCTTGGCTTTTGAAGTATTGAGATTAGGTGTTTTCAAATTCATGCTTTGGGTCTCATAAGTATCCTTCACTACTTCCAAAGTGGCCATCTCCTGATCCTGTACCCCATTAGAGTAAGGGTTATCAAAAGGAGAATGAAAGGGGGCAGGAATTCCTATCTCCAAGGACAAACCCATAATGGGTATTTCCTCCAGCCCAAGAACATTCATACATCCAGCTGTCAACAGAGGTGAGGACGGAACAAAACTCGTATCTTCATTTCTAGTTACAGCCTTCTTCAGAGTTTCCCGGGCTCCCTCCACAGAAGGATTACCTTCCTTTCTTTCCTCAGGAGTTGAGAACAAATACTTAGAATCCTTAGGAACCTGAGAACAAGTACCATCTGACTCAGGGCAAGCATCCTTGTTCAAGCATTTATGGATCTCCTTCAGATCTTGTGGAAAGGTGTGTCTATCAGGATTATCCTTCGCATTTGGGATAGGAAAATGCTTCACCTCCTCTGATTTTTTTTTCCAGACATTCTTAGGGTTGGCTACTTTCTCCTTTTCACTTTTATTATTTAGCGGGCATTTTTTTGCCCAATGCCCAGATTTTCGGCATTTGAAACAAACAAAGGGTGTGGTTTCGAATTCAATAGCTTGCTTCCACACCCCCAACTTAGATTGGATGTCAATTGAAGAGGGGAGATCAGCATTTTGAGAAACCCCAACACATATTCTAGCAAAGACCAAACGCTTTCTAGCCGCGGTCATTGAGTCTATGGACAGAAGTTCTCCAAAAGAGCTAGCAATCCCGTTGAAGATATCTGTATTCCAATACTCCAAGGGGAGACCAGGCAATCTGGCCCAGACTGGCACCATTTCAAAGATTGAATCAGATAGATCTACCCTAGAAGACCATTTCTTTAGGGCCAAGGAAGACTTTCCGATAATCCAAGGACCACCACTTCAAACAGCCCTGGAATCCTCTTTACAGGTGAACTGAAAAGCAAAAAAACCTCTTGGGAGCGTCACTATAGAAACGAGGCCACTGGTTTTCCATTTATTCTTAACAAACTCCCTTACCACTTCAATACTAGGTCTAGGACCCAAAAATTTTCCAACCAAAACATTCTCCATCCTAGCAATATTATGGTCTATGATTTCATCCGGCATAGAGATAGAAAACTTTCCAGATCTCGGATCAGAAAGGATACGCACAGGGGGAAAAGATGATTTTTCATTTGGCTTAAATCCAAACAATGAAGTCAACGATTTACCTTTTTCATCCCCCTTGTCCGACATATCCACGACAACTTTGGGAACAGAAGTCCCATCCTTTCCACCTGAATCCACCTGGAATTTTTCGTGGACGTCCTTTTCATCAGAACCTGACTTACCTTTCTCTGAACCCAAAGAGGTCTCCGCATTCACCTGAGATTCCCTCGAACCCCCACCCTCTACACTGTTTGAAGATTCAAAACCTAACTTTTCCCGCTCGCTCGCACCAGTTTCCGCTCCCATCACTTTCATACCTTAATGAGCTTTGGGATAATGCTCATAGTTACTCTTGGTCTATGTTAACCATTAACTATGTGTTGGATGTGATGTATAGGCCAAAAAATCTATTTGAGTCTAAATATAATATATTAGGCCTATACTACACCATTGGTTAACTATATCTATACTACTAGCAATGGAAACCTTTCTTAATTAATCTTTTGTACTTTATATAAAGACTATAATGTGCTTCCATCAATTTTTAGTTGCATGGTGCTCTTAGGAGACCATCTATATAATGATAATATTAATAAATAGTGATGTGGTATACAATAAAACTCATTATGGATTATTGGAAATTTAAAACATTTCTAGATTATGCAATTTATCTAATACTTTCATCATTTGATGGCCTTGAAACATCCTAAGATCTCAAATTAAAAATATGTTTAAGTACAGTTGTTCTATTTTTCATTTTCCACTAAGTTAGTATTGTGTTTCCATCTCCTTTTATTTGCTTGTGTGGGCTTTAAGAGGTGATAGTGAGCTCACAAATCCTTGGATCACCTATAATACCAAAGATAATCTTCTACAAGAGAGTAAAAAGAGAGGATAAATTTATTGATATGGATGCAATAATGTATGATGATAAATAATAGATGAATGATATTAGATGCCCCTACATTATATAATATACACCAAACCTTTCATAGATAAGAAAATATGAGAGTTATGATTAAGAAAACTCATGACAAATGTCTTAATCCTATGCCTTGAGACAACTAAATACAAGATAATAAAGATCAAACGAATACTAAATACTCAAGACACTTAAAATTGTCTTGACTAATATTGCACACTTGAATCTAGTTACTAACACCATTTCATCCTTAATCACCTCTTTTTAACCATTTAATTAAATAATCTTCATTATTTAACTAAATTCATCAATTTCTCCTATTAATCAAATAATCGCTATTATTTGGCTAATTCAACCCCTTTCACACTAATTTTCATTTTATTAAATTAGGTATTGCGAATTATTTAATTAAATTGCTTATGTCCTCTCATTTAATTAACTAATCTTTGAAAGGTGGAAAATTGTTTTGGTTCCCTCTTAGGGTTTAGGACCTAAAATGGAAATTTTCACTAACTTTCACTCAAGAACAAACCCTTGAGATCTCAATGCAAAAGGGAAAGAGATCTTCCAAAAGGGTTGTCCTAGGGGCTAAATATGATCTAATGAGGGGTTCACCACCAAGTTTAGACTTGGAAAGACAAATGAAATGCAAGATGAAATATAAAACCCTAATTGAATGTAAAGTAACACTATGAACTAGAAAAGTGAATGAAATGAAATAGAAAACTAAAGACAAGAAGGTGTGCACCTGGGAAACTAGAGATGGATGAATGCAGGTCTAGAACACTAAAAAATTTTACTTTCAAGTTGACTGGGACTCATTCACCAAGATAGGTGAATTGGTCTAGTTTCTATAAAACTATGTGGAAACAAAAGTCTGCCGAAAGGGTATCTGAATCTGCAAGAATCTAAAAAATTGACTGGACCTGGGACTCATTTTCTAGAAGTGGTGAATCGGTCCAGGTAGAATTTTTGAAACTTCAAAGATTGATCCTTCTCTTCTCTATTTGCTCTATCCTTCCTAGGTGATTTCTGGATTTGAATGTCCAAATTGCAACTTGTAGGTCTTCTCCAAGGTTCTCCAAGGGTTGATGACAAATTTTACAACTTTGAATGATTTGCAACATTTCTCCAATCTTGCTCCTTAGGAAATATGCAACCTAGACCTACATATCACACACAAAGGAGAGGAAAAAATGTTTTTGGGTTAGTGGATAGGGGTTTTCCTTGCTCAAACCCCTTGTTGGTAGTTAAACCTTGAAATGAAATCAAATAAGAATGGAGAATGATGAATGAAAAAATGACAATGTTGCAACGCACCAAACCCTTGCAATAAAGTGCTGCAAATATGCCTGAAATGGCTACAATGGATGTAGACTTTGACTATTTCTTAAATGGTGTTGATATTGAATGAAACACTTCCTTGAATTAAAAAATCCTACACCACAATTGTTAGCACGATAACAAACATGATGCTTGAATGCTACTCTGAAATTCTTGATAATCGGCTCTTGAAGACACTTGAATGCTCTTGTGAAATCAGTTCACTATTAAAGGAATGCTCTCACAAAAGTTTTGGATGAAAATGAATGAGAGAATCTTTTTTTTATACCAAATGATGCAAGAATTCTCGAAATTACAACACTACAAGCCAACATCAGATCTAAGAGAATAAAGCCCTACCAAAAAATTGAATTAATTTTGATTTTGGGCCACACAGGACTCATTTGACCAAGGTGGTGAATGAGTCCCACTGAGCTTAATTTTTGGGACCATTTTTAAAATTGCTTAGAAATGTGTGAAACTAGGTTCAGGACTAAAAGATCTAGGTGGGACTCATTCACCAAAGGCGGCGAATGAGTCCTAGATCACTAAATCTAGGCCATTCAAACCTAAAACACCTGAATTATGATTGGTTAATGATTGGTGTCAATATTATGGGTATGTGCAAGATCATCATGGAAAAAATAGGCCCTTAAGTGGCAAAAAATAAAAAAAAATCAGAGTTAGGAAACTTGACATAAAAATTTGAATAAGTTATCTATATTATTTCAAAAATATGTAAGAATAGAACTTTTAGCAAATTGAATCTAGGTTTTAAACTACTAGGTTTTTTTTTTTTTAAATCTATTTGTGAAAATTTGAAATTTCAATGCAATAGTACTTAAATTTTAGGGAAAAAATAAGAAGTAGGTGTCTGTCTGACCACCCTAACCATAAAAAATGATAATATATTTTTATATAATATTTTATATATAAGTAGAGGACTCATGTCTCGATGTGATGCATATTTTTCTATAATTTTTTTTCAAGTAAATAATTAATTGTGAACTTTTTATTACAACTTTAGAAAAATAGAAAAACTCATATGTCTGACCACCTTAACTTGGTCAAAACTTCATGATTTTTTTTTCTTTTAATCCTATAGCATACAAAGCATAGAATGTGACGCATGTTTTAGATTCAAAAAATGTGATACCATTTGAAATCTATAGATGTTTTTCAATCAGCCTATCAATCAAGACTTTAGTGATAATTCAAATAGAAAATTAAGAATAATTATTTATTAAATTTAAAGTAAAGCATAATTTATATTGGTGGAAAGCTGAGAATCTCCTTTAGAAACCCTTTTTGTTTCATCAATTTTGGTTAAAAAAAAGTCATTAGCCACATACCCTACACATACCCATCATATCAGCACTTTTTGACCCATCATGATCTTGCACATACCCTTATCCTTGAAAAGATGCAATAAATGAGGCTTGTGGATGAAAATTAGGGACAATTAAAGCATAAGAAAGCCCAATTATTAATGACAATCCTACAAAAGTGTGAAAGTGTGTTACAACGCTTTACAACACTTTAGATAAGCAAGATTAAGATTTATTTTGGTTAAAAAGAGGTTTATTAGGTGTAATTTATTAATAATACAATAGAAAAGTGTGAAAGTGTGTTACAACACTTCACAATACTTTTAGAAAGGTACCATTTAAATCCATTAGTTTACAAGGGCCAAAGACGTAATGTGAATGTGTCAATTACATCACAACACTAAATCAAGGCAACATCAAGCCCAATTTCACAAGGAGAGCCCAAACAAGTGTGAAAATGTCCCCAATGACATTTTTTGACACTACATTTAGTCTCCACTTTAGTGAGAGAATGAACTTGCTTCAAACTCACACTAAATTAGACAAACACACATCAAGAGGGTTCCAAGTGTACTAGTACCAGTAAGATGAGACAACATTGAATAAGAGGGGTGATCAAGCCCCTAGGATCAAGATCCCATGACAAACCAACATAGGCACAAAAGAACACACATGAGAATTATTTAAAGTGCAAAAAAACACAAGAATGCATTGTCAAAGACTAAAAAGAAGAGAAAAGAGAGTCAAGTTAAGCTTCGACCATTTTTCCATCAGGATGTGGATAAGATCTAGGCTTTTTTTTTTGAAAAATTCATACTCACTCTGAGGCGATGAAACTTTAGGTTGTCCATCAGGTGAGAAGTCCTAGAAGGTGAGACACATACACTCATGGCTAGTATGCACTCACACACACACACACAAGTGGCTATGGGGAAATTCATGCCTCAGTTGGGCTTCCCGCTAAAACCATACCAAAGTTATACCCCCTGATAACTTTAATAAGGCGGGACAAAAAAATAAAAAGGTTGTTGAGCTTCATGAGACAAGAAAAACTTCATATGCTTGGAGCTCATGAACAAACAAGATGGCTCTATAGGAATGCAAGTAATGTTATGCAAGGTGGCCATATAAATACAAATGAAATAATGAGGTATGTTCAAAGGATTCTCGCTTAGTTCATGCGAGGTCTCTAACTTAGGGAACATTGCGCCTATTGTCTCCAAGAGAGGACCAATCAAAGAATATAAAATTCACAACTTAGGGGATGCAGTGTGTTGCATCAAGCTGCTAAGAGGAATGTAATATGCTAAGAGATATCACACTCTTGAGGGACATCACATCCAATGTCATACACAAAGCAAAAAATGCATCGTATGAAATAAAAAAACTACACCATGAACCATGAAAAGGAAAAATGCGAAAGAATAATGCAAATGTATGCCGCAACTTTAAAGAAATTGCTAAACACCATGCTGTGAGAAATTACTTTAAAGTAGAAAATGATAATGCTAACAAAAAGACATGAGAGCTAACTTGGAAATCCCTATGCCAAGTCATATGTTTCCAAGTGAAGCTATGTAATGCAAGAGAAAAGAAAAGAGAGGGGTTTCCCCCAAAATGAAAAACACCAAAAACATAAGGTATCTATGGATTTGGGGTTAGTATGTTCTTGCTGCAATGTTTTTAGAGATATCCAAAATGTCATCATTCCCTAAACACACATAGAATTGGAAGAATGACACAAAGAGAGTTAAAACAATGAAAAAAAATTCAGATCAACATGGAAGAGACATGAATGTCTCAACACTTTGTTTCATCCCCAAAAGGAAAACATGAGACATGGAAAAGATAAAAGTGAAAAGAAAAATCATTTTGGGTCAACATGGAAGAGACATAAGGTGTCTTGATGCCTTGTGTCATCCCCAAAAGGAAAACACAAGATAAACGAAAAAAGAAAAAGATTTATGACATAGAGAAGAATGAAGGTAAAAATAAAGGAATGCCACAAAGAGAGAGAGAACATCAAATAAAACGTCACAAGGGATCACATTAAACTCATGCAATCACACAAAAGAAATGAAAATAATGCAAAAAGCTAGTAAGGAACATGCGACTCAACCTAAAGAAGGTCATCTGCCTCTGAATCATGTTCATTGTATACCGAAGGCAGACAACTAGCTAAAGGGAGAATAGCAAGTGCCCAACTAGGATCAGTACCAACTTCAACACTCTTTATAGGATAATTTTTGTTTAAGCTCATGGTAGAGGAAAACAATCTATTCAATTTTTTATGTAGCTCTACATCAATTTTAGCAACCTCCTCATCATCATCCAGGTTAATCACAATAAGAGGTCGAATGATAATATCTATGGAAGAGTTCAACTCTTGTTGTGGTTATTGTGTTGGATTATTTTATGTTGGGGAAAGGGTATAGTCTTCATGCATTGCTTCAGTCAAGTTTGGATTTTGATTTTCTTTATTTAATTCTTCATGTAACTTGCAAGCAAGGGCATGAAGTCTATGCCTACACTGTCTAGCACCTCAGTTTGTTTTAATTTTGTTTTCAAGTTGTGTTTATGTAGAAGCAGGTTGATCAAACATAGGTTTATTTTCTTCCCTAAGGGGAGGAATAAAATGAACCATGGGAGGTTGTTCGACCACTTTCTGTTTAAATTTGTATACTTGTTTTATTCTAGGAGATATAGTGGGTAAAAGCAAGAAGTTGGGTTCACGAAGAGGGGAAGTTTTGTCAGAAAAAAATATTGCAAAAATCGCGTACGCGTTATGAAAAAAATGTGTATCTATTATGCTTCGGGTACCCTAGCCTAAAAAAATGTGTATGCACTAAAAAATGTGTATGTGTTTTATAACGCATACAAGTCATTTATTTAAAAAATTAAATACTTTTTAGAAATGCGTATGCGTTTCTAAAAAGTATTTAATTTTTTAAATAATCAAGCAAATAAAAAGCGAGTATGTGTTTTGTAACGCATGTGCTTTTAAAATTTTGAATCCCCAACCCACATGCTGCCTCAATTTTAGGCGTGGGAAAGGCTTGGAAACCTGACCCTTAGCCTTTGACCTACAACTAAAAAAGTAAGCTAGGTTCAAGAGAAATGTCCAACTTTGGCAATATGGCTAATGGATTTTTTTTTGAATTAATCTAAGAAATTAAAACCCACTAGAGAACATGATTTCTAGTTTCTGAATATATAATTTTTTTAAAGATTGGATCATATTTGTTATTTTTTAGTTAATTTCTAAGCAAACTAGTGCATAAAGTTGAAACATCAAACTTTTTTTATTTTTTAAACTTTTTGGTTAATTTTCTTGTAGAAAAATTATATGGCATCAATCTTTAGACAATTCTCTACACAATGAAAAAAATGATTCAAAAATGTTTAGTTTAGGTCCAATTATGTTGTCTATATATGTTGATTTTTAAAAACAACAATTAAGGCCAATAAAAATTCAATAAAAAAATATCTATGGAAAAAAATTACAAAAAAATATCCTCATCAATCTTTATGTTGTTAGCTATCTTTCGCAAAAAGGAATTATAAAAATAATTTTATTTGGGTCAAAAAGTGATGTCTGTACATGTGTATGGTATGGTAAAAAAAATGATATTTTTTAAAAAGTTGTTTTTATACATCCCTATCAAAATTCAATTTTTATCATTTGGGTATTTGAATAAATTACATATTTGGAAACTAGATTCAAAATTCAAAATTTCATATTACTAAATTTTTTTAAGATTCATTGCGTAAGTGCCTCAAATTTTCAATCCAAGTGTGAAAATTTCCAAAATATAGAAAAAACACTTCCAATTTTTTATCTTTTTGTGGACCCAACTTCTTGCATCGACAAGTGTGACATGGTTGTTTTCATTGTCTCTTGGTATTTTGTAGGAGGAAGGTGAAGTTATTTTCTTAGGTTAGTCTTTGTTGTTTGGAATTTCTTTAGGCTCGAGCATGGTTTCATCTAGGATGGTAGGCTCGATGGTGGATGGGGACATGTTTCAGAGGGATAGGTCTACTATCTTCTTTGCCTTGAACTTTGGATAAGGCTAGAAAAAGAAGTCTTCTTGCAGTTTTATAGGTTTGATAGGCTCGAGCCAAAAGAAATCTAAGGAAAATTTTCCTTTAGAGGAAAAAGGGTTAAAGTCATTATCATGGATGGGGAGAAACTCATTGTCAAAGGGAAAACTTAAGAATTTATTCACAACCGAAGGGACAACTTTCATGCAGCGAAGCCATGGGTAGCCTAGGTTCACACGAAACTAGTCTAACAATAGGATGATAGAGAATGATACATCTAATGTTTTCGGTCCTATTTACAATGGTAAGGTGATTGATCTCATCAGAGGGAAAGAAAAACCATTATGTGTCTTGATCCATGCTTTTGGTTCATTGTATATGTCTTGATAGATCTCGTGCAAAAGTAAGAATTCCTTAGTGATCGCATTCTCTCCATAGGTGGGATCTATTAGTATCCCATCAGTGGGCTTGTCATAGATACGACTATGTAAAGAGGACCATCAGGTGCATGTTTAAGTATGTCCTTAGAGGAGAAAGCAATGTCAAGAGGATTCTTATTTCAGCCCTTATGACGAATGATGTCTATCACTCCTACCATTTCATCCATAGGATCATTATCAATAGGATTAAATGTTGAATAGAGTAATTGTTATCATCATCTATGTCAATATTCATCACATCATTCTTTTTAGTTTTATTGGATTTGACAAATGAAATGTTATGATTTGGCATTAGGTTGGTAAACATTTACATGTTTTGGTTAGGAGGGGAAACAAACTTACTTCCTAGATCGCTAACACTTCCAATAAAAAGATAACCAAAGTTAATGAGGTCTTGCACAAGATGTTTAAGACACTTGCAATGTTCCATGTCATGTCCATTTTGTTGATGGTAATGGAAATAAGCATTTGATCTAAAGCTCGGGAGTAAAGGCTTATTAGGGTCAGGTGTTTTGATGGGAGGCAAGGTAATCATTTTTTGTTCTAAAAGTTGGGACATTGTGTTATGAAGGGTATCAGGTAACAGAGTGAATTGTCTTTTTGGGTCCCCATAGATAAAGGGTATAGCATTTTTTTAGCAACAACCACTTGGTTATTGACATTATGAGTTGGTTGTTGAGGGGGATTTAATTGAAGGAACCCTTTGTTATATTTTCTAAAAGGTTGGGAATTGTTTTGGTTTGCGGGCTCAAATTTCTCAGTTCAATTAGAAGTGGACTTTGTATCTCAACTACTAACCAAATTTTGATTATCGCAGAGGGCAGTACATAAGTGCATAAAGGATTGGAATTTCATCATGGTGAGCTTGTATTGAATCTTTCTTTGCAAATTTTCTCTGAACATCTTTTGAAAATGAGTGTCAGGGACCTTGACATCGATTTGGGAATAAAGTAATTGATATCATGAGATAAATTCAGTTACCTTTTCTTCCTCCTTTTTCTTGCATCTCATCAAATTGACCAAGGTCAGCTTAGGAGTCATGTGCACTTGGAAATGGTTTACAAATTACTCAACAAGTTCATTGAATGAATGAGTTGAGTTGTTCAGTATATAAGAAAACCATTCCAAGGAAGTATCTTTCAAGGACCTAGGGGAAAGCTTAGCCAAAAGTTTATCATCAAGGACAAAGTCACTACAAAAGTCAATATAAGCATTAACATACTAAGAAGGATTTCCCTTTCCTCTGTATTTCTCAAATCTAGGCATCTCTACACCTTGTGGAATCTGTGTTCACTATATATCCAAGGAAAATGGATTGCTTTTGACATAATATGTAGGTGGGCAGTTTTGATTTTTATTGATGGTTGAAATCTGCATTTAAAGGGATAAAATAGTTTGGAAGAGTTGAGTTATGAGAGGGTCATTTTTTGTGTTATGAGACGGAAGTGAAAATGGTGAAGGGGTGTATGTATTTAAGGGGAAATTGAATGGAATGTTTATAGGTGGTAAAGTAGGAGATGAGTATGTGCAGGATCATCATGGAAAAACAGGCCCTTAAGTGGTGAGAAATTCAAAAAAATCAGAGTTAGGCAACTTGACGTAAAAAATTTAATTATAAGTTATCTATATTATTTCAAAAATATGTAAGAATAGAATCTATAGAAAATTGAATGTAGTTTCTAAACTACTAGTTTTATTTAAAAAAATAAATTTATTTGGTGAAAATTTGAAATTTCAGTGCAGTAGTACTTAAATTTTAGGGAAAAAATAAGAAGTAGGTGTCTGTCTGACCACCCTAACCACAATAAAATGATAATATGATTTTATAAGATTTTAGATATAAGTAGAGGATTCATGTTCGGATGTGATGCATATTTTTTTGTAATTTTTTCCCAAGTAAATAATTAATTATGAATTTTGTATTACAACTTTTAAAAAATATAAAAACTCGTATGTCTGACCACCTTAACTTGGTCAAAACCTCATGAAATTCATTTCTCTTTTTTTGTAATATTATAGTTTGTGAAGGATAAAATGTGACACATGTTTTGGATTCAAAACATGTGATACTATTTGAAAGCTATAGATATTTATCAATCAGCCTATCAATCAGGACTTTAGTCGTAATTCAAATAGAAAATGAATAATAGTTATTTATTAAATTGAAAGTACAGAATAATTTATATTGGAGGAAATCTAAGAATCTCCTTTAAAAACCCTTTTTGTTTCATCAATTTTGGGTAAAAAATATTCGTCAGTCACATACCCTACACATACCCATCATATCACCACTTTTTGGCCCATCATGATCCTGGACATACCCAAATATAACATGCAATTCCACATAGGAACTAGGGATGCTACCAGGAATACCTAAGGAAGGAATCACATTACTAGTTTGTTGCATTGTTGTTGTGACTTGAGGGTTGGTATAGGTAGGTATTGAGGAAATTATTATATGGGAGGAGGAATTTGAGTTCCTCCTTGGCTTGTGACATTTATTGTAGGTATAAGACAACTAGTGGTTGGGGTGAGATGCTTTCCAAAGATTTGAACTATGTTTTTCACAAGGTCAAGCCCATATTCACTTTCAAGCATGTAGTGAATGTTGTCTATAGTAGGGATGGCAGTAGTTAAAATGTTGTCATTTTGCACTTGATGTTGTATGTTAGCTAGGTCCTCATGAGTTTGAATTATGTTTTCTTGTGGGACACTATCATTCCTTGTTTCAACTTGCATCACACTACTTGAAGGCAAGGAGTTGTTAAGGTTATGATCCCTACCTAGTGTACTAGTTTCAATACTAGGAGTGAAAGAGCTAGACAACCCAAGATCTGCAACGATTGTGCTATCATGAGATGACATGAATCTTGAACTTTGTCTCACTATAGTATTAGAAATAGGACACCAAATACTCATATAAGGGCTACTAAATGCAAGGTCAATGCAAATACAATATAGGCTAAGAACAATGAAATGTTTATAACAAAAATTCTACAAATAGAAACAAAAAGGAAATAAAAGCAAATAGAAACTCAGAAACTAAACTTTGAATGGTAGAAAATGCAATGAAAAATATGCAAAGGAACCGACTGACCCAAGGTGACGATTGAGTGCCAGTAAGGATTTTTTTTTAAAAAAAAGATATTTTTAATTGAATTTTATGCTTTTTATGTTTTACGATCTATATTTGAGATGAAAATGGAAATTTTAAATGATTTTTAGTAAAATGAGATTAAAAATGCAAGCTATATGAGCCTTCACTAATGCAAAATTTGAAACCCTAGAATAACAATTAACTAATGTACTGTTAATGCAAGGAAAATCTAGGATGATGATGCACTTCAAATCAGAATTATGATGTTCTAAATGCTAGTTCACCAAAATGAAATATGGAAAATTGTTTTGGTTCCCTCTTAGGGTTTCGAACCTAAAAGGGAAATTTTCACTAACTTTCACTCAAGATCAAACCCTTGATATCTCAATACAAAAGAGAAAGAGATCTTGCAAAAGGGTTGTCCTAGGGGCTAAATATGATCTAATGAGGGGTTCAACACCAAGTTTAGACTTGGAAAGACAAATTAAATGCAAGATAAAATGTAAAACCCTAATTGAATGCAAAGTAACACTAAATGACCTAGAAAAGTGGATAAAATGAAACAAAACACTGAAGAAAGGAAGGTGTGCACTTGGGAGACTAGAGATAGTTGAATGGAGGTATGAAAAACTAGAAATTTTGACTTTAAAGCTAATTAGGATTCATTCACCAAGTTGGGTGAATCAGTCCAGTTTCTAGATAACTATGGGGGAATAGAAATTTACCAAAAGGGTATCTGAATCTGCAAGAATCTGATAATTGATTGGAACTGGGACTCATTTAGCAGAAGTGGTGAATCAGTCTAGGTAGACTTTCTAAAACTTCAAAGGATGATACTACTCTTCTCTATCTACTCTACATCCTTCTTGAGTGATTTCTAAATCCAAATCTCTAAAGTGCAACCTATAGATCTTCTCCAAGGTTCTCCAAGGCTTGATGACAACTTTGAATAATTTGCAACATTTCTCCAATCTTGCTCCTTAGGAAATTTGCAACCTAGACTTGCAAATCACACACAAAGGAGAGGGGAAAATGTTTTTGGGTTAGTGGATAGCAGTTTTCCTTGGTCTAACTCCTTTTTGGTAATTAAACCTTGAAATGAAATCAAATAAGAATGGAGAATGATGAATGAACAAATGACAATGTTGCAACTCACCAAACCCTTCTATTAAAGTGCTACAAATATGCTTGAAATGGTTGCAATGGATGTAGCTTTTGACTCTTTCCTAAATGATGTTGATCTTGAATGAAACACTTCCTTGAATCAAAAAATCATATACCACAATTGTTATCACAATAACAAACATGATGCCTGAAATCCTTGACATGATGATTGATGCTTGAATGCTGCTCTAAAATGCTTGATAATCTACTCTTGAAGACACTTGAATTCTCCTGTTAACTCAATTTTCTATTAGGAATGATCTCACAAAAGTCTTGGATGAAAATAAATGAAAGAACCTTGTATTTATACTCAATTATGCAAGAATTCTCAATATTACAACACTACAAGCCAACATAAGATCCAGGAGAATAAAATCCTACAAAAATATTGAATTAATTTGGATTTTGTGCCACATGGGACTCATTCACCCAAGGTGGCGAATGAGTCCCACTAGGCTTAATTTTTGGGACCATTAATGGCTTAGAAATGTGTGAAACTAGGTTTGGGACCAAAATATCTAGGCGGGACTCTTTCACGAATGTGGGGGAATGAGTCCCAGATCACTAAATCTAGGCCATTGAAACCTAAAAAACCTAAATTGTGATTGGTTAATAATTGGTTTCAACATTATCCTTCAAAAGATGTAATAAATGAGGCTTGTGGATACAAAATAGGGCCAATTAAAGCATAAGAAAGACCATTTATTAATGACAAGCCTAGAAAAGTGTGAAAGTGTATTACAACACTTTACAAAACTTTAGATATGGCAAGATTGAGATTTATTTTGATTAAAAAGAGGTTTATTAGGTGTAATTAATTAATGAAACCTTAGAAAAGTGAGAAAGTGTGTTACAACACTTTTAGCAAGGTACCATTTAAATCCATTAGTTGACAAGGGCCCAAGAACTAATTTGAATGTGTCAACCACATTACAACACTAAATCAAGGCAACATCAAGCCCAAGTTCACAAGGAGGGCTCAAAAAACTATGAAAATGTCCCCGACAACATTTTTTGACACTACAATCTTAATTATTGAATTTTCATTTGACCCTCTTTCATTAAATAAATTGATTGTTTAATGATAATCCTAATTTCAATCAACTTGTGCAATTATTATTATTTTTAATTATCTAATTCTTATTTTCCCTCACCCACCCACTTGCAAGGGAATATTCCCTTGGAATATTACTCCATTTGAACTCCAAAAATGGAATATTCTTTTGTAACAAACTTCCTAAATTTTAGGAAGTGTGATTCTTTGAATCAACGAGAGCCATTGATTAAATCCTTGATCCATGCCAACTTTCATTCTCATCCATTGATGAGAATCCTTGATCCATGCCTTCACCTCTCAGTGCATCTCATCCATTGATTGATCAAATCAATCTTGACCCTTGATTCATCATTTTTTCTTATAAATACTCCTCATTTCTATGAGAAAAGGATCCTCTTCCATTTTAGCAAAGTTATGTTTCATGTTTGCATAGTCACTTTCATCCATCTTGCATCCATTTTAGCTTTTCATCCACTCTTAGCTTAATTTTCATCAATGGATACCATCTTTGATCTTGTTTCAATCTAGGGATTGGGAAAGGGTTGTCATTCCACTAAATTCAACACCAATCCCCCCAATGGGGTGAGGTTTGAGGCATTTAAATAGGTTCCTTTATGCATTACTTAATAGTTTATGTTTAAATGGTTTCTTCATTCTATGTTTTCAAGTATTTCATTGAGATTATAAATTAACTAGTAAGATATTGCTTCTAAGAATATATTATATTTGGTATATTTAGCTTGTGTTATGATTATTCTCACATTTTGGAACTAGAAGGAGGGAAAAAATAACCAAATTTGACAAATTTTTCTTGAGTTTCCTATGTTTTATAGGCTACAGGAAGGGTGACGCTTTTACAGATTACCAGAGCAATGCTTTTGAGGAACAACTATGCTTTTGAAATACATAAACACTTTTTCTTTATGGAAATGCTTTTGATTTTTATGATAGACATAAGCCTTTGATATTGGATCACTTTTGACCTCATAGGTTTTTTTGTAGGTACAAGAGAGAGGCACCTTTGAAATTCACCAGAGGGGCACTTTTGCAGAATATTATTGCTTTTGTGGAATAGTGGCACTTTTTCTATCTAATAGAGAGGCGCTTTTATGGCCCACTAACGCTTTTGTAAGGTAAAACAAAGAGCTATATTTTCATGTTTTCTTTTATTTTTCAATTTAATCCACTCTCTAATCATTTATTGACTCCTATTTATTTTTTTTCTATAAGGCTAACTAATTTTACAGGTTCAGAGAGGAGTAAAATCTTGAGGTAAAGGAGCATAGTATCACTTGATCTATATTGTAAAAGTGTTTTAAAAACTTATGGGATGATATAACCCATCATATGTTGCTTTATTTTATTTTTTAGGACAACTAGATTTCAATTGGGTCTAAAATTTATAATGCTATAAGATCTTTCAAAGTTGGTTAAAATTGAACCCATACATCCTCATCATTGCAATGTTGGTTTAAAATTGAGAAAACACAAATTCATACTTTAGTTTGGTGCTATTAAAATTATTTCATCATTGCATTTGAGGAGTTAAAAATAATGATTATATGCCATGCTTGTCCTGCTTGTGTGAACTTTTAGTGCATATCCACTCCCCTTGTGCTTCGTGTTCTCTTGGGTGAAGAGAAACACTCCAAGTTCACAAAATTTTTTGGTCACCCTAAGAACTTGCTACACATCCTCTCCCCTTGCACTTTGTGTGATTTTGAGTAATGATAAATAGCATCGTTATTTTATTTTATATATAAGGTATTTCTAGTGAGATACATCCCATGATGGATAACTCATATAAGTGACTCTAAAAGCACATGAATTGGTGGGCTATATAAAGTTTGTGAAATTGAAAGAAATTAGCTTATATTGGAGGCATGGTAACATGATAGTGCATAATCCTCATCTGAACATAATGAGTTAGGAAAGAATGACTAAAGCTTTAAGTATCTTACATATGGTTTATACCCCCCATGTTCATGGTGCCATTAAACACTTTTTCCTAGCAACCAACCAATTTTTTTGAAATGTCTTTTGAAGTAGCATCAAAATAGCACTGTTCCAAGAAGTTACTTTCCATGTCAAATCTATAGTTGATGCATATAACCTTAAAGATAATGAACTCTTTTGCTTGGAGTATTAAGATGATACATTTCCTTTTTATATCCTATTTGTTCTCTCTATATATTCAATTCAAAAACTCCTTCGGGGGTGAGGTAAGCCTACCAAAAAGTGTCGTACCATTATTCTATAGGTGTGTTAAGTGACTAATTTTGTTATCTCAATCACCTTTTCAGTTATTTTGATACATTTCTTGATTTAAAAAGAACTAAAAACAAAAATAGAACATTGTCACCAAGATTTCAAACCCTTGGACATAGTGTGAATACATTTGAAAAGCCCTATATTGCTACTTGTCACTAAGGATATATTTTTTTTCAAAACAATATCTTTAGAGGCTTCTAAATATTTGGACTTATATCTCAATTCACACCTTCCAAATTCAATATAGGAGACTATGGAATTAGCTTTTTTATTTTCACATATTGGGTTTTGTGGAATGAAAGTTGCTTAGTTATAGACATTTAGAGTCAAATATAATAAAGAAATTTGAATGTGGTAAAATAAATCTCACTAATCAATTTTTAAATCAATTGAACACACCACAAATTGGTTTCATTTTTAAAAATCTAGACTTCCAAAGCAACAAAGTGAAAACAAGGAAACATATTGCAAAACATTATATCAAAGTTCTACCATCCAAACATTGAGTTCTTAGGCTTATCACTCTAAGGGTAAAGCATTTTTTTCACTAACTTGACCTTGTAGACAATTTCCCTCTCAAAACATTAGGATTAAATCATCTTATCCATCTCAAAACATTTGACATCTAACTTCACAAAAAAATTTGAAACTTTGGGTGCATCAACATTCTAAACTTAGGTTATCAATTGATCAATCCCCTAGCTTAGCTATATGTGTGTAAATGAATCCTTTTCATACACTTAGTTAAGATAGCCATCATCCTTTTGAAAAATTCTATCCCAAAGGTCACAAGTCTACCTTTAGATCTACAAGTTCATTAGCATTTGTATCCAAAACATCAAACATCAAACCTTTAGTCTAAAGTGTTGTCCAAAGTTTACTAGTTCATCATCCATATTATTCACCCCTTTCATCATCCACTCACATTATTGGTCCAAAACAACTTATAGGGTCACTTTTATCAAAATTTGAATCAACTAGAGAATTCCAACAATATAAATTCCAACACACTTCTCCCATAGTTGATCCACAATTTATGGTAGCAACAAGATCACAACACAAGAAAAACATGGAGAAAAACAAACCTACATCTACCACAACTGATCTAACCCAACAAGAATTTGATCCTAGGAGCCACTCAACCACATCAGAGCAACCACCAAATCCACTAGACATGGGATATGGAGTAAAAGATGTTATGAATAACCCAGATGAGCTCACTAAAAAGGAACTCCTTGAATATCAACAATATCCTAAACTGTCCCGTATCTTTATCACTTATATGAAGAATAACCCTACACATTACATGCTATCTTTAGAAAAGTAAGGGGCTAAACTCCCTTTGACATTTAAATTCAACACAATTAGGGAACAACCCTTGGGAAATGTGCCTTTTATTCCTCAAGATTCCATCACACAACCCCTGGTACAAGGTGGGACTCAATCTATAATTCAACCAACTTCATCACTTGTACCAAGTCAACCATGGACTACTAGTCTTGTAAGTTCACTAAGAACTAACATTTCTCTCACTCCCAATTCAGGAGGCAACACAACTTTGGGTACACAAGACACCTCTCTTTTTTAAATCATAAATTGGACACCAATATTTAGTGTCCAACCACATTCTTCCACCACCATTCTCGAACACCCTCTACATCCACACATACCACTTACATTCCATAACATAATGACCTAAACTTTTCATGTGCAATGATCTTCTTTCACCACCACAAGTACCCAATGTGTGCCTTTAACGTTACACAAAGTCATGTGAGCCAAGTAACCCAAGTGGAAAAACAAGGGAAAGTGAACACCATCATCCAAGTTCAACCCTTAACACAACAAGGTACATATTCATCCAACCACCCAATTGACACATCCAAACAAGTGGTTCCACAAGCCACTCAAACACACCCACAAAACATGTCAAACCCATTTGTCACAAATACCATCAACCAAGTGAACAAATTAGTACCAAATCAAACACAATAAGGGAACCCTAAACATCAAAACAATTAAGGGAACCCTTTGAATAAATTACTTCAAAGCAAAAGCATGTGACTAATATTGCAACACCAAGTTGCACCATCTCAACCATTGGTTCCCCAAGTAATGCAAACTCAAATGGGACCCCAAACCTACATTCCTCCACCTCAATCTCAAATATTACAAGGAATTATAACGTAAAACAACCCTTAAAATCTCATCACACAACAACCACACCACAATCAAATCAACCCACAAATCACTCACACCATGGTCCCTCAAAATCCATCTCATTTACTACAAAATCAAAACATTTGTATGTTGCAAGCACGACAAGCTTTACAACAATAAGCCCAACAATAAGCTTTTAAAAAAAAAGCCTATCAAAAAGCTTTACAACAACAATCCCAAAAACAAGCTTAGAAACAACAATAAGCCCAAAAATAAGTGTTGCAAGAACAACAAACCTATCAACAAGCATTGCAATAACAAGAAGCTCAAAAAAATGTATTGATTATGCAACAAAAACAACAACAACAAGAAGCCAAAAAAAAAAGCATTGCTCACACACCAACGACAAAAAGACCAACAAAAAGCATTGAAAGAACAACAATACACCCAACAAAAACAAGTGCTTGCACAAAAAAACAACAAGGCTTGTACTACAACCCCCAACAATACACCAACACACCACAAAACATCTTGATCCCAAATTTTCAAGGAGCATATACACACCTCCACCACTATAACCATCACCTTTGCAATATCAAAAACAAACCATACAACCCACCCCCCCCCCCAATATCAAAATCCCATCTACAACTCATCTACCATCCCACAGTATACCACATATTCTCCTCCACCAAATCCTCAAGATAATTTTTAATCATAAATTAAGGCACTCATGCAAAAAATAAAAGACATTAAAATGGGGAAAACAAAGAAACCACAGGCGTAATATTACTTGTGTCCATTAACCATTTGATAGAAACATCATGATGATACCTTTCCCACCCAGATTTGAAGTCTCGAAATTTGAAAAATATAGGGGGAAGGGAAATCTGGTGGATCATATCAAATATTTTCACATAACATGTATGGAGTTTTCTTACAATGATTCCTACTTGATGCACCTTTTCTTGGAGTAGTTTGGGAGGCCTAGCGATAGATTGGTTCACTCTTTTACCTCTAAGAATTCAAGATTTATAGGAAATAATAAATTGGTTCATAGATCATTTCTCCTATAACCTAGACATGGTTGTAAGTGAACTGATGCCTAAAATTGCTAGGAAAATATCCTTATGGGAAACTTAGTTAATGGGGGGATGAACTACGCTAAACTAAGTAACCTATGGGTGTTTTAAAGAAGCTCGCTCCTTTTGTATTTGGGGGGCTAGAAAGGGAAAAGGAAGCAGATATATAAAATAAAGATCTAATCTAAGGTGATGGGCCAAGATGTAAGTAAGTAGGCACAAAAAATCTTCCCAAAGTGGTGAGATTTAAGGGCCATTCAACAATCTACATGTCCAAAAATAACAGAGAGCATAGATGAAAAACTTAAGAAGTCTATCAAATAACATAAAATAACTTCCATACACATTCATTGAAAAGAAGAGTTTAAAACATGGTCTAAATTAGCAAACCTATATTCAAATTAGAGAATTTCTACAAAAAAAACTACTAAGTACAATAACAACACAATATAATGTTTTGTCAAGGGTGATCCCACAAAGCTAGTTTACAATTTCTGGGAGATTCTGATTTTTTTAAAATCACATATTTTTAGAAAATATAATGATTTAAGCCTTAAAAAGTTTCATTTAAAGTAGTCGAATTGAAGAGGGTTTTATCAAACTACCTTAGACCAAACCCCTTTGGATAGAACCCCACTAGTTTTAAACCATACGTATAACAAAGTGTTCTTTACACCTATCAAAATGTTGATAAAAAACCACTTTTGATTTACCTTTTGGGGGATCAAATTAATTCATTAAAAATTTTTTGTAAGTATGTAGTCCTTATTATAAGCTTCCCAAAAATTATAATTTTAAATAAATTTAATTTTATTATTATATTTATTTTTTATTTCTTGTGAATGTAGGTTTTTCATCGAAAATCAAGCTCTCTATTCAACACATGTGGAAAAATAGAATATTAAAAAAAAAAAATTTGAAAAATATGATTGAACCAGATATTGAAGTACTTGATCCAACAAAACAAAAAAAAATTGAATTTCAATACATACAAAAAAAATTGTGTTATATAGTCTAGCTATATTTGAATTGTAATTGGTTTGAATTCAAAACTTGATTAAGGAAAAGGTATTTAGTAAAACTCTATGAAACCAATTGGAAGCATTGGCTATAATTGTTAAAAATCTAAATTTGGAAAAGTTATAATTTTATCCTTCATGGAAAAAGATTTATGTGTTATACGGTGAACGTCACTCCTTAAAAATGGTGTTTACTAAAAAACACTAGTTTTTGAAGGAGATGGAAAAAGAAGTGCAATCTGATTCCAAAAATTTTGAAAAAAATATATTTAGAATCTATAGACAAAATGTCACAAATCACTAGTTTGCATCATCTTTAAATTCTTCATGGTTTAGTTGCTATAGGTTCCCAAAAGTGAAGATTTAGTTAGAAAAAATCAGTTCAGTGTGTAGTTTGGCCAAAAATTGTAAACCAGTATTGTGGGTTCAGCTTCAACTAACTAAGAAACAGAGAGGCCAAACAAAATGGCATAGTCTGTGAGTCTTAATACAATAATAAAAACCAATACAAAGGCCTTGTGTCCTTTTCAATAATTTTTCTGTGTATTCTACGAACCCCTTTTCAAAGAGATGAAGTAGTATATATAGATCACCCACCAATAGAGAGCCAGTAACTAAAAAGATTCCTAGGCATGAGGAATGATGTCAGTTGCAATGATTCCCCAAAGCCATTGCAACAAAAATATTCTAAAACATAGCATGCAGTCGACCTTGAATAAGATGCACCCCTCTACAAATGATGGCTATGGTCCCAAAGTGGGAACAACAAAATCCCCATGAAGACATGTGTTGCCTACCCACAAAATTGGTTGGGATATATGGCACAATGGCGAGGCTTCATATTCATTCCTATCTTCCTTGCGATGAAATTCCTTGTGGAGAAGATACATGGAGAATTATTCGTTTCAAATGTTGACTGTGGAATTCTCCAAAATGTGCTTGTAGAATGATGCAACATGGCATGTAGGTGGATCTTAGAGGGAGAGCGAAGGAGAGAGGGATCTCAAAGGCTTGTGTTTCTTACATGTGGCGAATGGGAAGGGCTCGATAGAGAAACAAAGGAAGAAAACTTTCTAAGGAGTGTGCAATGGACACATGGAGCAAGAAGGCAAAGGTGCTTCAAAAAGGGGCCCAAAGATATTCAAACACATGAGGCATGGGTAGGGGTCGATAAAAAATAAACCATGACCACCTAGAGGGAGCTTAAGGATTTCAATCCATAGCTTTTGGTGACTATCAGGGGCATTTCGCCTGCAAAATGGGAACCAAAAATTTTTGGTGTGAAGAAAAGAACCAGATCCATTGGGAAATAATCAGAGCTTTGAAAGTGTGGTTTGCAGAGGTAGCTGGTCAACCTTGGATGGCATCAACAGGGTACACAGATTCTCTTACACCTCATACAAATCAATTATTTCTTTGAATTTCATCTCCATGGAGATCCTGGTCCTTGACTTGAGTTGAAAGAGAAGCGACGCTATTTGATGGGTGGCACCTTGTATATTCGCAGTCGTGGAATATTGACTGAAATCTTGAAAGGAAGATAAATCCTGTTGCTTTTCCTTGATCTTTGTTGTGATATATTATGTCGTGGTTACTAAATCATCAAAGAGAAAAGCAGAAGGAAATCCCATTTGATTCAAGTGGTAGAATTGCATTAGCATTTTGTTCATATTTTGACTCAGTGTTGCTGAGCAATTGCTAGCCTGGAGGATGGCCGCATGACAATAGATGAATTCCTTTTCCTTCTTGGTTGTTGACCTTCGATCTTTAATCGCTACATTCACCAAGTCTGCATTCACCATTGTGTACAAATTTCCCAACAACTTCTCTGCCTCGGGCACCTCCCTACTTAAACCTGCCACTTTCGCTGTGAATTTGAGCAACGATTGAAGAGTCAGACAAAAAGTCTTGACCCTCTCCTAGTAGGAGATATATAACTATTTTGCTACTAAAAGGAGATCCATCTGAGGAGTAGGGGGTTAGGGAGGATTTTTCAAAAGACCAATTTACATCTCCCTCGACCTGACATCTTGTGCCAACTCCTTAATTCTCTTGTTCACAGCTAAGATTCATTTCTATAGAGTCCTTAACTCAACAAGCAATTGTTCCTCGACCTGGCCTTTATTTGTGGATTCCTTTTCTAGGGAGAGCCTTAATTCCTAGATCTCTCTCTCAAACTGAGCTTTTCAGCCTTGGAACTCCTTGTCATTTTGTTGCATTTCCTACTTCAATTGAGCTCATTGATCCCAAATCTCTTCATTATTTTGTTGCATTTCTCCCTCCTCCCAAGCCAACCAATCTTGTAAATCCTAGTTTTACTACTATAGTACGACAACTAGGTTGGGATCTAGGGACTGGAACTTTGCAAGTTCCTCTTGGAGTTTGGCCTTTTCTGCCTGGGCTTGTTGACACATTTGTGCAATTTTAGCATCCCTAGCTTTTTCCTTTTTAAGTAGCGTTCCCAACCTTTCCTTAATGTTCTTGAGCTCTTCTTCCTTCTTCAGTTGGTGACTATTCTTGAGAAAGTCAGTAGTCACCACTCCCTAGGTTTCCTCTATCAACTCAACTTTGTCTTGAGGTGGAGCTACACATAGATTGATCCCTACAGCATGGATCGTATAATCCTTGGGTTGCATCTCACCTTGTGGTTTGATGGTGTTTAGAGTCATGGTTGCAAAATGCAATGACCCTTGAACTTCATTGAAAAGGTTCTACATGCATGGCTTGATAGGCTTTGCTGCATCTTTTTCTTTTCTCTTATGGACCTTAATAGCCCATGTTGTTTTAGACCAATTACCTTGCTTGATAAATCTTGTTGCCGATTTAATTAATTCACTGACGAAGGGCACACTAGGAGGAATAGAAAAGGGGAACAAGAGAGTTGTGGTCTTGGATAATGTATTATTTGGTAGAGAGACCATTAATGGGGAGAACACAGGAGTGTTATGCGAAGGTCTAGTTTGGGAAGTGGTGGAAGGACTCATGGGGAGTAGTGGTGGTAGCAGAGATGTAGAGGATACTCTCTATTGGGAAAGTAGATTCAAAGATGATGCAACGATAGCAAAAGGAGTAGAAATGGCAATTCCAGATCGAGATCTAACAAAAGGTGGAACAGATTGCGAGGGAGTAAAATCCACTTGTCCGATTTGGGAGAAACCTCCCACTGGAGTAGAAGAAAAAAAGGAAAGGTTGGCACTTGAAGTAATGGGAGACACAGAGATACAGGAGCAACCCAAGATTGTGAAGTTAAAAGAGAGGGAGAGAATGATACCTAAGTTGTAGAGGAATTTGATCCTCAAGCACGTTTAGGTTCTTGCAAGCCTTCTCCAAAAGTTTCATTTGTGTGCAACCTCTTCTCGAGTAGAGAATTGTCCACCTCTATGACTTCCTAAGACTGTTGGGATACCCTAGGTCTTTTCACAACCCATGTGCATGGTCATGAGGCTTCTGACTATGATGCAGTCACTTGTGCACTCTATGGGGCTTTGCCAAGTTGTTCCGCTGCTTTTCCAATTTTCTATTTTTGGGCCTTTTTGTCTCTTTCCTTCTCATGATTTTAGATGCTTCCTCTGGATCTGCGTATTCATGCTTACTAGCATCAGTATCATTATGCCTTCTATTCCATAGATCATCAAATTTTTCATCCTTGTCCGTCTCCTGAAACAAGGCATTGAGGCATCCAATCTCTTGATGATAAATCCAAAAGTGTGCAATTTTTTCCTCACTCCACTACCATTGCTTGATCAATTGATTACGAAGGGTGGCCCCAATTTTTCACTTGTCATTATGCTTGTTCAAAGGAAAATAGAAAGAAAGCCATGGCAGCTACTTATCGTCAGTAGGAACATAGGCTAGGTCCACAAATAGATCATTCTGGTCCCCTAACTATGGACTCTACTGAGATTCCCGATAAGGTCAGGAGATATGAGTCACCTTAACGTTCAAGGCTGCTAAGTCATTGTCAAGATTATAATCCCACTTGTCAAAAATTTATACTAGCCTAAGATGAACCAACTTTGCCTCTAGTAGACCCTGTGTCTGCTGCTTTACCATTATCACTGGTTTGAAGCTCAAAGGCATTAGAAAAAACCTTTCCGTTTCTTTCCTCTACAAAATTTGACATCAATAATCGCCAATTGTTGAAATACCTCAAGGGCCAACACCCTATTTGTGACACATACTAGGAGTCAGAATGGTTCATCAGTAAAGCCATGTAGCCTAATGAATGTGAAATCCTCCCCAAGGAACCAGTCACAAGGAGGAAGGAAATATTGCATCCACCCTCTTTTCTCAGCAGAAAGATGATAACCCTCACCCTCATTAAAATATCGCAAAATCAGAGTCAGGAAAAACTCAAAAAATGCATAATAATCATAAGTTGCAGAAAGGAGGGGAGTCCATATAGAAACCAACCTTCTTACCCCACTTTCATCAAAAAATAGCCAAACCCAAATGGTGCCTAAAGAATTTAGGGTTCTAGTGCAAAAAAATGTGAGCAAGGAGAGAAGAAAACTTTAACCTATGCTACATCTTGTATTCCTTGAATTTCTTCAGCATCTCTCAAATAATGACCTTCGCAAAGTCATACCAAAATAGAGAATGTTTCCTTCTCAACTAAAAACCCATATCCATTTGAAACTCTTGAATGTACATGTCATTGTCCATGCCACAAAAAAAAGGCCATCATAGAGAAGGCTTCCTATAAGTTTGAGTTATAAGAATTGTGTCCAATCCAAAACTGTGGTGGCTTTGTTGCATCTTCCCTGGGCCTTTTTGTTTCTTGATTATAAATGTCCAGAGTGAAATTTTTGGTCCTCTAGAATTCATCTACACCCTCTCTAGTGAATGCCTCCATTCTTTCTGGTCTAGAGCTCCTTTCGGTAGGGATGCATAGCATATTCCTAATAGCATCCATGCTGATCACAACCCTCAGTTTCTGGCCTTCGATGGCACCAGTATCTGGATTGAAAATTTGAGTGCACTCATGAACTAATTCAAAGTAGTGGTGCACCAAAGGGACCATATACTGTGGGAGACTATAGAACCATAGCTTGTATGCCAAGGACTCCTGGTTATTGGTCCTTTTCATCCTTTCACATTCTACTTCCCTTAGACTCTTAGGGTTATTTCTGAGGATAGGGTCATGAATATTATCCCATTCTTCCACTATCAGGGTCTGGTTCCTATGATTACTCTTGTCAATGGGCAACGTATGGATCTAGTTTGGCTTCTCTGGATTCCATTTGAGGATTCTGTTGGACCCTTATGATGCTCAACCCTTCTACAACTCACTTGGGTTCCTTTCAACAAACTCTACACTCAAAGCTCTTTGCAATGAAGTGCATACTTAAAACTCTTTAGTTTTCTTTTGCATGTAATACTTAGTCTTTTCTCGACTTGGAGTTGGAGATATTAGTTGTTTCAAATAACAAATTTGACACATACCACCAGCTCTTTCGTGCATGCAAAATGAATTCCTACTCTTTTGAAAAGGAAAAAATTCATAATGACAATTAGTAATCATATCTTATGGCACCATCCCTTGGGAAATTGAGCTAGTAATTAAAGGCATACAAAATATTTCACATGATTTTTCATTTAATAACTTAAAAGGAATGATTAGAAAAAGGGCATAATGAGTACACAAAAAGATTTGAGTTCATCCTTGGAGACTGAAAGATGTCCACAACCAAACACCTAGCACTTGACTGTGTAGATCACCACCTATGCCTACCACTATTTTAAGCTAATTAATTACTTCCTCTTAACTTGCACACAACGATTTGTACACAACAAATGCAATTTGGTGGGATTTTCAAGTTTGCACCTAGTGGGATTTTTGAGTTTTCTCTCAATGGGATTTTTTATTTATCTCTTGATTATCATCATGCTTATCACATATGCATTGTACTTGGATAGGTCTATAAATAAACTTAAAGATAACAACAGGAATTACACTTGGTAATTGGGCTTTAAATAGATGTGATGGATACTCCTATTAGGCTGACAAGCAATAAGTCATAGGTATCTTTTCTAGGTGAGATTTCTTGTAGGTACATATGAAACACAAGACAAAGAATAAGCATTCTTTGGCAATTATTGCAATGAGGTGGGTATTAGGGAGGGATTGCATAGAATATGAAGACAAGTATGGAGTAATTACTAACATTTTCTCTCATTTAGTTGCCTCTTTCCTTGAAATACAGGTACCCAAGCAGATGATACTATGACTCACCATGGAAATCTTCCCAAAGCAATACCTGAGAGGCCTTCGTGAAGTTGTGATGAATGGGGTGTATGGCCTTGGTCTTCCCACAACAAGTGACCATTGCCGACACATTGAAGAGGATGCATTGGTGTCATGGGTGCCATTCCTAAGTGGATTTTGCATTATGACAATTGGAGCACACCGCCAAAGAGCTTCTCGTGCTGCCACTTCCTATTTCAATGCTACAATGTAGTATTGTTCTATGATGTGGAGTGGTACACTGACTTTAGAAACTTGGTGTTTCCTCCTCCACTTGTTGTTGTTGTTGTCCTTGTTTCCCCTACTATCTTTAACACTATTAATGAGGTTGTTCTTGATGTCGCCCTTGTCAAACCTACTACTACTCCTAATGGTGATGTTTCCCCAATTGAAGAATAAAATCTTTTCAACTCCTCTTTTTGTAAATATATCTCCAAAAACTTATAGTATATATACTCGAAAATTTGCTTAGTATATAGATATACTCAAAAAGTATGGCCTGAGAACCATTTTCAATTATAATATATGAAGTGTATATTACCATATAATTAATATAAAACTCTTTTATCAAATTTCTATCTCTTTTTCTTTGCTTTTTTCTAGCATCATGGGTTCCATATAATAAAGATCAGCCAAACAAAACACAAAGAAAATTTACATAATTACATATTTACATTGGTAAAAATGATTAATGAAGCTAATTAAGCAATTTGAGATGAATTCCACTGACTAGAATTCCCTATGTTTCTTTTTCCATATTTTCTAATTCGAATGCAATATGTTGCTTGCATTGAATAATTCATAAAGGGCCTTCCCACAAACTCAAATTTTCCATGTTGGCTAGGCTTTGCAACTCTTTCATTGAACTTTAGCACTAATCTCCACATTTAAGACCTTGGTCAAAGGTTTTGTTTTTGAACCACCTCTGAACCACTTGTTGATAGTTAGACATGGTTGTTAGGGATTTTCCACATTTCCCTTGTACCTCCAACAAGATAGCCAAATAGACCCCCATGGCTCCATTTTGTTCAACTTCCAAGGACTTGAGCAACTATAGTGCAGGAATTTCCATAAATATAGGAAATAGCACTTCCTTCATGTATACCAGCTCATATGAAGAGATACTTATGACTTTCTTGAGGGTTATTTGATTTACCCAGAGTGTCTCTTTGAGGTTCTAATGTCACTCTCTTTGATGCTTCAGCCCGATTCTTTTAATGAGTCAGACTAAATTTTTATTAGTCAACTTAGCTAGACCATTTCCCTGCAGGTAGTAGCTCAAAGATGTCTTAGGAATATGTCATGCTTAAGTGTGAATTGGCATATAGGTTTGAACTAAAAAAGGATTTCACATTGTTAGAAATGATTGTCTTTGGTAGGTTTAACCTTGTTACTAGTTCTTCGATAAAGTTCAAAATCTCTGCCTCTCTCGCATTCTTTAGGGGCATGGCCTCGGTCCATTTGGTAAAGTAGTTTGTAGCTGTGAGGATCCATTTATGTCTAGTGCCAGAAGTGGGATTAATCATCTAGATGAAATATAGTCCCCATTGCGTGAAGGGTTAGACTTCAACCACTATCGAATTCAGAGGAATTGCAATTTTTTTCCTTTTTATTATGAAGAATCGTCATTCTTTGCAAGATTTACCCAGACAGTGTGAGTCATTAAACTATGTAGGCCAAAATCCCCCGACACACATAATTTTGATGGTGGTGGTCTTTGTAGAGAAGTGTTCGCCCACAGGACTATTGTAAAAAATGTCTAGAATTCTTTAGGCTTGCTATGAGGTGACGCACCGCAACAAAATACCATTAAAGCTCCTTTTGAAAAGGATTCCTTCAATGAGCACCTATTTTCTATTCTATAATCTATAGAATCTTTTCTTTTAAGAAGGGAGACCTGTCGGATATTTCCCAGTCTGCATGAATCTCATCCTATTCGCTAACCAGTAGCCTTCGAACTTAGATTTGTTTTCCAGAACCAGCTTGTGTTGTTCCTCCTTAGCTACTACTTCTTCATCATGTTTTAGATACTTGCACAATTCTCTTACCCACATGGTCTTTGTGGGCCTAACCTCAATTTCATATTCCAGGATCTTAGTAATCTAGTTTTTCCTTTTCTCGATGATTTCTCCTTCCATAATGTATTTGTGCACACTAGAATGTGTGACTTATACAACCACCTTATTGCAAGATATTAGGTGTTAAAGCTTCTTGAGCCCCTTAACAATGGAAAATTCTTTCCTTTCAAAGAAGTTATAGTTTGTCTCATAATCCCTTAAGGTCTAGGAGTGGAAGGCTATCAAATGTTCTCCCTTTCTTTCATTATCCTTCTAGGTTAAAACAATATCAATACTAGATTTTCTACTGAACACATACATTATGAAGTCCTTCGATAGGTCTAGGTTTACTAGCATAGGATCTAAAGAAATAACATCCTTAACCTTCTCAAAGGCTTCTCTAGACTCTTTTTTCCATTTGAACCATTGATCCTTTTTTAGCATCAGAGTGACAGGTCTAATTAAACTTGCAAAATCATAAATGAATTTTCTCAGAAAATTTACCTTTCCCAAAAAAGACTGAACTCCCTTCTTGTTGACTAGTAAGGGAAGTTCCCTGATTGCCTCCACTTGCTCCAAATTGATTGCAATTTCATCTTTTGACACTACATGTCCCAATAGTTTTCCTATGAAAACACTTTTTTTGGGCTCAGGGATATCTTGAACCCCTGAAATTGTTTGAAAACCATTTCTAGATGATCAAAATGATCATATTTTGACTTGGAGAATACCGTTAGATCATCCAAATAGATTAAGATAATCTTATTGATCAATTCTCTAAAAGTAATATCCATTGTTCGTTGGAAGGTAGCTCTCGCATTTGAGAGACTGAAGGGAATTTTACTTAGGAAAACATTCCCCACTTGGTAGTGAATGTTGTTATATGTTGTTTCTCCTGTTTTACCTATATCTAGTTGTAACCAAAGAAGAAGTCCAACAAAGAAAACATTTCTATGCCAACCACTATTTGCAAGATTGACTCCATGGAAGGCAAGGGGTAGTGATCCTTTAGTGATGCTCTATTTAGGTCCCAGAAATTAACACATAGGAAGATGTCTCCATTCTTCTTTCAGATAGGAACCAGGTTGGAAACCCATGTGCTATACTTGATTGAGAATATGATTCGGGACTGAATTAGCTTTGTCAACTCTTGCCCCATCGATGCATTAACCTTTGGTTTTATTGGCCTCTACTTTTGGTGGACGAGATTTTCTCCTTTTGTTAGTTCTATAGTATGATCGAAAATTTTGGGATCATATCCCTTGACATCATCATAGTACTAGGATACAACTCCATACTTTTCGCAAAAATGGATGATCCTTTCTTTATTATGATGCAGGACATCCTTTTTGAGCTTAATCTTCCTTTAATCTCTAACTTCAAGATCTGCATAGTTGATTTTTTCTGCTACAAACTTTGTCTTGTCATTCCTTGCATCATCACAATCAAAAAGGTTTTCAAGAGTGACCAATCCTTTTGGAAGCTTGTTGGACCTTAGCTGAATAATTTTCCCTTCATAGGCTTCTTTGATTTGCGGTTGGAGCTGATCCGCAAACTCTCCAAAATGTTGAATTAATGACGTGATGTGTTCATCACTTTCGAACACTTGCTAGCTCTGGTCATTATCTAATATTTTCGGTTGAACAATCACTCACATAGAGTGTACATTATCAATCAAGTCAGAAACATGGTCAAATTGAGATCCTATTGCTGCCATGCAATCCACAACTACATTCTACTCTCTGGGGACTATTTAGATATGGAAGGATGCAAAGCTTTCAATTAGATCCCAGACCCTATGTCTATAAGATCTCATGCATACATTCTTTGCTATAGAGACTCCTTAGACTTCATTGACTATTATTTTTGAGTCTCTGAACACCATTATTTGCTTAACATCCATCCACTCCACAAGACTTAGACCTTGCACTAGGCCTTCATATTCAACTTCATTGCTCAGATAGGAAAATTTGAAGTGAAAAGACCTAAGTGTCTTTTCATTGGATGGGGATGTGAAACATATCCTAGCTCCTACACCAACTTTTCATCTTGTTCCATCAAAATGCAACATCCATAGCTCTGAGGCTGGACCACCCTCAATTTCCTTCATGAACTTCAAGATCACTTGATCTTCATCATAGATGGCATAGGTTCCCAATTCAGTGGCATGATAATTTTTGAAAGGATCATTTTCTATAAATTCACTCAAGAGGACCTCTTCTTGATCAGTTCGGTCTCTGGTCACCTTCTTGTCCTCTAGTAGCTTAGTACAATACATTTCATCTTTAGTGATAGAGGTATTAGTGGCCTCAAAATTGATCATGGCTTCATCTCCTACATGTTCTGAATATAAGGGTTTAGACACTATCTTCATCTTAGCTCCATGCTTGGTCCTGAGGATCAAGTGTGACCAATCCAAGGAAATATATCTGCCTATCTTGGAAGTGAACTCTCGAGATAAGTAAAGACCAAACATGGGAGGGACGTCTATGATCACGGTATCTTGTGAAACCATGATAATAGGATAGGAAAATAGATTCTAGGGGAGGTTCTTAATGAAACCTATGGCTTCGACCTTGTTCTCATCAAGATGCATAACTCCTCTATTTAAAGGTTCATAGCTAAGTCCTAAGGCTTCAACTATCTGCTTGGGCATGACTGTGGTACTAGCACTAGAGTCAATCATAGAATTGTGCAACAACTTCTTACCCACAATGAGCATCAAGAAGAAGGGTTTTGGTTTAGGATTACCTTTACTTTTAGTAGAAGCTTCCTCTCGATTGTTTGTGAGGACTTTGGCATGTGATGGTGAATCGATGACCTTTCCTTTGGAGGGTTGTTTTGTCAACTCTATGCTTGCATCTTCTAGCAGGGTCTTCTGCAACAATGACTTCTACTCTGGGATAACTAGGATATCCCAAAGAGATACATTAATAAAGGATATCTTCAATTTTTCCACCAAATTGAATTGCAGAAGATTCAAATACTTTTATTCCTTAGCCCTTGTTATAACAATCTCCTTGTGTGGCTGAAATTGTTGTGCAATTGCAAAGGTATTAGGAGCTTGTTTGGGAATAATTTTGGGCTACGAGATGATTGATTAGCCTATGTATCTCCTCTTTGAGTGAGTGTTATAATTTTATTGCACTTATGAGACCTTTGATGTGGATGAATCATTTGCTAACACCACCTCTTCTTTGTACATCCATGAGAAGAGTGCATGGTTGGGAGCTCTATTCATTTCTTGCTCTAGGGAAATCCCTTGCATTTGTGTCATGAGTACCACATTTTCCATTTGTGGATAGGTATATACATAACCTTCAAAATTTGACACAATTCCTTGGTTGTGCTATTCCACACCTTTTGTTGTATATTTTTGTGTGAGCAGTTTCAAGGAATATGTGCTTTGTTGTAGGGGAAGGACTAAGGATTGATATCATCAGTGAGATTATTTTTCCCTTCTTCCAGCTCTCTATTCAAACTTGGGTGACAATTTTGCAGTGGAGTAAGCATAGGAATTATCTGACCATTTGTTTGAGCTTGTAGATTTCTGCACATACCTCCTTAGAATTTTTTTTGCTAGTAGGAAGATCTTCCTCCTTGATAATTTTGGTAAGCTAGATTCAGAGGCATGGATTGATTTTGTTTGATGGTAGTTATCTCATTTGAAATGTTCTGTAATAACTCCTTAACATCACTCATTTCATCCTTTGAAGAGTTAGATGTAGAAGTAGTGTTTTGAGGTGCATTTGGATATGTGTACATAGATTGGGGAGGAGTGGACACATTGGTAGATGTCATCTCATGGGTCACAACTGATATCTCTACAAATATAAACATAGCAGGTCGAGGCAGAAACTTTTCGGTGTTTATCAGATTATTCTCTTCCTTAAGAATGGTGTTATATGCATTTGGTAGAGTGATCCTACTGAGAGATTGGATCATCACTGAGATATTGACATTGAGGGATTTCAGATAGAACATGAATACCAAATCAGCTGGTAGATGGATAGCAGTCTGAATCCTCTAACAAGTTGTGTGGGACAGGCATTAAAGTTGGTCATGGCCTCATATGGGGCCCACTTTATGGTCACTGGCTACTGATATAGCAAAACCCAATATCCATTATTTGAAAATCTCTCATAGAAAGGATCTCCGAGTTGATCGCAGGTACCGATAGTGTTAGCCTCCAGAGTATGATACCAATCTAGCACTCTGCCTTTGAAAGAGGCTCTAAGCAACATTAGCACAACATTTTGGTTGATGACACCATACACCAAAGATACCTTCACCACCTCTTGTAGATGATTAGATGGTGTTTTTGAGCCTTCACAGATGAATTTCATTAGACATTTTAGGGTAGAAGAAGGAATAGGAGCCCATACAGCTGGTGGTACTATTGCTATAAGAGGACTTTTGGAATCCCATGCTATAAAATTTTCGTTAGCAATCAGCAACATGGTTGGTGGAGGGGTCAGGACATTTACTAGATGAGTTCTTGTTTATACTATTACTAGTGGTGACACTAGCAGGCCAGGGTTGCTCGTTGTTGGGGATCTAGTAATAGGTCTATGGCTCATACACCCAATTTTGAATTAGATAAATTAAAAGTAAGTCCTACCAGGCATGCTAGAAAAAGAACTGTTGATGCCTAAAATTGCTAGGAAAACAACCTTATGGGAAACTCAGTTAATGGGGGGACCAACTGCACTAAATTGAGTAACCTCTAGGTTTTTTAAAGAAGTCAGCTCCTTTTGTATTTGGGGGTTTGGAATGGGAAAAGGAAGAAGATATATAAAATAAAGATCTAATATAATGTGATGCGCTAAGATGTAAGTAAGTAGGCATGAAAAATATTCCCAAAGTGGTGAGATTTAAGGGAATGTTTAGCAATTTTCATGTCCAAAAATAACAACGAGCATAGATGAAAAACTTAATAAGTCTATCAAATAACATAAAATAACTTCCATACACATTCACTGAAAAGAAGAGTTTAAAACATGGTCTGAATCAACAAACTTGTATTGAAATTATAGAAGTTCTACAAATAAACTACTCAGTACAATAACAACACAATATAATGTTTTTTCAAATAACCAAGAAATAGAGAGGCCAAACAAAATGGCACAGTCTTTGAGTCTTAATACAATAATAAAAAACAATACAAAGGCCATGTGTCCTTTTCAATAATTTTTCTGTGTATTCTACGAACCCCTTTTTAGAGAGTTGAAGCAGTATATATAGATCAACCATCGATAGAGAGCCAGTAACTAAAAATATTCCTAGGCACAAGAAATGATGTATGTCACAATCATTCCCCAAAGCTATTGCAATAAAAAGATTCTAAAACATAGCATGCAGTCGCGCTTGAATAAAATGCACCCCTCTGCAAATCATGACTAGGGTCCCAGAGTGGGAGTAGCAAAATCCCCATGAAGACATGTATTTCCCACCCATAAAATTGGTTTGGATATGTGGCACAATGGTGGGGCTTCATATTCATTTCTTCCTTCCTTGTGATCAAATTCCCCACAGAGAAGGCATGTGGAGAAGTCTTCATTTTAAACACTAACTGTGGGGTCCTCAAAAAAGTGCTCATGGAATGATGCAACATGGCACACGGGTGGAGCTCAGAGGGAGAGCGAAGGAGAGAGGGATCTCAAAGGCCCATGCTGCTTACATGTGGTGAATAGGCAGGGCTCGATAGAGAGGCAAGGGAAGAAATCCTTACAACAAGCGCACAACAGTCATGTGGAGCAAGCGGGCGAAGGCACTTCAAAAAGGGGCTCAAAGATATTCAAACACATGAGGCGCAGGTAGGGACTAATATAAAATAAAGCATGACCACCAAGAGGGAGCTTAAGTATTTTAATCCATAGTAACCTTGGAAGAGTTGTACATCGTAAACCAAAACAAAGGTGAATCCTTCACAAATTTCTTACAAAAGTGGAGGCAAAGAGTTGGCAAAAGCAAATGGCCTATTCCTAAAGAGAAACAAGTAGGAATCAACATTGCCAACATGGAAATTGATCTATCATTCTAGTTGAAAGTGCAATATGTGACAACATATGATGAGCTTATCCTTAGGGCCCTTAACATAAAAAGACCGCTTATCACACAAGGAAGCACAAAATCATACAATGACAACCACCCATCTACTAGTTCTAATGACAAGCCCCATGTATGGGCCAAGAACAAGAACTTAACCGATGATGTTGTCATTTATGATAAAGTAGTCCTAAGTGATACCAAAAAAACCAACAATCAACCAACCAACATGTAGCAAAACATATTAAAAAAACACATAGCCGCCAAACAACCAAGTCAACAACACCAACATAGAACAAAGAATACCACCCCCTAGGAACAACTACGCACAAAAATGTAAGTACACACCATTAGGGAAACCCATTGAAGTAGTCATACATAAGTTGGTGCAATCAAATCTAATCACACTCCCCAATTACCAAAATTACCAAGAGCCTCAAGTTAAACCACCATGGTATAACAAGAAGGACCTTTTTGATTTCCATAAGATAAAGGGACATAAAATGACAAGCTGCATGAAACTACAAAATACTATCCAAGATCTCATCAACAATGGGGACTTGACTGGTGATCAACCAGTAGGTAACCAAGACCTAAAGATATACAAGAAGCCAATGTCAGATCATAACAAGGGAAACAAAAATGGCAAGTGGAAAGCTTACACTAATATAGGTCATTTGTATACTTACATGGTCACATCTTGTGATAATTTTATATCAATTATCACTGTCAAAAGACCTAGTGTGGAGTGTGGAGTTGCCACATGTCAAGGAAAGGTCACAATCCAAGGAGCATCGTCACAACCTAGGGCACAATCTACACTTTTGACATCAAAACCTAGTGGCTACAATCTCCTAGACTGATTAAAGAAATCCCTTGCCCATATCTCCATCTTAGAACTACTGAAGTTATCCCCTACATATAAGGATGTATTAGAAAGGGTATTTTTCCACCTCTTCTATAGCTAAGAACATTGATACTGAGCAATTCCAAGCTATGATAAGAAATATTACCACCCCCCATCTTCCTACCTTCTCTGAACAAGAACTCCCAATGCAACCATCACACAATCAGGCTTTGCACCTTGAGGTCATTATTCATAAGAATAAATCCCAAAGAGTCCTAGTGGATGGAGGTGCTAGTCTAAATATTTGTATCTTTTAGTTAGTCAAAAACTTGGGTTACTCAAATGACACCATTGAAAAGACAAAAGTCATAACTACAAGGTCTTATGATGATCAAGAGAAAGTGTCTCAAGGAATAATCAAGCTACCTATACAAGTAGGACTCACCATTGCTTAAACCACATGCCAAGTGCTCAATCTTGACCTTCCTTACAACATTCTTCTTGGTTGACCATGGATACATGCCATGCAAGCTGTAGCTTCCATGTACCATCAATGTGTCAAATTTCCTTTTGAAGACAAAAAATTTACCATCCATGGTGATCCTGAGCCATTCTATTGTTGTAAGAACCTTGAAGAAAAATTCTACAAGATCCTCCAAGTATTGAAAAAATGATGAAGGGACCACATCCTCATCATTTTTTGACCCATCTTCCTTAGCTTCTACCACACAATCCACAACACCCATTATACATAACATACTAGACATCAAGGTAGTGATGAAGGACAATGGATGTGGGGTTTTTAAATATAAAGAAGGATTATTTTTTTAGGAGAGTTACTTCTTTCGCCTAAGTCTCACAAAAAACCCCAACCTATCAACAAGGGAGGTGAAAAAAAGTGGCATCCACCACCTTCACCAAGTCGGGAGACTTGAATGAAGAGGTCATCAATGAAGAAGAAATATCCAAATTTCTATATAAAGATAGCTAACCCATGCCCATTCTTCCAATGGATGATAAAAAAGGATTACAACTAATGATGGGGTGGGGTATAACAAGAATGAAAAGCTAGTTCATAACGATAATGGTTTGCTAAAACCCCTTGCTCTTGAGAAATGATCAAAGAATCTTGGCTTGGGATGTACCATTAGCAAGGTGACTCTTCTTGCCAAGGGTTCTTCTAATAAGTGATCTGAGGCTTCCTCTTGGTTTCCAACTGAAACACCAAGAAATGGGCTCACCAAAATGAAATAAATGATTAACCATTTTATCTATAATTTCATTCAATATGTGTGCTATATTATGCAAATGATTAACAGTGTAACTAAATCTAAGTGATACAATAGTCAAAAGGAAAGTTTTAAGAGGGTAAAATGTTGTGAACCTTTTACCAAAAATACTTTTCCAAACCTCACTAAGGACTCATTCACCCTATGGTGAGTGGGTCTTGGCCAGGGCTTTGGAAAATTAGTTTTTGGGTTCTATTCATCTGTCTACACTCCCAAATTCTAGTCAAGCACTATCAAAAAGCTAGAAATAAATCATGTAGCTCATTTTTCGTTATTAGATAACTTTCTTGAGAACTTTGACAACTTTGAAAAAAATTGCAATTTTTCTCTCCAAATGATCTTCAATCTAAAACATGCAAACACACATCAAAGGAGAGAAAAATGTTGTTCGTTAGGGAATAGTGGTTTTCCTTGGTCAAACATCATTTTGGTAATTAAACCTTGAAATGAAATAATGCATGAAGGAATGATAAATGAAAAAACAATGTCACGACTCACCACATCTTAGTTGAAACCTTGGACAACAAATCTGCAACTTGGCTTGGAGTGGCCTCAATGAATGTAGATCTTGATCATGAACTTGGTGTGAAACAATTCCTTTGAAATGCTTGATAGATCTTGAATGCTACGCAACATCCTACTCTAGCTGCAACTAAGGACACAAGATTAGCCATAAAACAAGAAGATGACACAAGATAATTTCACCTTCCTTGTTGTTGATGTCTCCTTGATTGGCCCTTGCTTGGGATGATTTTGTGTGCTCCTTAGATGATTTCTTGAGTGAATGCAAGATTGATGATGTTGAATGAATGGCTAATGATAGTATTTGAAATGCAAATAGCCCTTGAAAATGCCTTAGAATTGATTCTCTATGGTGGGTTGAATGCTCCTATGAGTTCATCATGAGGTCTGTGAGGAGATTTCCTATCCATGTTGAAAAGGGACTTGCAAAAATTACATAAGGAAAGGTGGTTGGGGATATAAAGGTGGGCTCCAAAAAGGTGGGACTTGGTCACATGTGGAGATTGTGACAAGTCCAAGGTTCTAGAAGCCTTGGAAAGATGGAATGTGAATTAAAAATTCACATATAAAAGAGGGGAATCTAGGATATATAAATGTGAATTAAAAATTCACATGGGAAAGGGGGTCAATGCTAAAAGAAGGTAAATGCAAAGGTTGGCTAAAAAGTGGTGCTAAATCTAGCTAATGACTTTGGTTAAGGTTGTGCAAATATTGGATTAGACTAATTAATGGAAGATTAGAGGCAAGTGGCAAATGTGGGAGGATGTGACATTAATCTTTGATTATCATAATCATGAATTAATTAAATTAATTTAGATTAGGGAAAGGTTATGGAGGATGTGACAAGGAGAGAGAAAGAGGAATTTTAAATTGATTTTTAAATCAAAAGGGAAAAATGACTAAATTAAATAAATTAGTGTATTTATTTAATTTAGAGAGGAAGAAGGTGAAAGATAAAGCATTTAATTATTAAATCAAATACTTCACCGATATGAGATAAAAATTATATTAATTTAATAAATTAATATTAATATGGTAGACAGAAAGGCAGTAAATTTAATCATATGGAAGTGATTAAATTTAGATGTCTACATTTTGCCCCTCTTCAAAATATTGTTAGGATAACAGTGTTTCGAAGAAAAATAAAATGTGAATGAGGCAAGAGGTGATAGATGGTGATGCCCCTAGTGTAGAAAAGGTTAATAATGCCCCAATGACCAAGCTGAAGTAATGGAGGAATGGTAAGAGGGTATGTCCCCTCGAGAGGGTGGTTGGAGGAGGAAAAGGGGGTCTCCGGATGACATCTCAATAGGAAGGAAAGAATGACACCATTGGATAGAGCTCAGAAAACTAAGCAATTTTGGCTTTTGAATGGAGGTGATCCGACGTACGGTTTGCAAATGGCAGCCTCGGGAAGGTTGGGATTAGTTGGAGGATTAAAAAGTTAAATAGAAGGTAAAAAATACCTTTTTGGAGGAAGGGGGTTAAAAAGGTAATTTGAAAAATTATCTTGGTCATTTTAACTATAGCAGTTTGAGAGAAAGACTATAGCAGTTTGAGAGAAAGAGAGGAGAGGAGTGAAAACTGACGAGGA
>VDFB02271358.1:22526998-22547437 GCA_007258455.2 Sequoia sempervirens | reverse complement strand
TATGTATATGTTTTAAATAACAAGAAGGTTTTTTTTGGTTGTATGCAACAAAGAGAAATTAAAAGTCATAATCAAAGATGTTCTTCATTATAAAAAATTCCAGCATTTTTATAAAATCATAATTTTTAACTTAAATTCTATTTGTGATTGTATTTTGTAATATATTGAACAAGGATTTGTAAATATATAACTATCATTCTTGTGAATCCTCTTGTAATATTTACTAATGTAAACATTATACTTTATTACTTTATCAACATAGTGAATATAAAAAATTTGTGAGGATTTCATAATGTATGTTTTCATTATAGTAGCAAATATTTTTCTTTTTCTTGCACATAGATTACTAAAGTATGTGTAATGTTTGATGCTATAAATTTATGATGCTATGATTGATCAATGTAGATTCTAACTTATATGGATGAATTTAAAATATAGTCCTTGTTGCCTTCACTCCCATTATGTTGTAGTTCTTTTGAATGACATATGTATTTTTCTTTTGGATTTAAAACACAAACTTGTCATCCCATTAGGATCAAGGCAATAATTTACAAAAAGATAACCTACCACTACAATAATACATATAAAATAAAGCATAAGATTGTATCCTAAGAGTATTTAAGTATTACATTTATTATATATTTTTTAAAGATTTCTCACTTGTGCGTGCGTATGTAGTAAGTTCTTATTTTCAAGTGTTATAGGGAATACAAGTCTACACACCTTAAATTCCATGAAGATACATCTTTACTTAAATGAGACTACATTAAACACTTACAATGATACTAAGAAACAATTGTAAGGTTCTCTTAATCCTCATGGCATGAGTTATGCCTCACTAATAATTGTATTGTTATTTATTTTTAATTATCTTATGTCTAACCTTAGGAAATACCTCCTTGTCAAAGAAGATGAAAAAAGTCGAATAAGACACTTCTCCTCTCTTACACATTTGTAAGATTCTATTGTACAAGTCAACATAGGGATTACTACAAAGAGATTGCTAGTTAGTAGTACAAAGGGATTACTAATTATGCCACAAAGAATTACATGATTTTTGAAAAATAACTTTCATGATGTTTTAATATTAAAATTGTTTTTAAATGGTTCTCTTAAGCAAATTTTAAAGTTACTTAACATTAATAGTGCCCCTGAAAGAATTTAAATCTTTTCTAATCAAAACATGGATACATTATCTATTTTTTTCTTCCAAACTGTGTAAACTAATTGACAACCTCACCTTATTTTTTGTGTCAACATGAAGTGAAAGAGATTTAATGTCTTCTAAAAAAATGTTATGTGTTTATAATTTAAATCATAAGGTTCTTAATTATTTTGACTAAAATAACAGGATTATATATCTACCAAACTACTCTAAAATAATTTAAAAATCAACACGAATATTAACTAACCTTCAAAACCCTTTTCTTAATCCTCTTAATATTTAATTTGAATAAAATAATAACCTACCTAAATTATTTCAAACCATAGACATATTAGTATGTTTGAAGTTTCTCAATCGAGATAAAATTTTAATATCTCCAAATTGAATAGAAAGAACTAACCTAAAGAATAATAGCTTTGATACCATGTTTACCTAATTTATTAATTTCGTTGAAGGCATTATCAATATGAAACTGACCAACCTCATTTGCTTGATCGGCTCATTGTTATCAATAAACCTTGCCAATGATGAAAGTCATCCTAGCCTTTAATTTTTCAGCCAGTCTTTTATTTACGAATATCAAACTACAAGTTGCATTTTACGACTACTGCAAATTCGTGTTCATTACGAAATGACTATTGTAGAAAAAGTTGTATGGTGATGTAAATTTAATTCTACTTTCTGACGTGCCTTTAATTATGCTGAAGGGAACTATTTTTGCAAATCCACAGTTGTTCCAGCCTCCATACCCGTGCAAGATGATTGAACGGATCTCATATGTTCATCACTTCTTGGTATTATTGTCATGTTTTACAGCCATCCGTTTTTCGTAGTGCGTCCTTATAGCATCACATGCTCTCCATCTGAGAACTTACTGCATCGTTCTTGGCCTTCACATGTAACACAACATCGATAGCCAGAGAGCTTTGGTGAGTTTTTTAACACTTCAAGAAAAGGTATTTGGTTGCCCATGAACAACATTATGGTTTCAGGAAACTCATTTTTAGGGCCGTAAAATTTTTCAATCTTTTAGTGAAGCTTTCTATGTTTATTTTGTAGCCGTTGCTAGAAGATTTTGAGGGTTTTGAGCCCCAATTCGTAGCTTCCACCATTTCACTCCCCACGATTAGTTTACATTTTCCAACGTACTCCTAGCCTGTGTGAAGATAGGAACTTTGGAACAGGGTATAGGTATCCATAAGGGCATAAAGGATAGGGTAATTTTATTCGATGATGTCGTTGGAAATGCTCTGATAGACGTGTATGTAAAATGTGGAAGCACAGACAAGGTATGTGAATTGTTTGACATAATGCTTCGAAGACGTGTTATCACGGAATGCCCTGATTGCAGGATATTCACAAAGTGGGTTTCTTGAAAAGGCTTTAAAATCTTTCAAGCATTCTCCTAGCCTATGTCAAATGGGATCTTTGGAATAGGGTAGGGACAACCATCGAAGCATAAAGGATAAAGGAATTTTTTTAAAGTATTGTACTTGCAACTGCTCTGGTAGACATATATGCGACGCGTGGAAGCATAGAAAAAGGCCCTCGAACTGTTTGACAAAATGCCTCAAAAAACATGGTTTCATGGAATGCCATGATTATAAGATATGCACAAAATGGATTTATTGACAAGACTTTGGAAAAGCCCTCACTTGACCCCAATAATTGAATTAGATGAATTACGATTATTGTTCGGTTTCCTCCTGATTGCACTTGCCAAGGCTGCAACTGAGTTTAAAAGATTAACATACATGATTTTCAAGCCCAATTGGCTAATTTTTGAAGAATTCCTTGCAGATCTAGGAAGATAAATTTATCAAGCACAGAAGAACAAATTTGCACAATCTTATTTCATTGTTATTCACTCTAAAAACAAATGCAAAGATTTACATATTTATAACCACCGCAGAAAAGGAAATTGCGGTGAAAGGCAGACTTAACTGCAGTTTCCTACGGTGATAAGGGACAGAGAAAGCAAACTAACTGTCATGTTTGTTTCAGTTAGCATATCGTAGTGAACTGTTTGCTTCAGTTAGCATATGCATGAAAAGAAACACTGATGTCTGCTTATGTTAGCTTATCTGTTGTCCGTTGATAACGGAGGAATTCATGTCCGTGGATTACGAGAAAATGCGCTAACAATTTTTAACCCTCAATATTTTGCAAGGGTTGCAATCCTCATCAATTAATTAAATACATCTATCTTTTTGTTTTGAAAGTTTTTTGATTCATCTGTTAATATTGAACGAAAACACTCACGGATCTTGTAATTTACTAGATTGGCCATTCTTTTGACACAAAAATGAATGAGGCAGCTAGATCTTTAAGAAGCTAACATTTTAAGCAACCGTTTACTATGGGATTTTCTAGCCAAAGTGATAGAAGATCGAAAGATAGTAGTGGAAATAATATCTAAAATACATTAAATGACATATGCACTGTCCTCATAGGATCATGTGAAGATTTATTTTGATTGTGGTCCTTATCAGAATGAATTAGTTCGCTGCTTTTGACACAAATTCTACTTGGAAGTCAATTTACGATCCTCAGGCTTGGACCTAGAAGCTTAACATTTCTCATTATTTGTCATTACCTAAGCCTTTATTTAGAAGAGCTTCCTTATTACTGAGTTGTTGTCGTTACCTAAACCTTTCTTTAGAAGAGCTTCCTTGTAGAGTTAGTAAAAGGTTTTCAAGTAGCTTTGAAGAATTCATAAGGAAGCTATAAAGGTCATGGACCTTCTCGTTGGTCATCAAAAGCTCGAGTGGAGAATCACAAGAAGCTTGAGTAGACAAACCAAGATTACATGGAATATCCAAGCATCGTTCTAAATCTTGAGAGTACTTTGTGCAATTCTTTTGGGTTTGAAAAATTAGTTTATAATGGTCTTGGAAGGCCTTATAAATCTTAGAGAGGAACATGAGTTGTTAATGAGCAAATCGAATAGCTTTAAGTTGTTCTCACCTACTTGAGGTAAAGGATTTGAAGAATTCTTTAGTGGCTTTGTCACCAACTTCAACCTAATAAAGGTGGGATCTAATCCAAACACTCTTAATATGGTGGTATTCACTAAATTTATGCTTGTACTTGAACCCAACAACCAAGGTCTAATGTTGGAGATCAAAGAGGTTGAATGAAAACCCTCACAAACTCTTTAGTACTATTGGCATCAACCTATTTTTGGTTATTTTCCACTTGTTTACCATAATATTGTAGAAAGGTGGCAATGTAAGTAAGCATGTCTTTTCGGTCTACCTAAAAATGAGTGATAGATGTGGTTAAGGTTCTAAACCCATACAATGAGTTGGATAAAACTCTCTTGTAAGAAACAAGTGTCATATTCAGATATAATTATATGGGGAATTTTGTGAGGCCCATTATTGCTCACAACCTAAAATGTGATGGGATAGTGATTAGAAAGGATGATCTATAATTTTACTTTCAGTAACCATCCATCATACCCAAAGAGTTGAATATGTACATCCCATGAGTCGTGATGGGATAGTGGTTAGAAAGGATGGTTTCTAGGTTCACTTTCACTAACCATCACCATATGTAAAGAGTTAAACATGTACTTCCCATGAGTCATGATGTGATCTAGCCACATAAGGACCCTATCAAGGCAAGAATCAAGGTTATACAATATAAATAAAGGATCCACATTGGCATGCCACCATCAACAAATTGGGTTTGACAATATTCAATGATCATTAAAATAAGGCCAAGCTTCTTAAATAAAAATGTGTGGGGTGAATAAGTGCTCTCTTGGAATTGTATTGTTAGAACATCACAGGAACATACACCCATTTGGTTGTATCGCTTGATTTTCATTTTAACCCACCAATGCGTGGAGAAAATAAGCGCTCTCTAGAAAGGGATGTTGGGTCCCCAATGCTATACTAGTTTTGTTGGTCAAATAGGTAAAAAAAATATTAAATTCATATATTATGATCTTGCTTATCTAATAGATATCACAAAGTTGATTAGAATATAATGATGGAATCTTAGAAAATTATCCTTTTAAAACACAATTCTCTAATGAAAATCCTAATCTAAACTAATCACACAAACACACAGGTGTCTATATTACTAACACCTTCATGCAAGAATATGCAACCATCTCTATAACAACTAGACATGACATTATTTGAAATAAACATAATAAAAAATTCAAAAGAGAAAATTTAAATTAATTCACTAAACAAAGTTCATATAACCTACAACATTATGCCTCCTCTCTATCTTTCCCCCTTTATCTATCCCTCTTTTATCCATATCTCTCTCCCTCTCTCCCTCTCCCTATTACAAACATTACGTATGCCTGTTGATAATAGAACCTAATTATCTTCCTAACTTGAGGGTTTTCTTTTACTCATGATTGAATCCCTAATTATCTTCCTAACTGACCTTCCACAACTCTTCGGCGTACCCATTGCACACCGAGGTGCAATTGCTAGTTATATAATCATTTAAATTAAACATATAGATTAACATAAATGCTTGTTTATTTCCATTATCAGACAACTTTTCTAGTTTATTCGGGAATAGGTATTCTACCAAATGCGTGCCCCAAAAAATCAACGATTAAGAAAAAATCCAACGATTCTTTGTACAGCAACATAATTATTCGCAAACTAAACTAATTCAATGTTTGTTTAGGTGATGAAAAGGCGTAAAGATTCGTACATTTAAAAAAAAAATGGATTACGCATTAAAAAAGAAAACATGAAAATCAAATACAGAGCAGGGTTTCTACGAAGTACGTCTTGGTAGAAGAGAACGAGCCGCAAGAGCAAGAAAAACGCTTCAACTAATCGTATAGTTATATTGAGTACATGACAAATGAGGTGCATTTATACTCTAATTTATTGTATAAACTAGATAGCTCTAGATAGCTCCTTATTATGGAGAAGTACTTTGCCTGTATTAATATACAACAGGTAATCTATACGTTTTAAAGTATATCACTTTGTTCGTCGAAGGAAAGGATTCATTTGACAGATTCTGCAACATTTCCCGTATATGGCGAAGGTCGGGCAAAATAATAATTTATTCCTTTCTTTGAGAGATTCTTCAACATATCCTGGGTATGCCGAAGGTGGAGCACATGATAATTTAGGGTAAAAGTATGTTTTTTATTAAACTGCAATGATCACATTCTGTCATCAAATATGAGGATGAAAAAGAACTGATGGAGAAAAATTCGTGATTGCAGAAATGAATTGTGAAAATCTAATGTCATTAATAATTTGTATGGTCAAACATGTTTTCTATATCAAAGTTGCATATAAAATTTTTGGCGGTTTAACTGCTCACTGTGGGAAGAAGTTGCCAAGAAGCAAACCAGACCTGATAGGCCGCCACTTGGCATTTATGATTATGCTGTGAAGGAACTCTATATCTGATTCACGTCGCAAACAGCATTCCCAATTGCGTTGCTTATCTTGCAACTGGATAAAATGATGTATCTGATTCGAATTTATCAGAGCTGTATGCAGAAGGTGGAAGAAGCTGAGCCGGAGACTCCATTTCGCTGAGCTCCATCTCTATGTAGAAACTTGTTTACAATCGCATTGCTTCTCTTAATTCCAATACAACTTCGCTCATGGCTGGCCTGTTCATGGATTGTGATGAAGTACAGGCGATGGCCAACTCTGCCATTTTCCACATTGCTTCACTGTTATGCCCTTCCACTAGACTAGGGTCTATTATGCTCTCTATGTCTCCTTTCGACGCGGCTTCTCGTATCTGAGATAAACAACATTTTTAAATCATTTAACATCCCGAGTTGTAATGTACTGGTCATGCGTTGAAGGAAATTACTATTTTAACTACCCAGCTAGCAATGTGTACTTCCTCTCCAACAGAGGGTTCTACAAAGACAGGACGGCGGCCAGAAATAATCTCTATCAAAACAATTCCAAAGCTATACACATTGCTTTTTCTGTCAGTCGACGAATAGTGTAGTACCTGCATTTTTCTAAAGCAAGATTTTTTTTTTTTTGTGTTGTTAAAAAATCTCTTGGATTTAAAACAGAAAGGAACGCCTACTTACTCGGGATCTAAGTATCCAGTAGTGCCCTTTACAATGGTTGACACATGCGTCGCTCCATCCAAAGGTCCCGTCTTGGACAATCGAAAATCAGCTATCTTTGCTTCCATTTTATCATTGAGAAGGATATTAGAACTCTTAATGTCTCTGTGAATAATTGCAAGCCTGCATCCCAAATGCAAATACTCCAATCCTGTGCAAAAACATACAAAATTAAAACCCCATCAGCATCACTTATGTAAGCTTCCAAATTATTGGTTTTTACTAACTTGCATACCTTGTGCGGCATCCCGAACAATGCTTAGTCTCTCTTCCCAATTGTCGGCATCGCCAGATGAAAGCTTACCTGGAAATAGCGAAGGAATGTTTACCTTTAAATTATTAGATCTTTGAAAAAATAAGTCCATCATATATATACACATTTGTACACATTTGATGATGTCGCAGGTCTCCATTCGACATGTACTCATAGATAAGAATCAAATTCTGATTCTCCGTACAGTAGCCAAGGAATTTTACAAGATTCTTGTGGTGTGATTTGGAGAGTATATCTACCTGAAATTAATCAATCATGTTACTTAGGGAACTAAGAAAAATAAAATGTATTTTATGTATGAAAAGGATTTTGTGTTAAGAAGAAAACAAATGTATTTTATGTATGAAAAGGATTTTGTGCCAATTCGTCTCAGTAGAAAACTCTGTCGCTCCCTGATGTGATTTATCCGACAAGATTTTGACGGCCACTTCCTTGTCTTGGAAAATACCATGGAAAACCGGTCCATAACCTCCCTTTCCAATCTCTTTTCGAAATCCGTCAGTCATTATTCTTACCTCTTCATAAGAGAATGATCGGCTACTATCAACATTAACGAGCTCTAAGTCTAATGGTTTTCTTTTTCCTGGTGGAATGATCGTGCATGAAAGACCGATTAGCTTTTGCTTTACTTTTATGAAAAATATAGATGCCAAAAATGCCGTTTATACGGAGAGAAAACATGGTTATAAGGAAGCAGAACACCCTACCCTTGATTGATTTATTTTTTATGAAGATAATTATTGTTGCAATTGCCGCAAGAACGAAAGACCCAACTGTTACGAGAGAGATAACCAGTGTTTTCCTGACTGTTCTTTTGGTTGTATCCTCACAAGCCCCCGTTTGGCAAATATTTTCATTGCCGTTAATACTACAAAACATGGTATAAATTAAATGACAAAGACAATGAAAATTGCTCATTGATTTGTGTAATGACAAAAGAAACCGACCTTAAAACAAGTAGTCCATTTCGCTGTTTATCAATTAGAGCACTAGGCACGTTGCCACTGAGCTTATTGTTTGACAGATTCCTGGATTCAAAAAGAAAAAATGACTAAACTGTCAGAGGAAAAGTATCTTCCAGGCTTCACTGCATAATAGACTTAGCTTCCAATTGAAAAGACATAATCAAACGGTATAAGGGTTATGTTCCAGCTTACAGATTCTTGAGTTTCGACAGTTGACCAAGAACATCAGGTATTGAACCACTCAAATTATTTCTTCCCAAATCTCTTCAAACAAGAAATGAATGCCATTAACTTATAGCAATGCTACGTGTACACCTACTTTCTAAGGATTAAGGTACGATTAACTTCTTACAAATTGACAAGAGCAGATAGACTCGCAAAGCTTAGAGGTATTGTGCCATTGAGATTCTTTCCTGACAATATCCTGCATGGTATATTCAATATTTTCTCAGCAATTAATAATGTGTTCGGAGGTGTTTAATAGAAAATTATATGGTTTGCGAATTTCGTTAGCTAATCAATCATTGTTCAAAAACATTGCAGAATTAAGGATAAAAACCTTTTGGGTGATTGAGAACACTTACACTTGGATAATTCTAGGAGATGAGTCCTCGCTGCAAACGACCCAATCCCAAGAATATTTCTGTGGTAGACAAGCGTCCCCTGTCCAGTCCTTTTTTAGATTAAACCTTGTCGCAATGTCCGCAATTGCAGCCGCTGCAAATAACCCTTAATTAAGGATTGCAAGAAAGAAACAGCTTTGTTTAAATATCTAAGAATTTACCAACAGCACTTACCATCTTCAGCGTATGTTCCATTCTTGAGTGGACCGCTATATCGATAGATTTCCCAAGCGTTGACAAGAGGACCCATGGTAGATCGCTTAGTTGGTTGGAGGGTATAATTTATGTAACCGGCTGGATGAGATTCAATAGTTTCATAGAAAATATTCTGGATTGGGTAGACAGAGAGCTTTAAAGTTTCTGGAGAAGATGAATCGTTATCCCTGCTAATATTAAACTCACGAATCTCATTAGGCAGTCACTTCTCTATTTCAGAGAAGCATAGCACACAGAGGTAATCGCCATTCTGGTCAACTATCCGCCTAAATACCCTAGACACATTGCTTACGTTGGTGAACAAAACCGTTTCCATCACAGCAGATGGTATTGCAAAAAACTCTTCAGAAGGAATATCGCCCGTCGTGTTATCAGCGGACAAAGTCGGTGAATCATGAGGCGTCCAGATCCTGTCGAATTCATCATCAGGATAACTGCAGACAATGCAATTCATAACTGTAAAATGTTTCAGTCAATCCATCTCCTTAAGGAGAAAACAGTGCTCGACAAGTGTTGAATACTCTGCATCTTTTATTGTGAAGAGGTAAACAGTTGAGGTTTGGGCGTTTCCAATATTTTTTTTTTTTTATATTTAAAAATATTTATGTTTTTATATATGATTAATGTACTTTCTCTATAACTATTTAGATTCAATTAAAAGTGAAACTAAAGATTCATTACTGCATTGGAGAATAAATGAGTTTTTCGCAATAGAAAATAATAATTGAACTTTTTAGAATAGAAAAAAAATTAATTGTAACGATTTTTCCAAATAAAAATATAACATATGATTTTTATTTTTATTTTTATTATTGTTTCATATACCACTTCTGTTATACAGATTTATGAAACACAAGAAAGTTTAATATTGTAACAACTTTCAGGCTAGAAAGGCAAATATAGTTAAGAAAACAACACATACCTAGAGATGATGTGGACAATGACCCGAAATCCAAGCGTACAACACTTCATTAGAGAGTACGTTTCTCCAACACCTTCCATATTGTACATGGATGGCATGATGGGGCGAAGCTCTAAGGATGAAATGAAAGTAGTATTCTTATCATTACCATCTCCACTACGAGCAAGACATATGCTAATTGACGTGCTTCTAGCCATGACAATCACTTCCTTTGTAATGATATCTTCTTTATACAGTATTACAACAGTATCCCAATAATTCGCATCTATCAATAAGTCAAATACTGGTTGTGACTGGCGGCCATCGAAGTTCCCATATAGAAAAGAGGCGCGGATTATGTATTTGTTTCCCATCACAACAGGTAGCGTATAGCAGTTTCTCTTTCCATAGGTAAAAAAGCGAAGCCGTTGAGTGGACGCTCTACATCTTGATTAATGTTAGCCGGTGGAATAGTTCCTCTGTCCCCTGCTTCAATATATTGTTGGTCGCTAGTCCACTGTATATTGTGTGTATCATTATAGCTCTCTTCTCCACCACAATCCGAGTTGATGAATCCTGTAAACAAGGCTAAGCTTAGATAATATGGTTTTAAATATAACAATAAAAGTAGATTTCGTTTTATAGGAGTTGTATTTCTTACCAGGCTGTCCATAAACAAGGCCTAATATCGGCAGACCACAAAATATATTGTAGACTACAACCATAATATAAGCTCCTGTCATGACCGTTCTAGGCTAACCAGTTCTGTAGTGTAGCCGTTCCAGACTCGATCCTTAAGTTCAGATACCTTCGGACATTATAATTTGGGCGTGCAGTTTGCTTTGCATATTTTTTATTCCCAGATACCAATTGTCGTCTCCTCTAGTTAATAGTTACCCGGTGTGAACACGGCATGTAGAATATTGACCTCATTATGAATATTTAATTTGTCCGGCCGTGTTTGAAAGCTGAATCCTTCGTGAGCTTACGTAGCATATTAACTAATTTTATTTATTTGTTTGTGCATATCTGTTTGTATGTGAATTTATAGTAATTTGATGTGCTCTGGTTTATTGACTTTGTCAAATATAGTTTTGAGAGTTACATAAATTGCTTTTTAATTATCGTCACAATTATTATGTCTCTCCTCAGAAACATCGATCTGCTCAGCGGTCTTCTACCTGCTCACTAAATTATTGAAATGTTGAAATTATATGCCTTTTTTTTCTGAATTTTTATTTAGTTTTTGTTTAGTTTCATCAAATAATTCATTAAATTATAGATTGATAAGCAACATATTTTTGTGTTAGGTTTCATTCATTATTTAATGTTTATTTTTTATCTTTTTCATATTTATTTGTATCTTTTTTTATTCTTTTGATATTATCTCATTGCTATTAAAAAATATTTGTACATATTTATCATTTATTAGCTATCTATTATATCTATTATTTGCATCTACCTCAAAATGTTCGCTTCTCACCTCAATTGGACTATATCCTTGTGCTATATTTCTATGACACGTAAGATTGATACTAAAATTCAAGCGTTCATTTTTTGTATTTTTTGTCACTTTCACCGATTACTTGTGTGACTTCTTGTTATCTTTTGATATTTAAAGCACTCAACGTACACTTATTATCACTTTGATATTAAACAAAAAATGTTGAATAAGGCATAAATTTATATTAGAATCATTCAAGCCATTACACATTTGGGAACTTTGTTTAGGATAAGTGTCTCATGACCATAAAGTTAATTCATAGAAATGATTGATCTAGGAGAACTTGACCCTAGAAATCTTAAAACCACTCTTAAAGTGTTGCAAACACTATCTTGATAGATTAAAACATTAGAGAAGCACAAGTGAAAATGTTTGTTCCCACTTCCTAATAGATCATTTATGCATAATACAAATCATATTTACATCGCATATCATATCCACATGGCTTACGTTCAAACACGACGACTTGGGATACCGCCACATTAAATTTTATCATTATTCTAAATGTGTCATATTCATGGGATCATGAGCATTAAATTTATATACTATGGAAAATGGGTTGTACATGATGTTAGCATAGATTCTTCATTATTGTTCACAAATTTAAGTGCACATATGTTTCATCGTCATTTCTTGAATTCTTTACTAAATATTTATCAATAGAACTTCTAATTATATCCAAATTAATTTTTTTGTTCCTGTTTAACACTTATATAATTAACCTAGAGCTATATGAAAGGGATGCTTCTCCATTATATTTTTATATCAACCAATCTATTTTTACACTACCTATGATTTTTTAATACCATATATTCTTGTTTGTAATTATAATTTTTAATTTATGTTTTCTAATTATTATACATTATTTTCATATATAAATAGAATTTAATTCCATTTCAAATTTTCCATGTTTCATTGTTATATCCCTGTAACAAAGTTTCAATTCCATTGAGTATCATTATATTTTCTCACCATACAGATCATTGGCGACTATTAGCATAACATTACTTATTTTTTATTTATTACCAATAGTTATTCAGGTTGGGTCATTTGTAGTTGTATTACAGTTAATATAATTATAACATCTCTCCTCCTTGTATAAATCTACTCCAGATTTTTAATAATATTAGTCAAGATTTTAACCCCTTCATATGGTATGAGATCCATGCCTGAGAGTATGTAGAGAGAATGTTGATCTACGTGGTAGCGAAAATAGAAGGGCGAGAATAGAAGGCGGCATATAAATCAACATGCTTTTTCCAGACATTAATGAGGATTGTGAGATAATAGCAAAAAAACATCTGTGTGGGAAGATGTTGAAAGCCCGCGCAATAGTTTAATGGAAGCATAGACAAGGCGTGTAAAGGTTCTGAGGCGTGTGGAAGAGCAGGAGGCATCTGAAGGCCTCCAAAATAAAGCGTGTCTCGTTTCATTTCTAGCTGGGCGCCATACTTTATATATGGGAGTGTGAATCGTTAGATCGCAGGAATCCCCAGATTAGTAGTTCTTGGGTTTGCTAATTAAGGTCAAGACAAATCATCGTAACAAACTGTGAAGATAGCGAATAGGTGTTTCAGTTATGCGTGAAGGAGAAAATCATTAATGATGTGTGTGGGAAAAAACAATACATAAATCGAGTCCGATCTAGAATCTATGGAACCAGCGTGGAGAGCGCATTAAGCCAATTTTAAGGGAATATTGGTGCAACAATCTTGAAGAAAGGTAGTAAACATGAATGTTTAGGATGAAATGTTTTATGAATGTTGCTTCTAATTTACTCGATATAACAATTGCATATTAAATTTGAATTTCTACATTGACAAAACCTTTGTTGATGTTGAGTCTTATACCTATATCTTTCACTGGCCATTTTGCAAGAAGTGATTTTAAAAACTCTTTTGCTATATGCCTACGATATTCTTTTCTAAAAGAAATAAGTGTTTTGAAGTTGTTTCTATTATTTATTTTATGATTAAGATCTATAAGCAAAGGGATGTAATTCAGGTATTAAGAAAAGATGCTAAGTATTGTATAATTCTTTTGGTCAAAGAAAGATGAAGGTGTTGATGTAAGTTGTAGTTTGAAGTCTATTTTTTAGAGTTAATTTTAGGTTGAAAATATTGTAAAGGTGTCTCCCATGAGATTGTGAGTCTCATGTATAGAGCACCTAATATTAGTAAGTATAGAGTACCTAAAGTTATCTTGAGAGCCACTCACTATCACACACTTGTTGACATGTGGTCTATTGAAATCTCTAGAATGCATGCTCCCTTTTAGGCAGATTCAAAACTACAACTTCATAATTTTAGGTATCTTGGAACACCCAATGAAGATGTATTGCCAAGAGTGACTAAGTTGAGAGACTATCATACCTATCCTAAACGGAAGCATCAAGACATAAACCTTACTATTCTCAACTTTGAATCAAATATTAGGGATGAACATCCACCAGGTGATGCTTTTATTGATAACTATTGTGTAGAAGATATTGTTGGAAAAATCAAGAAGAGCATCTCATTTTGTTATTTTTGTTGTCATTGATGTCACCATGATATATGAGTTCCAACTTACAAGATCAAGATGAAGCTGTTCTAGTATTCCAGTATCTCAACTACTATTTTGCTTACATCCTCTGGTATTTTGGTCCACATTTGTTTGCTGGTGATTACTCTTGCTTGTAGTTTTTGGAAATGGTTTGTAGACATTGGGAGAACGTACTTTCAAGATCTTACATATCCAGATGCTCGTATGGTGTATCAACATTACACTGTGTTTGCAATTGTGCTATTAGGTCTATCCTTGGCTTACCTAATGGATGCATTATGTAATGATGAATTAATTTTTGTTATGCGGATATATGTGCAACCTATTTTAGGTCTATGCTGACTTGATGAAGTGTGTTGGATGTGTGAATTATCTTTTAAGAAGTTTTTATGAAAGCTTGAAGCCGACAGTTGGTGTTTTTGTTAAATGAGAAGTGCATCTAATTAGGCCGACCTAATTGATGCTTACATAAAGATTATATAAATATATTGGATAATCTTTGAAGTTTAATGATGTGAATTTTGGTATGTTGTGAATGTGAATGTGAAGAAGAGAGAATATGATGAAGTGTGTCAAGTCAGTTTACTGAGCTACATTGGAACTGAATCTGCACTCACTAGGTGTACTCCATGAGTTCATTTTCTGGATGTAAGCCATTTTGTCATTAATTTTAGGCGGAATCGCCGCATTTTGTACTATCTTTTATAATCGGTTATAATTATATTATGAGCAACATTGATCCCAACCCCTTTGTTAATGCTTTACTTATCTTTGTTATTGTGGGTATTGGAATAATTGGATGGTATCTAATAAGAAAATTTAAGAAGATAAGACATTCAACCCCCTTCAATATCGCGGGAAATTTAATAGATACCAAGATTGATTCATTTGAGCCTTCTATAATAAAGGTCAAGGCATAAGAGGATGGAGGAATTTCCATCATCTCAAGTTCGCTTCTCACTTTGAGATGGTGCTCTATATGAGAAGCAATTTTTATTTATTTCATGCTTTGTTTTTATGGTGCAGATGGATTTCAAGAATACATATATTGTGAAGTTTGAGTTTTGGAGATAGGTAAGGGTTTTGGTGTTGAACTCAATATGGATTATTTTCTAGTTACTTTATGAGATTGTAATCAAGAATTAAACCCATCGTATGTTCATTATACAACTTGATAGAGCTCCATCGTAGCTCAATTTGGATTGTCATCAAATAATTTAAGAATCTATGATTTGAGGGTTCAACAAAATAGTAGTCTAAGAACTTGAGAATTTAACTTAAAGCTACACCCTTTTGAGCGTCATGAGTTCCACCTAATTCAAGATTTTTTCTTCAAGGAAATATTTTTTCATGAATTTATATTTATCTAATCAAAAAGTTTTGTTATCTAAGCCTTGAAGGGGTCTATTAGCAAGGTGAAATATAATATTTTAGGTGTACATTTGTAGGAACAATGTAATAAGGGGGTGAATTTTAGCATAAGATTACATTTTTATGTTATTGTTACCTAATTTTGCTTCCAGCTAAATCAGGTAACTTTATTATTGTGTTTGCATTTAAAACATTAAAAGATACATCATTTTTTGCTAAATTTCATTAATGTACATAAAGGAGATTATCATAATAGATTGTATTATTCTAGTTTTGCAATTGCATACAAATAAGAAAGAGAACCAACATGTATTACAAATGTAATCTTTATTGATGATCATAAGTGTATAATGCCCCTCACAAGTTGAGGTACTAACTATTTTAATGCTTATGAAGAAAAGACTATACACTTATAGATAAAAGAAAGAAATGCACATAAAATGAAAAGGTACCCATCATTTCCTAGAATGATGAATCCTATTGGCCTTTTCCTACATCATCTCAGTCTTCCCTGCTTGTCCCACTTCTGTTTGATGCTCTCCTCACTGCTCCTAGGTTTCCTACATCTGAAAAAAGAGTGTTGTTGGAGAAATGAAAGGTCACTGATCAAAATATGTGCAAAGAATCCATAAACATATAATTTGATGTCCATAAGAATTAAAATAGACAACATACCATAAGTGTCCAAGAAAACAAGAAAAAAGTAATCAAACACATCTATGATATGCTTTGTTTATCTAACTTGTTTGTTCCTTGTGTAGATTTAGGACAAGTCTTTGTAATTGTTTTGATTTAGCTAATTATAGCATGTGGAGTAAAATGTGGCTCCCACAAGGGTTGAGCCCAACATGCTTCCCTCTTATATTTTTAGAAGGGATAGGAAATTGACCAACTTGATAAAATCAATGATAAACATATTCTTGATGCTTTAAATCAATATAGAATCACACCAGTTGATCAAATTTCATTATCAGATAGAAAAGATGCAACAAACAATGTGAACTATCAAGAAAATTACTCTTCATCTTTTCACAGTGAATCAAACAATAGGTTTCCATCATGCTAAAAAGGGGTAGCACTCTATTGGATATGTTTTTCAATCTTCTTAAGTGGATCTGAGATCCATTTTAATAAAGAAACAAATGATTTCTATGAACACTGAAGCACAAATGCATCAAGTTCAATCATGAATCCATCAATAAATAGTAGCATTGCATTGGAGAGATAATCATCAAACAACTTAGAAAGAGGGATCATCATAGAATTCTACAGGAGTAAACAGGGATAGCCTGAAGGCCATGTAAGACCGATCTAATAAATTACAACAATCATCATTGTCAAGTGATTTTTTGGAGACCAAGAAGAATAATAGTCATCTTTCATGCATCAAACGATAGAAAATCCACTTCTTTCAAGTGGCCCAATGGTCTTGGATATAATACAAAAGAATAGTCATCAAGGAAGGAACAATGTATAAGACACAAGGGAGCAAATGCACAAGATTATGAAGAGCATAAGACAATAAGAACACACAAAGGTGTATCCCTTTGATCAGTCTAAGGATAGTGCAATAGTAGCACATTGAACATCATTCCCATAGTGTGAAACCATGGTTTGAAATACATACTTATTATGGACTCAAAGGCTTGCATAGGGATTACCTTGCCTTTACCTCACTTTTATCACATGGTCACATATGCCCATTCACCAGGAAAAATTGGTTATACAATCATGAGTCAGAATAGTTGTATGCAATTTTTAAGGGTAGAAAAAAAATTTCAAGGGTTATTCCTTATTATGACAGTGAGCAAGTGCAAGGTGATAAGGTCATAGGATAAGCTATATGATAATGTTGAGGAAAGGTCAGAGAATTAATACTAGAGGATAGTAAATGAAAAAGGGCAGATGAAGTGTAATTGCAACCTAAGAAACATGCTCAAGTAAATAAGTAGCATAGGAGTTCCAAATGTTGGTAGTGATGTCTCGTAAATAGAGCATGGAGGCCAAGAGGCAGAAAAGGTAAGTCTATAGTGATAGAAACAAGGAAAAATTAAGAGAGATAAGAGGATGGAGGCACATTTGAGGCAATAGAGTTGGATGGTCCTTGAGGAGAGTAGAGAGAACACAATAAAGAGTTACTAGTGTAGGAATTGTCAAATCACTTTGATGCAAAATAGCTATGTTTGATAGCAGTTCAATAGGACAGAGAATGCATTATAAAGGATTGTGCATTGACAGAGAAATTAAAATAAAATTCATCATATTCAAAACTGTCCTATGAAAATATTTAAATGACAATCCTATGAAGACATGAAATTGAGAGAAAGACTCAATGCAAGAAACATGAAGATAATTATAATAAAAAGGATGGAAATTTGTGTCTTTTCTTTGGATATTTATTGGAATGGAACAATTGTTGTTTCTAATGTGAAGGATAGTCACTAGCAATATCATCTTCTAAAGGATGAAAATACATTGGGTAGAGTGACCGAGACATTAATGAGTGTCATATCCATTCACATGAGGTGATAGCCACAAAAAAAGACAATCACATTCCTATGCAATTATAACAACCATGAAAAGATCCACGACACTAAGTTGTGAGTGAAGAATGTGGAAATGTTTTAGTGTGGCATTCATGATAATGGAGTCATTATAGAGATAAACAACAAAAATTACAAGAGGACATTCAAACCATTATGGAAACCTTAAGGGCAACACAGTGCATTGGGGCAACAAATGATGTAAATAAAGAATATTTCTGGTGCATTTTATGAAGGGTTGTTCAAGAGAAAATGGAAAATGCAAAGATACAGTGACTCACTATTGTTGGTTGTGAATAACCATTTATTTTATACCTATATATTTTGAATGAAGAATACAAGGCATGAGGTTTTTTCAAGATCGATCAATGGTTATATTAGTCTTAAGTTTGCAGGAATATATACCTCAAAATGATAGATGAGATGTCTATGAGATCAAGGCTTAAATGCAAAGTCAATGTGCATATGTTCAAGGACTGAACATAGTGAAACATGTAAAGACTTCAAGAAGTCATAGGAGCAATGCAATGGTGGTACACTGGTAGTAGTGGCATGGAAAACATAGGATGGTCTATGGTGGAAAAAAGTTTGAATGAGATGAGTACAATGATAAAAGTATGGTGCAAGCAAAATACAAGATATAGTGATTTGTGTTAAAACTCGCCAATAGTTATAGGAGGTCAAGACACAAATCTGCAAGTGGAGGAAAAGGTTATGCTCATAAAGGAATGAAAATATGCATGGATTCTTTGACTCATACCCATACTTTGCAATGGCATTGAATCATTTTACAACCATTTCTTATTTGTAGGGTAGCATTTTCTTGTGTAACAGTTGGTAGAGATAGCTCTTGTTTCAACTCCTCAACCTCTCATGAAATCTCATTCATATTATGTCTTTCTGTATTTCCATTCACAAAGAAAAATAAATATTCTCATGTTTTCAAGTTTCAAAAAATACGTAAAACTAGAAAAATGTGGAGGAGCTTGGCCATAAGTGAAAACAAGATCATAATTCCTCAAGATGAAACACATGGCCATGGCCATGATAGAAAAAGAGAACACTAGGTAGTCACAGCATCTCATGACTATCGTATTTTTTTTTGCAAAGTGAGAATACTATGAATAGAGGAGCAACCGAAATAAGAGATGTCAAGTATCAAGAAATACATAGAAAAATAACATTTCACCATCATTCCAAGATACATAGAAACTACACAGAATGAAACCCTCATTATGAAAGATAAACACAAGATAGAGCATTTTAAAGATGCCAATGTATAAATAATGCTTAGAATGCAACAAAACATTTACAAGTCAACAACTACAGAGAAGAGGTATACATCATACTGAGAGAAGCCATACAAAGCAAAAAGATTATAAAGGAAATTGAGATTTTGACTGCATTTTCTTTGTAAAACATACATAAAGATAGGTAGTTGCTTTTACCAACTACTGCCTGAGTATTAGCATGTGTTGAGATGCGAATTTACATGAGGAGCCCAATTTGGAGGTCGAGTATACATAGAATTTGCATGAAACAACTCCAAGTAAACCCGCCAAGCCTCCATGAAAACACCAGTTGAAATCTTTGTAAGTGACCTATGTGGTTTCCAGTATACCAAGTGAAGAATGAAAATGCTTTGGGCTGCATTTTGTCTTAGGGTTTCTAGAAAGCCTTAAATTGGCTGATACTCAAAGGTAATTTTTCTCTTTCTTTTAGAATTTTACAAATGAAGGATTAATGCCCATGCCTTATGTAGGTGTTCAGTGTGTCCCTTATGGGCTTATGAGTTTTCTTTTCTCAAAGCACATTTTGAGTCAAGTGTTATTATTCCAGATAAGCATGAAATGTAAGAACATTCATTTAGGTGATATTATTATAAATCACCTTATTTAAGTGTTGTATGTAAGACAAAATAAGGAGGCTTGATTTTCAAGATTGAGTGTACTTGAACCTTATGATTTGGAGACCAAATCATAGAAAGCAATTGTTTGAGCCCTTTTTCCTTTGCATTTTTATTTCAAATGTAAAACATTTAGTTAAATGGTGTAATTATAAACCATTTAATTAAATGTTATTTTTTAAAAAGCAAAATGAAAAGAAACATGTGTTGATAAGAATAAGTCAAGGGAAATATCTTGGAGACATAATGATGATTGAACAACACGTGGAAGGTGTGTGGGTTATCTTTGACTGAGTTTTGGAGGGATTGTGACCATTTTGGAGGCATTTT
>VDFB02271358.1:22493060-22526898 GCA_007258455.2 Sequoia sempervirens | reverse complement strand
ATAAAATCATGATCCTCCTTTGCCTTGATCCAAAATCTCAGATTTCTGTTATTTGTGTTATGCTTCTATGATCTCGATTTCAGCTTACATTGAAGTGTGTAGATGTTTGTTGAGAAAGAGTTTATCGAAGTATTTTGTCAGAAAATCTATGTTCATTTCTAGTTTCTCTTGCTCTGCTTATTACTTATGAAGTTAGAAAGCGTCTTTAGTTTTAGGATTGAAGAGTAAGTAGTTGAAGTTCTTAAATCAGAAAATCTCATTTCTTTGGCGTTTATTTTTATAAACCTTGTGCTCTAGTTGATCAAAAAGATAGGCAACTTAGTTTTAGTTTACTTTCTTGAATACCATCAGCAAGAGGGAGCTTCCCCTCCTAATTTGAAGAGCAGTTTATCTGTGCATAGCTGTCCATTTCAAATACGCATACCAGAGGTGCGAATTTAAACGCCAACACATCCTTATATAGTCAATTGAGGAAGTGGGGCCTAATAACATTGTCCAAACTGCAATGTCCCCTAAAGGCACACTAGTTTTGGAAGTTGTGGATTGTGAGGGGGAAGATGAAGGAAGCACAATTTATTGTTGACATCCTCATACGAGCCATTGGGAAGTGGGGCCTAATAACATTGTCCAAATTTAATGATAGACAATGCAAAAAACTGCAGAGCAGCTGGTTTGCTAGTTGAGGCATAGCATTAACATATCTTTTGGACACCTTGTGTTGTCCACTCATTTTGTCTTATGCTACAAAAGATTGGCAACAAAATTGATTAGATCGAACAACTGTATGTCGAGACCAAAGAAATCCAAATGTTCATCATCAACAACCATGTGTCATAGGCCATATTCAATTCATTCTCAAAATTGGAGCTATTAAGTGAAACAATAAAATTTTATGTTTCACTTTAGTAATTTAATTCTTTTAATTTATTTTTTCTTTCTTTTTTTTATATTTTAATTTTTAAATAGATTGTTGGGACCCAATTCACCTCCAATGCAATCATCCTGAGATGACTTGTGAAAGTGCAGGTGGCACTTTCTAGCATGGTCATCAACCAACTTTGGTTGGTATGGAGGCAATCCAACACTAAGTGGGCAATAAATATTAAGTAGATGATCCTTAATGACACTTGGTAAAATTGTGTGGAATATTTTCTTAGTTCATTGAACTCATCATAAGCATTATCCATTATACTAACATGGATAAGTCATGCTTGGGAGAGGCATATGATGGCATCAACTCAATGATCAAAAAGAACATGACCATCATAAATGAGAAAGAACAAGATCCTAAAGAATTTTTTTCAAACAAGTGCACACAATTCTTGTTGAGTGGTGGATTAAAATGGCCATCCCATGCATTTCTTTGTCTTTGCATTGACTCCAAAATACTACAGCACATAGATCCTTTCTTTGCCAAGGAGAGTTGCAACACAAAGATGTGGAAGCCGGCAAAGGGTACAAGCTAGCATTTGCTAGACTCTTCCCTAATCTTAATTTGGAGGATGTAGTTATAAATGTGTTTGTTGATTTTAAGCAATCCAATGGTCATAGTATTTCTACTCTTCGTGGCAAGCATAAAAAAGATGCTCACAATCGATATAAAAAACATTCCAACACCTATATAATCTTGCAATCAAAATTTTATCACAAACTCTCTAAATTTTAATTTCTTTTCATATTTGAAATAATTCTTTTCAAGTTTGAAGTTTCATTTATAATTTTATAACTCTCAACTCTCTAACTTCTCCTCATAGGTTGCACAACTAATTGGCATCAAAAAAGGCAAAGGAGTTAGTTTTCATGCATTCCACCTTGTGCCTTCTTTCACACAAACAAAATGACTACAAAGAAGGGGCAACAAAGTTGTATGGTGTAGAGCTAGACCTGGCTCATTTGGATGCCTCCACTACCCAGCACTCTTCATTTTTTGAGGAGTCAAATGTTGATGTTACAGCTTCAGTCGTATTCTTCCAGCTTGTTGATTATCCTTGATTGAATAAATTAAATAATAGCTCAAGCTATTTAATTTATAAAGTCTTCTATTTATGAAGAGGTGCGCTTTATTTAAATGGCATGAGTTCCTATGTGTGTCGACCTTTTCCCTATTGGTTGCGTCCAAATGAAAAGGCATCTTGATTATCATTGGAGGCCGACTTAAGACTTATGAAGAGGCACGTATTTCTAAGAGAGGCCGACCTCTTATTATTAGTTGTTTTGTTATCATTATTGCAGCCGACTTTGGTTTTGAAGAGTTGCGTCTCTTCTATCATTTGATATATATATGACTTCATTTGTTCACCATTCATCATCCATTCTATTCATTGTTCATCATTGGTCTAAGGCGCAAATTAAGAGAAAGGAGCAGATCAGTTCAGTTCATCATAGAAGGCCGAGTTGATCATTCATAGTTTATTCATTCACAAGTGCGAGTTAGAAAGAAGAGCAGATTGCGAATTCTATAAGAGAGCAGATTGTTACTTATTGAAGGCTGAATCTCTAATCAGCGAACTACATCTGTTTGCATCTGTATTTGCATCTGTTTGTGATGCTTCTATTTGGCCCTCTTATCGGCCTCTTGTAAAGGAGACATTTTGTGTTGACATTCAATATATAAGTGATATATTGTTGCTGGGTTTTTCTCCCTCAAGTGGAGGGTTTTCCCAGGGTATCTGCTGTGTTATTGTGTCTAATTTTGAATTAAATTTTTGTGCATTAAATCTGATCATAAAACTAACATCAAACAGCTAAAATATTTTTACTGCAAGTGTCAATGACACTGTTTGTGGTTCTTCTAATGTACCTACATCATCTAATGTCAAGAAGAAATTGTGATAGTGGAGGATGAGGAAGAAGAAAAGTTGCTATAATCTTAATCTAAGTATAGGGTTACAAGTAGTCGACTTGTGGCTACCTTAACACTTAATTAAATAATATTATCATTATTATATTGTTATTATTTAGTTATTTAGGTCAGCCTAAGGCTTATATATGGTTATCTAAGTTGGTTTGAGTGGTATCTTAAGCATAGGGAGGGTATATATAAGAGGTAGTAAGTCTTATTTGATCATCAAATTGTGAATTGCGTTCTCGTTGGAGATATTTGGAGGTCTACCCCCTAGAAGTGGTGACGAGTTTTTTCTGATTTTTAAAGGGTTTATTTAAGAACCTATTGAAGCAATTACAATCCAGATTTTGGAGTTGAAGCATAATTGAGCAACTTACTGCAGAATTAGGGTTTCTGCCCAATTCATTTAGGAAGCGCATATTTCCCAAATCTTGGTGATTTTTTTTAATGGGTTTTTTGAGAATTAAGTGAGGTGCCTATAGTCAAAATTTCATAGGAATTGGAGCAAAATTAGGTGATTTATTGTAGAATTAGAGTTTCCAACAAATTCACTCTCAAGGCTGCAAAACACCTCATTTTTTAGAGATTTTTCTAGGAAAGTGTGACCTAGGCCCTAGTAAGTTACAATAAAAATTTCAAAGTATTTTGACTTTATTTGTTTGATTTGTTGCAAAATTATTTTCTTCCATTATGATGGGGCCTACAACAAGAAGCAAAAAGAATGCTATCATGCCTGGGAAATCTTCAAATAGGGATGATGAAGAAATTGAGGATATTATCCCTAGTGAGGAAATCAACAAGGTCAAGGGTGAAATTTCATCAATGAGGAAGGAGATGAATGAATTTTCTAGGAAGTTGGGACACACTTATTCAAGAGATGAAGTATAAGGGAGAAGATTCACCTAATAAGGTGGAAGATAATGATCTAATTGGACATGAATTTTTTAGGATTGACTCAAATCTCAAGAAGGATCGGCACTTTAACAACCCTATGCCTAGGCAATTCATACACAAGTTGGATATGAGAAAGTTTGATGGCAAGAATCCAGCCAATTGGCTTTGCCAAATGAAGCAATTCTTTGATTTGCACCATGTTCCAAGTCAATAGAAGGTGGTTATGGCATCATTATACTTGGAACCAGACCAATTTATTTGGTATCGTTGGTTATGTGATGAGAAAATAAAGGATTCTGTGGTCACATGGTCGATTTTTCAAGAGGAACTTGTTGCCCATTATGGAAATAATTTCATGGATAGCTACTTTTTCCAACTCACTAAATTAAAGCAATCAAGTAGGGTCAAGGACTATACTCATCAATTTCAAACCCTTTGTCTAAGAGTGGAGGATATCACAGAAGGAAATTTGAAGGAATTATTTCTAGGAGGTTTAAAGGACTGCATAAAATATGAGGTACATTTGTTCCAACCATAATCCTTGTCACAAGCAAGGTTTATGGCAGGACAAGTAGAGAAAAAGTTTTTGGCCAATACGTAATAAGGGATTGTAAGCATAAGAAAAAGAATCTCTCCTACACAGTCGTTGCCTCAACCTACCAGGTTGACTCCATACCAAATTGAGAGAAGAGAGCAAAAGGGTTATGTTTCAATTGTGATAGCAAATATAGTCAAGGGAATAAATGTAGTGAAAGAAAATTGTTCTATATTGAAGATCCAAACGAAGAAAAAGAGGAGGAACCAATATTAGAGGGTGATAGGGAATCTGAGAGGAATCACAAGATCCCCAACAAAATCATTTATTGTCATGCACTCTCAAGTTTTAGCTCCCCACAAACTCTCAAGGTAGTTGGTTTCTTAAAGAAGTAGAGAGTAACATCGTTGATTGACTTGAGTAGTACTCATAATTTCATCAACAAAAAGTTGGGTACTCGTCTAAATTGTTTTATATATTCAGCTCCAAAGTTTTAGGTCTTCACTCCATATGGTGGTACTATTAGTTGTTCTAGAAAATACCACAAAATTAAATTATCCATGAGATTATCATTTTGATTGCCCAATGTTTTCTATCTCCATGGGTGTAGTAGATATTGCTTTGGGAGTACAATGGCTTACTACATTGGGAACAATTGAGATGAACTTCCAGGAACTATTCATGAGATTTAAATCAAAAGGAAAGATAATGGAGCTTCGAGTGTTACATGCAAAGTCCCCACAAATGGTAAGCTCTCATCAAATGCAAAAGTTGCTTAAAAAGGGAGTTGATGGATTTGTGACTAAATTATGTTCATTAGAAGCATATCAATTAAATGCTCCTACCCATCCAGATTCACAAACAATTATAGATCATCACTCAATGGATTTTGAAAATATGCCTAAAGGACTTCCTCCTCAGAGGGATCATGATCATGCCATACAACTAGTGCCATGAAGCCAACTACCCAACATTAGGCCTTGTAGGTACCCATATATACAAAAACATGAGAATGAAAAGATTGTTCAAGAGATGCTAGAGGTAGGAATTATCAAGGATAGCTAAAGTGTTTACTCCTCATCCGTGGTGATGGTGCATAAGAAGGATCAAATTTGGGGCATGTGCCCAGACTACAAAGTGCTCAACATGTACACCATCAAAGATAAGTTTCCTATTCCAATCAATGATGATTTGTTAGATGAATTCAATGGAACTAAGTTTTTTACAGAGTTAGATCTTAGGTCAGATTATAACCAAACTTGAATTAAAAAAGATGATATTCCTAAGATAGAATTTTGGACTCATGAGGGTCATTATAAGTTTTTGGTGATGTCATTTGGTCTTACTAATACACCATCTACATTTCAAATTTTGATGAACTCCATCTTTAAGAAATTTTCAAGGAAGTTTGTACTAGTGCTCTTTGATGATATACTGATATATAGCAAGACATAGGAGGAACATTTGCAGCACGTAGATCAAGCATTACAAATTCTCAAAGATCACCAACTCTATGCTAAGCCTTCCAAGTGTGCTTGGACACATTGTTTTGCATGGAGTAAAGGTGGATTCTAACAAAATTAAGGCTATCATGGAATGGCCTATTCCCAAAACCATTAAGAGACTGAGGGGTTTCTTGGGATTGATTGGATACTATAGAAGATTTGTGAAGAATTATGGTCATATAGCAGCACCCCTCACACCTTTATTGAAGAAGGATTCTTTTCGCTAATTTGCAACATCTGAGAGATTGAAGGAGGCTATGTGTACTACTCTAATTCTTGCTACTCCAAACTTCACCAAGGATTTTATAGTGGGAATGTAATGCTTCAGGAAATGGTATATGAGCAGTCCTCATGTAGGAGGATCGGCCCATTGCTTTTGAGAATCATCAATTAAAATGTAAGAATCAACTCAAACCTATTTATGAGAAGGAAATGCTAGCTATTCTTCATGCAATAAAACAATGGAGACCTTATCTAATGGGTAGACACTTCAAGGTTAAGACAGATCATGATAGCCAAAAATGTTTTTTAGAACAAAGATTATCTTCTGAAGAGCAATAAAAATGGATTACTAAGATGTTGGGATATGACTTTAAGATTGTATTTAAGAAAGGGAAAGAAAATGTTGTGGCAGATGCATTATCTAGGAAAGATGAGAAGGATGAAGCTTTATTGTGTGTCATTTCAATATTACAAACAGATTGGGTAGTAGAAGCCAAAGCAGAGTGGCAAAATGGTGTTTCTACAAGTAATCTCATTCAACAGTTACATCCCAGTAGTTCAAATAAGTTTTGTTGGAAAGGAGATGTTGTTGCAAGTATGAGCAATTGGTGTTGTCATTGATGTCAACAAGATTGTGTTGTCATTGATGACCAGAAGATTGTTGCAAGAGTATGTGTAGTTGTTGATGTTGTCTATGTTGTTACATTCATAGTTTACATACTCGAACTCGGAGAGTACTTGGCAAGCCCAAAAATTTTGACTTGGCAAATACTCACAACTCAAAAAGTATTAAAATATAATATATAACAATATACAATAATAAACTAACTATATTTTGTATATATTAATATAGCTCTGTTAGCAAACCAGTATATATCTAGTTATATAGTATATTTATTCATAATGATAATCTATAATATATATATTAAAATATTTTATAATATAAAATATTTATAATATTTTAAGTTTTATAATATTTTAAAGTTCTAGAATATATAAAATATAATATATAATAATAAATATAATCTATAGTATATATATTAAAATATTTTGTAATATAAAATATTTATAATATTTAAAATTTTATAATATTTTAAAATTTTATAATATATAAAATATAATCTATAATAAATATATTTATGATATACTATAAGACTCAAGGCTATTCGTCGACATGTCACATAGATGACTTTTCAAGCAATAAATTATATTTTAAAGCAAAAGAATCTAAGAAAACCAATTTTCAGCTATATTGAAAGGCAAAGGCAAAGCTATGATGATTTTTTATGTTGTTGCAAATCATGACGCCAATGCGCAGAAATAGAAGTCACGATTGCACAAAAAACGAAGGGAAAATCGCAGGTGTGTGATAAAATACAGAAACGAGGGTTTAAGAAGCATTAACACGTCCAAAACGCAGGAAAAACAAGTCGAATTTCGTGTGAGAATGAAAGGAAAAATGTGTGCAAAATGTGTTGTGGGTTTTTTGCGAGTAATCGAGGGTTTTTTTGGCGATTAACCTGCATTTAATCGGCGAGGAAAAGTCTTCAAAAAACCCACGAGTAAAAATGGAAAATACTCGCCCACTGTAAATTCTAGCGATTAATTGGCTGCTCGGCGATTAATCGCCAAGTATGCAAACAGAGGTTATATTAATAATGCTTTGATTAGTTGCATTATGTTGTCATTACTAAGCTACTAGTGTCAACCTCTAGTGTTGCTTTGATAAGCTTCTATCTATGGATATATAGTTGAGGAAGTATTGAAGATGATGAGGATGTATTTATGGTGCTTGGTTTCCAAGTGCTTTTGAGAAAATTTGATAAAAAGAGGAAACACTAAGTTGTAGTGTGTTCTAGGTTGAAGAGTAGTGTTCTAGTTTTTCTCCACATTTCTTCTAGGTTGAAGATATGCTTGTGCGTTTAGGAAATGTTGATCAAAGGTGTTCAAAGGTGTTGTATTCTGAATTTGGTGTGTTGGATCATTGTGCAGAGGAAGTTGTGTTCACCAATGTGTGAACTTTGTATTGCAGAGGTGTCTGGGAGAAATGTTTTTGCTTCACGTTTCTCCGCAATTTCAGGTCTTGCAGATCTATAGGTGTGCTGATAGTGTTGGTATCTTGCTTCAGTCGAAGTTTTTCAAGGTTTGGTGCTTCGGAAGTCAATTTTTTAAGTTACAGTGTATGGCAGAGTTGTCTGAGTGTACTGGGTGTGTACATTCTTCAGGTGAAAGTTGTTGCAAAGGAGTTTGTTGGATTTCAGGGTATTTTTGGAATATTCCAGATTGTGTTCAAGTGATATTTGTTGTCCACGAGTTGTTGGATCAAAGGAAGCGTGTACTTAAAAGTTTAATGGTGTTCACAGAAGTAACGGTCGACCTGAGTGTTTACACTACTTGCGAAATTTGTGGAAGCGTAACATGGCATGTATGAGTGGATTTAGGTCCTAGCGAAGGTGTGTTGTGGTCCGCCTTCATTCCTTTCCACCACGAGAATGTTTTGGTGCTAACCTAATTTGAATTTGCACGGTTGAGGTGCATAGCCGACCTTGGAGAATGCTTTCAAGGTTGAAGATGACATAAATATGAGTTGAGTTGTTGAGGGATGCAAAGGTAGATGAGTATGATGCGAATTGCAGAGTGTTAAAAGTGTGAATTTGAGAAGTGCAGTGCGAGTTTTCATGTGTTAGATTACTGAATGCAGTGAGCAGAAGGTGTCTACAATTCTTCAGAAAGACTGCGAAGGTGTTGGTGATATTGTAGTGGATTTCTTCTATTGCTTTGAGATGGATTTCTTATTGTAACTCTTCTTTATCTTTTTTTTTGTTCTAGTAGTGAGCCTTTCTTTCTCTTGGGCAGTGAGCCCTATTGTATTCAATGTTGATATTACTTTATATTGTGAGCTAATTCTCACTGTGGTTTTTCCCATCTTGGGTTTTCCACATAAATCTAGTGTTTCTTTGTGCATGTTGTTGATTTGATTCAATTTTTGTTATTTTCTTTCATGATAAACATTCTAACAAGATTAAAGGTTAATTGGATGAATGTGGATCTGAATGTTTATAAGGGTTTTGAAGGTTTGAGGTACAACTGATTCACCCCCCCCCCCCTCTCAGTTGTCTTGTGTATTCAACAATTGGTATAAGAGCAAGGTTCCTTGGAAGAAAGCTTAATCGCTTGAGGTAGATCTAGGATGGCACACAAGAAAGAGATTCTTAAGTTTGATGGAATGGACTATGCAATCTAGAAGACAAGGATGGAAGGTTTTTTGGTTTATCTGGGATTTGATGTTTGGAAGTCAGTTAAAGATGGATATACTATGTCTGCAAATCGTTCGAGCACTAATGATGAGATCAAGGCCTATGAAAGCAATGGTAAAGCAAGGTATGCTCTCTTAAGTGGTCTTACAAATTCTGAAGTAGTGAAAGTGATGAGTCTGAAAACTGCTAGAGATATTTGGGTAAAGTTAAAAAGCATTTATGAAGGAGATGATAAAGTCAAAGAAGCTAAGATGCAGAATCTGAAGATCATGTTTGAAAACCTACGGATGTCAGAAGATGAAAATGTTACAAGCTATATGCAAAGGGTAGACAAAGTTGTCAGCTCCATCAAAGGTCTTGGTGGAGAACTCAAAGAACCAGAAGTGGTAAAGAAAATTCTCAAAACTCTTCTAAATCTTATAGTCATAAAGTTTTTGCTATTGAGGAATTTGCAAATTTAAATCAATATACCAGAGATTAGTTGTATGGTTCTTTAATTACTTTTGAGATGAGAGAATTTGGTACAAATAGTGGTGCAAAATTTGAGACTATTTTTAAGGCTAGAAAATCAAAGGAGAACAAGGAATCAGATCAAGAAGATCTTGATGATATAGAAGCTAACTTTGTAAAGAGAATGAAGAAGGGTATTGGCAAGTACAGTGGTAAGTTTCCTTTCAAATGTTTCAGTTGTGGAAAGATAGGTCATTGTAATGTCCCCATTTTTAGCACTTCACTTTTCAGTGATTGATAGCCTATTCCCAGTGTGCTGTCAGCCAGTCAGTGGCAGAATTAGGGTTTCCGACTGCTTGATGGGTTCTCTTGAAGATTCAGGGTTTTGCTTGTTGGAGTTTGGGTGTTTGGATTCTGGATTCCTTCTGGGTTTTCAGAGAGCTTCGCAGAGGTATGACTTGCAACTGCGTCGGGCAACCTTTCCGAACTTACTATTTTTAGTAAATTATGATGGCTACATCTCAGAGTTTGGGATTTTGGATTTTGGATTCTTTCTGGGTTTTCTGAGAGCTTCGCGGTGGTATGGTCAGTTTGGCATTTCGGGCAACTTCATGAATTTACTATTTTTAGTAAATTCTATTTTTAGCAGTGGTCCAGTCAGCACCAGCTCCGTCAACTTTCCTCTTCTGGCAATTCATTGGGTAATTCTGATTTTTGGCTTAAGGGGTTCATTTTGGAGAAATAAGTACTTTAAAGACAATAATGTTTTATTTTATAAAATAACCCCTTGTCCTAGTAATATGACTTTAAGTTGTTTTAAAGAAGGGGACCTTGAGGGGTATTTTCTCATGAAGAAATATTTTTATATTTCTAAAGTCAAATTGGTCTTGAGGAAATTGGACGCCAACTTAAGGAGAGAAATATTTTATTTAAATGTTTTATTTTGCCTTCAAAAAGGGACGCCACTTTGGAGGGATAAGGAGTCAACTTCAAATTTGAAATGCTTTGACCTTGGTTTGGGCGCCCTTCTAGATGCTTTTGGAAGATTCTTCTCAAGTCTATAAAAGGAGGCTTCTATTCTTCATTTGCCATCTTATTTTCTATCATACTGTTATGCTGCTGAAATACTTTCAGAGTTACTTCGAGGGATGCATACCTCCTAGCCATTTCTCTTGGTTTCGTGCTTGAAAGATAGCACCTAGCTAAGGCTTCAGAGACTGCTTCTCACCCAGATTTGCAAACAGAGCATCAAGGTTGAAGATTTCAGAGATTGGACAGTTTTACAGTTGCTGATTTTAGCATGGCTGAAAGTTGTTTTAGCTTATAAGTCATTGTACGATTTTTGTTTGGTTCTGGGTACTTTACCTATGTCATTCTCACCCTAGGGCGCCCCTCTTTAGTGAGTTTCAGATTTTATTAGCAAGTCTTAGATTTTATCTTGTCAAAATCGCCCTTTTGAGGGTTTTTTCATTGCTGGGTTGTCTTGGAATTCGTGCAAGAATAAATAACAATAGTTTGGGGTAGTTTCACAACTCTATCTTGGTCGCCATCATCTTAGGGTCACTATGCATCAAGTTTGAAGTGATTTGGTTGGGTTTTGAGTGAGTTATGAGCTTTTTAGTGGGTTACTGTGTTGCTGGTTATGCATTTTCAGTCTATGTTCAGTCATATCAGATTGTTAGAGTTGCTTTAGGAGTTGGGTTTGAGTCCTAGAGTCATATTGAGCATTGGAGATACATTAAACTTCATCGCAACATTGATATATCACTAATTCGGTGTTCTTGGCAAGCAACTTTTCTTATTGTAAGGCTGTTACAGTAGTACTATTCAGCCCTTTCTATTTCTTGCTAAGTTACATTGTATTCCCACGGTTGTGGAAGAGACTGGCCCTTGTTCAGTCTATTTGTATTGCATTTAGTATCTCCGCCATATGATAGCGCCTTGCCCACCTCGGGTTTGGAGTGCACGTGCTTGGCGTTGAGTTCATTTTATGTATTGCATCATTTACAATAGATACTCCACCATATGGTAGCTCCATTCCCACCTTGGGTTGGGAAGCACATTCTTGGTGTAGAATTTACTTTCAGCATTGTAATTCCTTCTAGTTGTACTGACGACCCTCTTGCCATATGACAGCATCTTTCTCATCTTGAGATTGAATGCGCATTCTTGGCAAAGAGTTACTTGCGAACTGTTGGTTTTGTTTTGGACTAACCCTAACGGGTGCTTCTTGCATTAGTGTGTTCATTGAAATAAATTGAAAAAATTGGTCCGGTTCATTACAGTGGTATCAGAGCCAAGATCCTGCCATCCTGTGCCCATCAAGGTTCAATTGACAGTTGAATGATAGAGAAATCAGTTCTACACCAGAGGCCAGAACAAAGTTCAGTTTAGCTCTCAGAAGTTTTGAAGATGTTGCGTTTTCTGAGGTCCAGGAATTGGGAGAAGTCGGATTTGAATATGGCATTTGAGGAAGGAAAGGTTAGTTTGGCCGCAAGGGATTTCATTGAGTATGCCGAACAGTACAAAAGACAATGTGAACATGAAGCTTCCATGCTCCATGAGGAATATCAGAATATGACAAATGAGTTTAAGAACGATGTTTCTTTTGACTCCTACTTGAATTGTGTGTTGGTTTTGAAACCCGGAAAATTGGGTGTGGTTAATTACATTAGAAGAACAATGAAAGAAAAAGAGCATTCCATTGATAAAGGGTTCAAGAAAGAAGCAAAAGTGCTTGTTTGTGGTTTGCAGCCCACAAATATGCAAGTTGAAGGGAAAAATCAGTCAACTAGTATTGAAGATGGCACAAGCAAGGTGCTCATGTCACCACAAAATGATCTTAAGTTTGATAAAGATACCGTGACCGTTGAAGAGTGTGTGGAAGAGCCCCATAATACGCCCCTTGACTTGCATGTGATAGCAAGTGAAGAAGAGCAAGTTGAAGGAAATACTGGTGGTGTCTTTGAATCAGCTTTTGACCATTACCAAAGTGATTATGTTGGTAATGATTCCAATGTGTTTGTACCTCCTCTTGTTGAAGATTTGGTGATGGATAATTCTCCTCTTGTTGCTGTCCAAACTCCTCAAGAGTTTTCACAAGATGAATTTATGACAAGTGATCAAGAAGACCTTTTTGGCATGCATATGAATGTTCATGATGAGATCAGAAATACACCTATAGATGATGGGTTCATTGAAGATGAGGATGTTAAAGTTTTCCAAACAGCTAGCACTAGAGATTCTTTACTTCATTACAATGATGGTGTCAAGGGTGGTTTTGGGTTTGATCTTCAAACCAAGCCATTAGAGGGAGGTATTCATGAAGATATCAATTTAAGTGAATTGAGTGGTGACCTATTCAAAGAGTCAACCCTCCAAGAGAAGCACGAAGAGCACTTTCCTTCTGATCAAAACAATCAATCCTCTAGCACTTGGGATCCAGGAGTGAAGGCATTTAGTGATGAAAAAGGAACTGTGTGGGATGAGTTTCCCTTTGATCCTGATGAAGTTCAAAATTCTGATTGCTTTGCAAGCTATGAGGGGGCTGCCATAACCTTTGATCATGAAGACAGTGAAGTGGAAATGGAGCTTAAAAACCATATGGCTCTTGAAGATGGAAAGTTTGATGGAGTTCCTAAACACAAATCCGATTTATCAATGCTTGAAGCTGGTTGTAAGCATTGGGTTGAAGAATTTGTGGAGTCTAATCCTCTCCATGACATTGAGCATTCTCCTCTAGTTGATGGTGAAAGACAGGAAGGTTGGAGCAGCTATGATGGCAGCAAAGACACAAAACAAAGTTCTGATTTTGAAAAGCAGCCAACCAGCAATCTACCATCTTTGCAAATTCTTGAGTGGGAAGGTCAAGTCAAAGAGTCCTTTAAGAGGGAAGTGCGAGTTCTATCCCAGTTTGATCGCACTCACAGTTTGGTTGAAGATTTCTACTGGAAGGCTCAACTTGAAGAGAGAAGAAAAGGAGTTAGGGATGAAGTTGCTCTCCCCAACTTGCAGCTTATCAGAGACTCTTTGGAGACATTGAAATCTGATTGCATACACTTGATTGAAGATTGGGATCATGCCATTGAACTTGCAAAGAAGACCTTCAGTGCTTTCCAAGGAAAAGAGAGAAAGGTTGATGAGCTTACTTATGAGCTTGAATCAACAAAGGCTATGTTAGAAGAAACTCAAGTAGCATTAATGGAGGTAGAAGATCAGCTTGTTGATTTCAAACTTTCTAAGGAACAAGAGAATGCACAAAGAGCTGAAGAAATCAAACAAGTAATTGAGGAGCTTGATAGTCTTCAAGGGGAGTTTGATCTTGAAAGTGTCTCAAGAAAATCAGAAGTTGCATGTGCTGATTTGGAGCAGCAAGATGAAAAGGATGGCTTTCAAGTTTATGACAATCCTCTCTTTGAAGTGGGTGTTGAGGAAACTTATGATAATCCTATTTTTGTGATGGAAGATGAAACATCAATTGATAATAGCATGAAATGGGATCTTGATGAAGTTTCTCGACACAATATGGAATGTGATTTTCAGCTTATTGAAGATTTGCAAGCCGAACATGAGGGAGATTCGCTCCTGGAAATTGGTAATCTTCCAAGAAGATTGTTTGATCAAGAATGCTTAAGAGGGATTGAGGATGTAGTCTTCACTTTGGAAAATGGACCAAAATATGGTGTTTGCACTCTTGTCAATCCATTCCTTGGGTTGAGTGATGCTAGTTTGTTCTGGGAGTTGAATTTGAAGTCATCTTATGTTTCATGCTCCAGTGTTCCTGAAGCTTTCATGGATAGGTTTCAGAGGTTCATCAGAGGGAATGCCAATTTTACAAGTATGCACTTGATTTTGACCAACACTCAGAGATGTGCTATGTTTTCTTGCCGGAGTGTTGGAGATTATTTTCAGTTGGGTGTCCAAGCTTGTGATTCTCAACATGGGTTGATGGAGCTTACCGTTTGTGGAAAGAAGAATTTATGGAGGAATAAGGATCAAATTTTCAGACTTTTTGGTGTTGTTCCCTTCTTTAGCAGCTTCTTGATGGTTCCATTTGTTCATCAACAAATGGATTGGAGAGAGATTTTGAGTATGGGATGGAGAGATGAACGATTGGTTGCTCTTGGGAGTGATCCTTGGCTAAGACTAGGGAAAATTTGGAGACACGAGTTTGCTGATTGGAGGCAGACCAGCCACCCTACTTGTGCAGTTACCCTCGTTTGGGAGAGTTTGTTCATCACTACTTATCGAAGAGGTGGTAATTTTCAGTTGGAGATTGCTCTAGTGCGTTTTCCTGCCACTTTTGAGGAGTCACCTTGCAGCTCGATGGTCATCTCACATGCTCACACTTGCGAATTTGAGTGGTGTTGTTGTTTTCCCTTGTGTAGGACTCTTGAATTAGACTGCACTACGCTGACTCTAGCCTTGATCAGCAGCAATCATTTGTTCCTTCACACCTTTCCTACTCTCCAAGTTCATCTTATGATGGTTTGTGATGTAAACTTTGATAGTTTACTCTTAGTGTTGGTTCAGGACTGCGGATTTTCACATGCTTTGGTTCACCACTTTGAGGCTCTTGGAGTGAGAACTGTAAGAGTTTTTAGAAATCTTCATGGTTGCACCAGAATAATTCAGGGGAGGCATAGTAGATTCATGTGGAGTCATGAGCTCTTGCAAAGGATTGCTTCTCTCTTTGCAAGAAGTTTTGGAGAGGTCACATTTGCAAACACGGCTGTGTTAGATACCTTATGGAGGCATGTTGAGGATTACAGTTTTGAGTTGAGTATCCTATCTTTCTTCTTGCCTAGAATTATGATTGACAGTGGTGTGGTTGATACTGTTGATTCGGGGCATCATGGACAGGAGATATTGCATGATATTGATCTTAGTCCTTTAAGATCTTTGCGTTTGATTATCATGGATGGTAACACTTTGGAGTTACAAGGGAGGTTAGTGCAGCATTGGCATGATGTTTTCACTAATGTGAACAAAATGGTGCAGCAGTGGCATGGTGGGTCCTTCCTGAGATGGATTTGGGAACCTGGGATCATACTTGTTTTGGTATGGATTAGTTTTAAATTTTCTGGAGTTATGGCGATATTGCTTGAGGACAAGCAATTTTGGGAAGGGCGGACTGTAATGTCCCCATTTTTAGCACTTCACTTTTCAGTGATTGATAGCCTATTCCCAGTGTGCTGTCAGCCAGTCAGTGGCAGAATTAGGGTTTCCGACTGCTTGATGGGTTCTCTTGAAGATTCAGGGTTTTGCTTGTTGGAGTTTGGATGTTTGGATTTTGGTTTCCTTCTGGGTTTTCAGAGAGCTTCGCAGAGGTATGACTTGCAACTACTTCGGGCAACCTTTCCGAACTTACTATTTTTAGTAAGTTATGACGGCTACATCTTGAAGTTTGGGATTTTGGATTGCGGACTCTTTCTGGGTTTTCAGAAAGCTTCGCAATGGTGTCACATGCATTGCATTCCGAGCAACTTCTTGAATTTACTATTTTTAGTAAATTCTATTTTTAGCAGTGGTCCAGTCAGCATTAGCTCAGCAGGCTTTCCTCTTCTGGCAATTCAGTTGGTAATATTGTTTTGGCCTTTTGATGCATTTTCTGGAGAGATAAGTATTTTAATTAAAATAATGTTATAACATTATAACCCCTTGGCCTAGCTGTATAACTTTAAGTTATTTTAAAAAGGGGGACTTTGAGGGTGGTCATCTCATGGGGAAATATTTTAATATTTCTAAAGTGAATAATTGCTTAAGAGAAATTGGACGCCAACCTTTGGAGAAGAATATGTTTTATTTTAAAGTGATTTTATCACTAAAGAAAAGGTACGCCCTTTTGAGGAAGCAGCCAAGTCAAAGTCAAAAACCTAAAAAGGTCTTGAAGTGGGGCGCACCTTCTAGAGGTTTCTTAAGATTCTCTCAAAGGGTCTATATAAGGAGGCAGTTGCTCTTCATTTTGTTATCTTTTGTCTACCTTATTGTTATGCTGCTGAAATACTTTCAGAGTTACTTCGAGGGATGCATACCTCCTAGCCATTTCTCTTGGTTTTGTGCTTGAAAGATAGCACCTAGCTAAGGCTTCAGAGACTGCTTTTCATCCAGACAAGCAGACAGATCATCAAGGTTGAAAATTTCAAAGATTTTGTTAGTTTTGCATTTGCTGGTTAGGGTTTGGCTGAAGTAGAAATCTGCTCATAAGTCTTTGCATGAATTTTTGTTTGTTCTGGGTACTTTACAAATGGCTTCCTCATCCTAGGGCGCCCCTCTTTGGTGAGTTCCAGATTTTATTATTGAGTGTATGATTTTATCTTCTCTAAATCGCCCTTCTCCTTGGCCATACCATTTTGGGCTGTCTTGGGAAGTGTGCCAAAAAATAATATCACAGTTTGTTAGTAGTTTCTCAGTTAGGTTTTCATTGTCAGCATTTTAGCTCTCGTTTGCATCTGGTTTTAAGTGATTTGGTTGGGTTTTGAGTGAGTTATGAGCTTTTTAGTGGGTTACTGTGTTGCTGGTTGGTGTTTCCAGAATTGCTGATTTTATATCAGACTTCCAAAAGTTCAGTTCAAGCATTGTTTTATCAATATTGTGAAGTCAAATAAGTCGGAACAACATTCTATCAGTTGTTGCTTTGGTTTAACAGTTTGTAACACTTTGTAATCTGCAGATTGTGCATTGTAAGGCTGTTAATAGTAGTACTATTTCAGTCATTTTTATATTCTGCAATTACTTAGTTTTAGAGCAGCAAACCTAATAATCTTTGGACGGTTTACCGCCAGAGATGGGTGAATGAACTACACACTTAAAGTTCTTGGATGGTATTCCGCCAAGAAGGGAATTGAAGCTTTGCACTTCTTACATTGTATTCGCTCCCGCTGCATAAGTGGTAGAGCTTTCTTTCAGCATTGTATTTACTTTTGTTACTCCGCCAGATGGTCGCTACTTGCCCTACTGGGGTTTGAAAGCACATCCGTGGTGTTGAGTCTTTCAGCATTGTAATTCCTTCTAGTTGTACTGACGACCCTCTTGCCATATGACAGCATCTTTCTCATCTTGAGATTGAGTGCGCATTCTTGGCAAAGAGTTACTTGCGAACTGCTGGTTTTGTTTTGGACTAACCCTAACGGGTGCTTCTTGCATTAGTGTGTTCATTGAAATAAATTGAAAAAATTGGTCCGGTTCATTCTGAGAGAGGTGTGTTGCCATTCCAAAAAGAAGACCTAGAGGGAGGGAAGGTGGTCCCCTCCCCCAAGTGGTGTTTTAAAGATCAATACTGATGGTTCCTCCAGGGGGAATCTTGAGCAAGCTAGAATTGGTGGAGTTGGGAGAGACAATTCTGGGAACGTCATTTTTCTCTTATCCATCTATATGGGGCAGCAAACAAATAATCTTATAGAAGGTCTAGCTATTCTTAGAGCTCTTGAAAGAGCTTGTGCTCTTGGTTTGTGCAAGATTATTTGTAAATCTGATTTTAGATTTTGATTAATATGTTGAATGAGCAAAGGTTGGATGGAGTTAATTGGCAACTGGCTTCAATGGCTCATCATATTCTTCGATTGAGTACCATGTTTGATTTCGCCTCCTTTGTCCATATCCCATACGAGTGGAACAAGGTGGCTGATTGCTTGGCTAAATGAGCATCCAAGAATATAGGGGATTAGTAGGTGGAAGATTCAGAGCATTTATCCCGAGATCATTCCCAAAGTTTAGACAAGATGATTATTGAGGACATGGCTTGATGATGGGCTCTAGCAGCTTGGCTTCTTGGGGGTTTATCCTCTTGTGGGAAGGTGGTTGCTTTTTGGTCGATGGGCCTCTAGCCCTTGTGTGGCTGGAGATGAGTCCTGGTTTGGTTTGTATGTTAGCTTCTTGTTGAATTAATAAATTTTTACCCCTTTCCTTAAAAAAATAAATAAACAATTTAACTTTTAATTGAGTGTTAGTTCAAAAGCAAAATATTTTTGCACAGTAGAAAGCTTAAGGAAGAAAAAAAAGGAATTGAAAAAATTAAGGCTGTGAAAATTTCACTACTATCACCAAGTGAAAAAAAAAATTGATTTATGGGATGATACTGTTTGGAGTATATGCTGAAAAAGGAGACTTTTTTAAGGAATTGTTTTTAAATTTATATTTTACAGTTTAAATGGTGTTTTTCACAAAGTATCAAAATATATGATGTTTTATTGAAATTTAAATGTATAATTCTGAGTCAATCTTTATCAACCTGTATAAACTATACATTTGAATCCTGATAAAACATTATATTAGCCATGCAAGCCCTAACCCATTCCACTCTCGAATCCTTGTGTAGTACACAAAGCTTCACCATTAAGCCAACTCCAGCTATACAAGGGCAGAGTTCATTGAATGAAAATCAGACCTCGATTGTTTTTCCTAGACTGTCGGAATTCAATATCCATTCTTTCTATATTTTCAGAGCAGAACTCAACATCTATTCTTTCTTTCCATTAACCCAATATACAAGGGCAGAATTCATTGAATGAAAATCGAACCTCGATTGTTATTCCGACATTGTCAGAATTCAATATCCAATCTTTCTATATTTTCAGAGCTAAAACAACATGTTATAGACACAATAAATACGGCAGGTGAACAAATAGATGTGGGGAGAATATGAATTTCAAGAATTATGAATTTCTTAAAGAGCAAAAGTAGTAGTGATGCAGCAGAAAAAATAAAATGCAATGCAAGTAATTAGAGAGTTGGGCAAATACCTCCGTTTTGACAATCCAAGAACGCTTGGGCACGGTCAAGGGAAATCTCTGTGGAATGGCCATTAGTGGTTCATCTTTATAAATACTGTCATTTGAAAGATACATCATACCCCTCCCAACCTCTGCCTTCCCCGCCCACCCATGCGTAAACTTCAAGATAGCTGCCATTTTCCTTTAGTTTGTACCGCATTGCCGTAGAAGTTTCAGACATGCATTCTTCTAAAGTCGTCTTGCTGGTTTTCCTTTGTTAACATATCAGAAATTCCGTAGGATTGTCCTGCGTGAACGAAGTATTTCGTGGCTTAGCAGCCAAAAATAAATGGGATTGATGTGTTAAATATATTTAGTGAAAGGTAACCAGAGATATTAAATTTGTTATTTAAGATGGATGGGCACTTGAGATTATAGGCATTTCCCTTTTTAATTAAAAAATTATTTTATATTATTTTATTTATCATGCATTTGAAAAATTTGTTGTATTTACTTCATTTTATTATAGAAATATTTTGTTTACTAGTATAGTTATCTTAATACTTCTATTTAAAAATATGTTATAGAATATCAATTTGAAACTATTTTATTTGTTTTAAAAGTTATTTTATTTTATTTTAAAAATATAATTTTTTTAATATATATATATATATATGGAGACATCAATTTTATGTGTTTGTTTTGGAAATATTATGTTTATTATTAAATACTAATATTTTGACATATAAATGGCTATCAAATTTAAAGTAAAAGATAAGAGATTTTGTTAATATGTGCTCACACCACTTCACCCCTTATCGTCATTGTAGAACTCTCTCAACATTAACTACATATTTAAAAAATTATGTTTTTACTTTATTTTACTACATAAATACTTTATTTACTATATAGTTTATATGTTTTACACCTAGAACCTTTGTATTTTTTTTTTAAATGTGAGTTCTAAATAGTTTGTTTTCAACTTCTTTCATAATGATAACCTTAGATGTTTCTCTTCTATGTTTCTATTATAAGTTGCACATCTCAATGTAATCATAAGGAGTAATGTTTGTGTAAAGTGAAATACAATTTAGGCTAATTAAATGAAAGCATACAAATAGGTACAAATTAACTTAGATTAAATAAATGATAATTAGAAGTGATAAAATATGCAAATTAGTGTTATTTTAGGAATATAAATGTAAAGGGGTTAGTATTTAATTTGTGTTAAACAATGAATATACAAACTTGATGTAGTAGAGACCTCAATCATTAGATTAAAAAAGTAACATTGATGTATTCATTGTCCTCAAATTCTATGCAAGCCTACAATTATATCCAAGTTGACTCCACAATTATAGGTCAATTATGTGTCACACAAATCTAATCCTTGACACATTGTCCTAATATAATGCAATATGTACTACTATCTAATTCATTGAGATCTTTGCTCTATGTTAACAATTAAGAACTTATAGCATTTAAAAATATCTTGGGAAAATCGTTAGATTACAAAGACTAAGTTCTAGATTGACCCCCTTAATAGACTAGCTTTATGATTGGGACAAGTTTGGGAAAATAGTAGGCAAGAATACAAGTGGTTTGGATATTAATTCTAATGCAAAATTTTAATTATTTTTAGTGCTCCAAAGCGAAGTGTTTTTTTGAATGCTCCTTAGGATTTTAGGATTTTGAATGATTTTAAGATGTGATTAGATGTGTTTTAATGTTCAAATGAATATCTCTAAATATCATAATAATGAATAATTGCATAAATTTATACTAAATTAGCTCCCAACAATTATGAGGAAAGGGTAAGTGTTAGTCTTTTTAATTTTAAAATCTTGAAATTTAGGCCAAATCCATGTTGTATAGAGTCACTCTCAAGTGCATTAAAAATGATATAAGACAAAGAATGTGGGATCTTAGGATCAAGAATGAATGTATGAAAACCAAAGCTAACAAATGATGTGATGTATGTGAATAAATGCAAATTAAAAACTTTTAAGGATTATCCTAAATGGAATGACTCAAAAGACTAACACCTAATGTCTATGCACAAGTACGACAAGAGTCAAGGATCACTTGTCAAACATCTAGCTACATCAATAGTATTGCAGACTCGCTTGGGTAAGGGTTGAATATTTGGAGGTGGAGGGATAGTTGGTGTTGCACAAGTGGCTATCGTTGCACCAAAAGATCGACTTGTCAATGCCTGATACAATTGCCATATTTATACAAGATCCAAGATCCACAAGAGGCGGTTAAGCCATGTCACAAACCCAAGTGTCGTGTTGCACAACACAAGGAGACCAAGGGCGAAACTCTTGCAACAATCCCCCAGCATGAGCGGGGGGTTCAAACATGTGACCTCAACTCTGATACCAATTGTTGCACAGGCGGTTGCCATTGCACCAAAAGATTGACTTGTCAATGCCTGATACAATCACTAGATTTATACAAGATCAACATCCATAGGAGATGATTAAGCCATGTCACAAACCCAAGCATCATGTTGCACATGACATGAAGACCAAGGGTGAAACTCTTGCAACAGTTCGAGCATCATCCTCATCCTCAAGAGATAAGGAATCCTCAAGAGATGAAGAGAGAGTAGTAGGTAATGAGAGAGAAGTTGGTGATGAAGAATCCATTTGAGGAAAGCACTCATTAAATTGGACATCCCACTAAAACAAGACATCTCTAGAATCAGAATCAAACAACCTATACACCTTAACATCCTCATAGTAGCCAACAAATATGAGTGCTTAGATTGTCCTCTCCATAGTTTTCTATTGAGCTTCAAGAATGAATGCCCAAACCTCACTACCAAAGACTCTGAATGAAGATACACTAGGCTTGACATGGGAACAAGCCTCCTTAGGAGTCATATGTCATAATGCCTTTTGAGGCATACAATTTTGAATATAATTAGCACAACTAAATGCCTCAACCCAAAAATAAAAATGTGCATATCTCGTGATTAAATCATATAGTTGACCATCTCCCATAACATTTTGTTATTTCGCTCAACAACATCATTTTGTTGAGGGGTGTATGAAACTATAAGTTGATGCTAGAGACCATGCTCAATGTAAAAGCCCCTGAATGTTTGATTGACATACTCCCCCCATTGTTTATGTGTATCTTCCTGAAAGAAAGACCAAATTGCTTCTCCATAAATGCTTTAAAGATCCTAAAAGAATCAAAGACATCACTCTTGTACTTAAGAAAGTACACCTATGTACACTTAGAGAAGTCATTAATAAATGTGAGCATATATTTGGCCCCTAAAAAGGAAGTAATTAGAAATGATATGAGGTCACTATGTACCAACTCGAAGGGTGCCTTAGCACATGTGGCTCTACTTGTAGGAAAAGAATCTTGGTTATGTTTTCCAAGAGCACATCCTCAACAAACACCATCAGTATAGGAAATCTTAGGGATACCTAACACCAATGCATGTGTACTCATCTATTGGAGATATATGTAATTTACATGACCAAAACATTCATGCCAAAGCTTACTCACACTATTTGCATGTGCTATACAAGATGAACCTAAACTAGTTGAACTCTCAAAACCATCAAATCAATATAAATGAGAGGAAGAATCAACACTCCTAGTGGCCACAATAATATCAAGATCATGAAGGTCATGAATAACTACATCATGTGGGATAAACTCAACTATCCTACCGATGCTAGATTGGAAAATCTAATATATTGAAAGAAGGTTGGTGGAGATCGTATTAGGAACAATAAGAACCTCCTAAAGAAAACCACCCTCAAGTCTGGTAGTACCTGCGCCCAAAATTGAAAGCTATGTAGAATCCCCTACTATAATCTGAGTAGTGCTACAGTCTGAAAGGGATGAGACAAAATCCTAAGAGTGGTTCATGTGATGTGTCGTGTTGGAATCAAGTATCCATGGAGTTGCAGAAGGTAAGGCTTGTGCAGAAAGAGCATGACCTTTACTTATAAATAAGGAAGAAGACTCAGGGGTTGAGATGTTATGTTGTTGGATGGATTCCTCTAAAGCCTCTAATATTTTCCAACATCTGGTGACTGGATGTCCCCCTTACCACAAAAATTGCAAGAAGGAAAATATTGATTGTTGGAAGACTCGCCAAACTTAAAAGATTTATCATTCCAAGGAATGGTTTGAGGTTTATGTTCTGACTTCTGAGATGGTTTGAAGGAATGCTCACTACTCGATGAAGTATTTATCTTGGTATTTTGTTTATTTTTGTCTTTCCCTTTGGATTTTTGTGCTACCAATGTCTGGGTTTTGGAACTGAAAAGAGAATCAAACTGAGGCAACTTTTCCTATTTACAAGCCAAATACTCACAAAAAACCTTCAAAGTTGGCATGATAAATGCAATGCTCAACACATCCATAGTAGAGTAGAAGTAGAAGAGAAGACTTGAAATGGCCCTCTAAGCTTAGATAAAATCAGGAAAACATATTCTTTATCAATTTATTCTTCCCACAACCCTGCAAAAGAAATCTAAGGGACTTAAACTTCTAGAAGAAGTCCTCAATGTAGGGGAAAGAATTAGGTACAAGTGATGTCAATTATGCCTCAGTTAATAGGTCTCAAAACTCATTGATGGTGCCAAAAATATATTTGAACTTCTCCCACATATCCCTAGGAGAGGTGCAAGACTCAATACAAAATAAGAGACTATCTGAAACCTACAGTAAAATTAGTCCCATAGCCTCATCCATCTTTTTCCTATACTAAAGTATCTCAAATTGATGAGTCAATGTTGGTTGTACTTCATCCAAAGTGGACCATAAACCCTTTGACATGAGCGATAAGATCATATGAGCTTTCCAGATATGATAGTTGTGTGGTGTAAGATGTTTAACTAAAGAGGTATTTGCCATGATGGTTGAGGTTCTTAAAATAATGTGTGGGAAAAAGTTGATGTTCTCTGAGGTAAATAAATATTGAAAGCAAGAAATTTATTGCCCCCCACAATAATAAAACCAAACCCTAATACAACTTTGAGAGTAGAAAAGCTTTAAAAGGTAAAAAAACACATCCAAAAAATCTTTGTGTACCTAATAATTTATTTTGGTAAAATAGATTATGTTTTATGTAGAGCATTGAAACAACTTTGAAATCTATTCATTCACAAAAAATGGAGTTGGTATGCCTAAGTTATGACCCCAAAAGTGCAAAAAAGAATATTTGACTTCAACATCCTATAGAAAACTCTTGGAGAAAAATATAGAAAAATGGACTACACCACTGGAATAGGCTTGGAACCAGCTTTCCAATGGTATTATGTTTGCAAAAGATGGATAAGAGAGGCAAAATTTATGCCAAATTTCATAAAAGTTGCACAAACTACCCTACAAGGCAAGCCTAGGGACTAAGAAGCCTGACCCCTGGTTGTGTGGGTGACCTATTGTTAGGAGCTAGAGTTTGGGCCCCTAATCGCTCATGTGATTGTAGGGGGCACTAAGGGTGCAAATGGGGTTTGGGTGGAGCCGATGGGTGCATAGAGGACCATGGCTAGGGTTGAGGGAGCCCTCAAGGATTGCAAGGTTGTGGGTTGTGTGAGCACCATTAGTAGGCATCACTTAGTGGCCACTACTAGCGACACATTAGTGATGTGCTAAATTAAGCACTTTTTTTTTACAAAAAAGTCATAAGATATGACCTTTTGGGGGGTCGTATGAGCTCCTAATAAAAAAATTACCTCATAAGCTCATGTTGGTGAAATAGGGAAAATTAATAGTCAAAATTCGTCAATTCAACCTCCTAAATGCAATGGAGAGGTCCCTTTCACACCAAAATGCACCAAAAAATCACCCAACTCCAAAAATTTCAAAAAAAGAAGGAATAGATAAGGATTGAGGAAAATATTAGAATCTTAGAACCAAAGTGTGTCACATGTTGCTATGTAATTATTTTAAGGCATTCTCACAAAATGACTAGACTAAATGGGAACATGCATTGGTATGTTAATTTCACCATTACATTCTATCTTACTTTGAGGTGCATGTGAGTCCTAAATGAACATATATTTCAAATTAAATAAGCATTAAAAAAAATGTATCTAAAGTAAATATTTAAAGATTAAGAAGGATATTGGGGTCCATGTAAAATAATGAACCCAATTGGATATCTTTGTGTGTGCTCATAATTATGTGTGCTCCATAAGAACATACAAAACAAAGAAAAAGTGTGCAAAGAATTCAGTAATATTTTTTCTTACAAGTGGAAGAAGAGATGTCTTCGAAAATGAAAAAGTGGGAATAAGGTTAGAAAATTTAGCTAATATAAAAGGTAGGCATTGGCATATTGAGTAATAAAAATGGCATATCATACACTATTATTTATGGTATTCAAGCTTTGTTTGGACATGATAATGAATCTTTGTATCAATAAATGTAAATATCTAGATGCTTAATTTAAAGGAGTGTTAGTGATAGGATGTGCTTCCCCTTCAATTAGTTGCATCCATCAAATGTAAGGAATTGAAAATGGGGGAAATAAAACATGAAATGCATATGTAATCTAAGAAGATAAGAATATAAATCATGTATAGTTAATAAGTTTTAACTAAAAATTTTATAACAAACAAGTAAGATCTATAGTAGAATAGGTATGAAAGTATATGGAGTAGAGATAAACATCAAGGTATAAGGTCACCCCTAGTGTGGGTAAATTGTAAGGTGAAAATGGGCCTAGACCCCTAATATAAGTGGTATGGAGATGTATGGTTTCCCTAATGTAGCTCTTAATATATGGTAAGGCATGCTAGCACACATAATAACATAGAGGAAAATGTGATGCCCCTAATACAACAAGATAACTCTAGAAACATTGTCAAGCATGTAAGCACAAAAAGATGTGGAAAAAATATAATGTCCCAAATGTAAAAGGACAAAAAATGATATCAAATTGGAGAATGGAGAATATAATATGCCCCCAAATATAAACGGATGTCTCTAGAAGCATTATAAGAAGATTAAGGCATAAAAGACTCATGGGGAATAACATGATGTCTCCCCAGTAAAATATGACAATATGGAAATCAAGGCATGATATGGAAAAATGAGGTAAGCATTAATTATAATCACATAATATTAATTTCAAGCATGAGATAATGAGAAGGCTCATAAATAACAACATATGGTAAAAGGTCATATGTATCAAGATCAAGTAATCAAAGTAGAATATAGGCATCCTAAGGGATAGGATTGTGAGAGTATAGGAATGAGAATAATAAGAAAACTAGCATGGTGAAAATTAATGCATGACTATCATTAAAGTAGAAGACAAGGAAAAATTAAAAAAACATTGTCTAGTAAGCATGATCAAAAATAACTTGATAAGGTATGCAAGGGCAATAAAGAAAATGTGAACAAGTAAAGCAAGTGAAGTAGAAAAAGAAATTCAAAATACCTCCAAGTGGTGGGATGCAAGAATGGTACAATATATATAAGGTGAAATGAGTGTATAAAGGACAACAAAGAAGAAATAATTAAAAAAAGGCCAAAAGGAAAAGTATAAATTAGGAATTTAAATATATGGGAACATGGCTTATAAACTTATAAATCATCACAGTAAAATTGGTGAATCATCATCATTCTCCAAAAGATCATTGTCATACCAGCATACATCATCACATTCTCTTCATTTATTATTGCCACTTATTCTTCTTAACTTACCTTTTTTCCAGTGCATGTGTTTCTTGTTGATAATCATTTATACTTGGAATACACATTTTCAATGAGTGACATGTTAGGTGTTTATTTGTTAATCCAAAGTTCTTATTTCTTTAATTGTGTTTGTGCTAGAATAATTGGCATGCGGTGTACTACAACATTTTTCTTTGGTATCCAAGTAGTCTTTTGGACATGAAACTAGTTTTTGTATAACTTTAGCAAGCACTTTTTTTATGTTTCATGCAATAGAAAATGGAACATGTAAGGTAAAGTATTTATTTGAATTATGAGGAGAATCTCCATTTTGAAAGAGTGAAGAAAAGGATATGTTTTATAACACAAGTTTCTAAAAACCTATAACTTGCACAAACAAACTTAAACTAAAAACATATATTTTTGTTCTTAAGATAGGGTACAAGGTGATTAAATGATTCTTTTCTATTAGACAAGAGGTTTTATATTTTCTATTTAATATAGAAAACATGTATAAAAACCAATGAATGCTCACACTAAGCTAAACATAGAGAGTAAAATTATGAATATAATGTGATTGGATTAGATTAAATACATACATGAATTACTATTGATTAAATATGAAGAGTTGCATACAAAGCTACAAAGCTCACTTTAATGAATACTATAATACAAGGCTTGTAATAATTTCCAAATTATACATAACTTATAAGATAATCAAAGATGAAATGAGAAGAACTCTTTGAAAAACATGTTGAACACTCAGCATACTGAAGGGGGCGGGGGGGGGGGGGTGAATCAGTATTCCTCTAAACCAATTAAACACAACCCATCCTATTAACTAAATAGAAATAACTACAATGAAGAATGAAAGCATGAATGCAACCACAAAATCACATGACACATGAACACCAATAATTTTATGTGGAAAACCCAAAAAGGGAAAAACCACAATGAGGGTTAGCTCACAATATATTATATCCAGATATAAGATATTACAAAGGCTCACTACCATGATGCACTGTCCAGAAAAGAGCTCACAACTCACTGAGTAAGTACAAAGAAGGGTTGGAAACACTGCCTGTTTGAACTTATATAATAGCATCTATCATATGCCAAATTACAGCTCCATTAAGGTACAAAATGATCTTCACACAATCTGCTTATCATTGTATAGCACACATGTAGGTGATTCACCATACATGTCACCAATCTGCTTTGCTTCACCACATTCGCATATCATATATACCTTTCTCACTTTCCTGCACTATTCTTCTCATTCCATCACACCACACATCATGACACCACACCTCATCACACCATTCCTCACTTAAATACTTGGAAATGATCACATATATATGCCCATATTAGGTGAAACTTCAATTAGGTCGGCCCAATTAAAATTAACACACAAAAACTAAACATGTCATCCTCAAGGTATTTCATCCATGTTTAGCGCCTAAATTCAACACTCAATTTACATCAAGATAGGTTGGCATGAACCTAAATATAAATCCCACATAAGATAGAGTTGCCCAAATATTCTCCACAAAATATCAACCGTGTTAGGTCGTCCCAAAATAGACCTAAACACAAAGTATTCTCGAGCTTATGCAATTTCATCAATCGTGCTACCTCAAAACTCAATCTCCCATCAAATTCTTATTCAACCAACATTCATTAGCTTATCTTCATCATCGCAAGATAAAATAATTATTCACGAAGAAATGTGGAATCTCCCACATAGGTATACTATTCAGAAGATAACTACAATATATAGAGCTACACACTATTATTCATATATTCTTGGAAACTATAAAAAATGTCACAAAAACTTGAATGTTGCTTCATCTAATGGATTCAAAATTGTAGTTATTATTGTAGAATATTACACCAACATGCAGTGAAGTGCGGATCCAAAAATTGATGCACTGAACCACAATACTGACAAAGGAAACACTTAGCCAAATCCTTGATAAACCATGCTTTCTAGATCAACTGGTACTATATAAAGGTCACCAAAAATACTTCCCTATTAAGCTAGGATGATCATCACAATGTTGACATCGGTGACAACATTGGATCAATCAATGTATGTACACTTCATGCTCATGTTTCCAAACTGCATCATTAATGACAGACTTTCAATTTCCAACACAACAATTTCAACAATAAGTAGGTACTAAATTAATGTTAAAAAATTAAGTTTAAATGGCACTTAATTATAATGGGTTACAAATTTTTGCATCAAAAAATATGACTAGAAATTATAAGATAAGAATAGTTTGCATGCATGCAAAGCAAGCCCAAAATACAATTTTGTCCAATAGAATATAATATAAAATCAAAATAATTTTCTTATAAGATAATAACTAAAATAAGTAGCCTAGATAGTGATTGAAATTACCTCATGCCCTAAATAAGATATCTAAAAATAGGACTCTAAGAATAGGAGAAACCGCAAAAAGCACACCTGACAAAAAAATGATAGCAATGTTAAAATAACTACTTAGCAACCTCACCTAATTAGGGATTTTTTTAGTGGTGAATCTTGACCAATTGGAAAATAGTTTGTATCAGCTAATTCAAAATTGGTGAATATATTGCAACCAACGAGGTGATCAAATCACCCAAATTTTATGAATTATTTGTCCAATTCATTTCAATTCACCATCAATTATTTTCTAACACATATGTAATTAATAATTTTACCATAACAAATTACACATTTCTAATGGTCTAATTAATATTTTCACTTGGAATATCGAAAGCATGTACTAAATCACCAACATATTCACCAATACTATTAAAACGACATTGTGTATTATGACACGTTTTGCTAACAACATTAAATGTTCACTACATGTGAGGATCCATTTCACAAATAATTTATTTAAATATAATTATGTATGAGGATCCATTTCACCAATAATATTAAAAAATAATTACGTTTGATGACACATTTCATCATTTACATTAAAAAATAATTGCATATGAGGACCCATTTCACTAATACTATGATAAATCCATGCTAATCCTAGGCCCATAATCGCCTTGAAATTACGAATTATATGTTTTGTTGAGGTTTGATTCACCCAACATTTAAATGTATCATTGTATAATCATACAGGATGTGCCAAATTTTTACTATACCATTTAAAAATCCTACGAAGTTCACCAAATATGGATTGATATAAATACAATCAAAACTCTGATTTATTTTTACACATTTTGTTCAATTATGAACTTGTGATCTCTCGATTCAGATCCAAGGTCATAGGCGATTCAATGAAAACCTAAAGATAAGTGATCATTTCTTTATATTGTTATAAGAATATTTATCTCTTTTCCATTTTTGCTTCAATCTTAAAGATGATATTGAGTAGTGAATGAGATACACCTAGGACCTAGGGATCTATATTCTATTATTCCTTCCTAAACAAGAATACATTTTTTGGAAGCTTTTATTTTGTGAGAGACTTTGAGCAAGAACAAGAGTAAGACTCGTCAAGGTGGTGAAGGGAGGCCATCAAAATACACAAAATGTAAAGTTACCATAATGTTGTACTTTGGCAATGTTTCTGGTCCATCAAATCAAGATGAAACTACATCATCAACACTTGCACCAAATATTAATGAAGAAGGTAATACCTCATAGGAAGAGTAGAATGAGTTAATTGAGTCAGATGAGGATGACAATATTGTAGAAGATGTTCCAAGGGATACCCAGGGTATTCAGAATGAGTTAATTGACCTGGATGACAATGTAGGCATTGTAGATGATGATGTTGTAAGAAAGGGGAAAAGAAAATCCAAATCAAAAGTGTGGTGCGAGTGGGATATGATAAGAAATTTTTAGATTGATTGGGTTTCAAAGTACCCATTCATTGAACCAGTGGAAAATGAAAACAAAAATGAACTTCCTACAAAATGCAAGTGTAATATTTTTAGTTAGAAATATAAAAGGGACAAGAAGTTGTAGCTAAAACTTGACACTATAGGAAAACATATCAATAAAGTTTATGAAAAATAAATCATAGATGGAAAGGAAAAATTAGTAGTAAGATAGAAATCAAAGGAAGAATGTATTCATATTAAGCATGCCCTAGAATATGATAAGACTATGCAAAGAAAGGTGAAGCTTGTTGAATCTAGAGGTTCAATTGAAGCTCAATTTGGAAAGATAATTACAGGAGAACAACTAGAAAAATGTTTATTTGAGTTTTGTTTTTAATATTTTTCCAGAGAGTGTCCTATGAAAAACTACCCAAAATATAATAATGCATTATCTTTTTTGGGTATTCCTAACTTTCTTAACACACATTGGTTAATAAATTGTGGATGGGAATGGGCAAGTTGTCTTGCTAAGGTTGAAAAATAAGATTTATAGGAAACATTAATAGAGTCAACCTTCATTGCATTATCTTTAGATGAAGTTACTATGATAGATAATACTTCTTGGGTAGGTATGCATGTGTATACTATGTACAAACATTTCCACCAACCTTATCTACTCTGTGTTCATAAAATGAAGAAGAATTTGACATCACAAAATTTATTTGAACTAGTTAAGAAATATTTGAATGAAATTGGGGGTATGGATGACTTCACAATTTCCAAAAAGTTGGTGTGTGTAGGATTTGATGGAGCTTCAGTAATGCAAGGTCATAGGAATGGTATTTGCATAAAGTTACAAACTACTTCTTCACCATACATGATTGGCATTCATTGCATGGCACACCAAATAAATTTAGCATTTAAAATTATAAGCAAGTTTCCTTCATTATCAAAAGTTGAAAATCTATTTCGTGAGCTTTACTCGTACTTTTGTTGAAGTTCTAAATGGTTTAAAAAATTTCAAATTTTTGTTGAGGGAATAACAAAAAGAAATAAGCTTCTTGAGGATGTTGATATTAGATGAATCTCCTTGCATGGACCAACACAATGAGTTTTTCAAAATATCAATCCTTGATTGGATTAGAACATCGCCGCACAATAGACAAAGCCCTTGACCTTTTACATAGGTTACGCAATAGAGACACTCTTAAATTTATTTGATCTCCCCATGCTAGATAAAATGAATAATCTTGTCAAAAAATCCCAAAAGGAACTATGTATATTTATGAATATAGTAAACTACATAGAATGATATTAAATACCCTTGATAATCTATATCTATCAGATTATCCATTTGGAAGTCCAAAATTTATAAGCTGGCAGCTAATTACATATTCAATGTAATCTTGCTATTTTTTTATAATTTAATGCAAGTAGTGATTTATGTGTCTTTGTACATGGATTTGAGATACTAATGCACTATTGTACAATGATTAGGCGCTCTACCAAAGAAGTACTTGTTACAATGAATCTTTTAATGAAATTGTTAAATATGTAAGTAATACTTTAAAATCTATTGCAATATTTCTTTCCTTAAAGATTATAGAACAGTTCCCTCAAGATGAACTACTTGAAGCCATGTCTATTATGTATCCTCAATTTTAGGTCCAAGGTCATCATTAATCAAAAAAAATTCATACGAACATAATTACCTTGGCTGAAGATTTTTTGAAAAGTTCAAAATATAATGGATAGAAAATAGAAGGAATTATAAATGCAACTAAGCTTAGAGACCAATCTGGTCATTTTGTAACAATTATCACTAATACATTTGACTCCAAATTTTGACCAAAGTTCATTGGAATTTTGACAAACTTTCATTGGAATTATTTAGTCGAAATTTGGACGAACTTTGAAATGTCGAAATTCTGACAAAGCATCGTCAACTTCATCAAAATTTCAATGTTTCAAAGTTCATCAAAATTTTGACAAAATAATTCTGACAAAATTTTGTCGAAATTCCGACGAACTTTCATCAAAATTTGGAGTTAAATGTATCAGTGTATGATTGAACAATTTGAATCCTTTGAGAATCCTATGCAAGTTGGATCAATAACAATGTTTTGGACAACCTTAGGTCAAAGTGAAATGTTGGATGATTCATTATGAAAATATTCCAAACTTGTTGATTTATGTCAAACAATGATATTGGTGTTAGTGGAGGATGATAAATTTTTCAGTGCATTGGGGTTTTTGAAATCAAAGATAAGAATTAAATTAGACAAGAAATTGTAAAATTGCTTGGGGATGTATACAAATAGGCACAATATCAAAATTTTTTCTTTTTAAAGGGCACTCACAATTTGGAAGTGTTGGTGTCAACCACCTCCCAGGAACACCATTTGCAAAATAAACCTTCACAGATACGAGAGAAGCAAAAGCTATTTCACCAAAAAGGATTCAATAAAATTGAGATAATTAAAATACATATTGGTACAACCTTTTAAAGGCAAGAACATAATGATGGGTGAGAAAACTTCCTGATACGGGAAACAACTACCCAAAATAATTATTTAAACTATTCTACCTAAGTAAGCTTAAGTGGGTAAATGGTAAAAACCATTTACTCCAACACCCCCTTAAGTGCAACTTAGGGAGAATTATTATGTAAAAATGAAGATGCAATATAGGTCTCGACTACATAACCATGTTAGGTACCCATTTACAATGCAAAAAATAAATCTCTCACAACTAGAGAAAAGGAGAAAAACCTTGTGGGAAAAAAACCCTCTCCAAAAGAGAGAAAAGAAAACAAAAATGATGCATGGATGGAGGACTCAATCACACCCCCCAAGGACTACATACATCATGTATATACAATCAATAGCCCCCCCATAAGAGGGAAAGAAAGAGAGAGACTA
>VDFB02271358.1:22168434-22492960 GCA_007258455.2 Sequoia sempervirens | reverse complement strand
TATATGAAAAAGTGAAAAGTAATTTTATCCATATTATGCAACATTTCAGAAATGTGAACATTTTCAAATCTAATGATGCTTGTAATTGAAATGATTTCAAAAACTAGAGCCCTAAATTGATGTTTTTGACCTAGATGCATAAAATAGATGTTCTCAAAACATTCCAGACTTATAGTATATGCTACCAAGAGGCTTACGAAGCATAGAAAAGCATATTTAAACCCTAAAAACTACAACTTCAAAACCAAAAGGGACAAAGTTGGTGTCTTTTTCCTACTGATAAAATTTGGAGGTCCCAGAAACTGGATAAGAATGAAAAAACCTCAGATAGGGATTTGATCCAAAAACCCACAGAGGAACTAAGACGCTAGTAAGGGCATGTTAGTCCTGGTAGAGGTTTTTTTCATAAAAACAACAAGATCTGAGTTGATAATAGTGTTCCCAGGTTGCTGCCCTAGGGACCTGATGTTTACAAATAGAAAAGTGGGAAAATGAATGCAATAAAAAGTAACTAATGACAATCAATTAGATGCCAAGTTGAATGCAATGAAATAACAATGTTTATAAATGCAATTAGAATGATAGATAATGCACTTTTTAGTTTTTCAATAAGATAAAATGATGCAAGAAAGAAAAAATGCAACATTTATGCAATTTCACTAATTCAAATGTGAGAAACCCTATATGCACTTTAACTAATGCAAGATGCAATGAAATAATGAATGTGGCCTAGATCTAGGAATTTAATGAGCTCCAAATCAGAAAAAAAATGAATGTCCAAAATGTCAAGTTCACCAAAATGAACAATGGGGGAATGAGTGCTTTATGGCCTAGGTCAAAGAACACCACACTTCTCCAATTGTCACTGAAATATGTCCTAGGAACCCTAATTGGATTGACTATCAACCCCAAAGGGTGAGTCAATTCTTAACAAGGAAGACCTAGGAGGGGGTTCTTTAAGATTTGAGGGGTTCACCACCAAGAATTTTTTTGGAAAAGACAACTTAACATTCAACTCACAAAACCTAGTAATCCAAGCTAAATGAAGGATGCAAATGATGAAATTAAGCAGTAGGAAGTTATGATGTATGTACTTGGGAAGTATGGAAATGTGACAAGGATTCCAAAAATGCAAAGGAGTTGTCAAAGTATTCTATGGAGGACTAAGATTCCCTTACTATCTTATTAGCCCTGTTGCTATTTTTGGGGGGAAATGCAAAATCTTCAGATGTCAGAACCAGATCTGAAAAAAATTATAAAAAAGTACACTTGGGAGTACTAAGAATCCCTTGCATACCATCTTAGTCTTGATCTAAATTTATGAAATCTTTGAATGTGATCCCAAGGTCCAAATTATGCACTTTCTTCCTCTCAGATATCAGGTCCTGAAACTTCCAGATTTGTCCTATAAGTGAGTTTCCATGAAGATGGTAGATTTATAATGCAACTTTGCAAATTTTCAACTTTACACTTCAAATGATCTTAAAGTCTTCAACCTAAATCTACAAACACAAACATACAAGAGAGGAAAAACTTGTTGATTGTTATTAAATGGGGGTTTTCCATGGTCAAACCCCTTATTGGTAATTAAACCTTGAAATGAAATGAAATGAAGGAGAGAAATGATGAATGAACAAAGTAGTATGTTGCAACTCACCAAACCCTTGTTATGAAATATGCAAACTTGTGTGAAGTTCCTAGCTTGAATTTAGATCTTGAATCAATGGAGTACTTTATATATCTTGACTTGAATTGTTTGCTTGAATCAAAACCATACATCACAAATGTTAGCTAAAAAAAACACATGATGCATGAAGATATTTGATAGGATGCTTGAATCTTGATGATGGCTCCAAATTCTTGATGAATTGATCTTGAATGCTCTTGAATGAATACTAGAATGCTTGATATGCTTGAATATGAAAAATGAATGGAATAACCTTATATTTATACTTATCCATGCTTAATATCCTAAAATTACACCACAACAAGTCAGCATATGAAATCATTAATTAAAGGAGGATAAATCCTATCAAGATTTTGAAATTAAATCCCAAAAATACTTTGAGGGGGACTAAGACACCCTAGGTGGCATCTTAGTCCTGAGACATGAAACTTTGGGCATAGACTCCAAAAAGGGACCTCTTTAAGGCACACTTGAAATCAGGGTCCCAAGACCTATGGAGGAAAAATACACCCTAGGTGCCATCTTATTCCTAATCCAAAAATCAAGGACACATAGACATAATCATTAAATTATCATTTATCCTTTGATGTTTGTCAGGATTAGCCAGAAAAGGATGCAATTCATTGGGCTTGTGGATGCAAAATAGGACCAATTAAGAAATAAATAGGGATAAATAAAGTAAGGTAGGCCAAAAGAAGTGTGAAAATGTAAGGGTATGCATTTTCCTCAACTACACTAAAATATTGCATTCATAATAAAATCCAATACCACACTACCACAGTAGTCAATAGAGCTATGCACGGGATGGCGGGACATATAGGTCAATGTACAAATGCGTGCCGCAATACTATGGCAACCAAATATGAATACCGCGGGGTGGCAGTGAGAACATGTTAACAACTAAAGTAAATTGCAGCCATGTAAGGGGTGGGTAGTGACACTGTGGTATGGCAATGAACAATCACTCAACTGCTAGAATTAACCCACTATCCCATGAGATTCCAAATGGGAGTGCACAAGGTGGCGGTACTACTACTGCTACCTCATAGTGGGCTTGATATGACAGAGTGGTATGGTGGTGAACAGTCACTTAATCGCTAGAATTAACCCGCCATCTCGTGGGAGTCCAAAGGTGTGCATGGGGTGGTGATAAAGCTAGTGCTAACATGTAGTGGTCTTGAAATGATAGAGCGGTGCTACAATACAAGCTGTCAAAGCATTAAATGATTACACTATTCAATTTTCCAAGATCAACATGTTTTCAAACTCAAAATATGGTCAGATTCTAAAATATTTTTCACGAAATCACATTAATAGTGAGATGACCAAGCTCATCAGCAAATATTACTTGGGGCTCGATGAAATTTTGGCCATCATTCACAAAGCTTAGTGTACTAGAGGAAAGGGAGTTCAAGAGGGAAAACTCTACAGCTATTATTTCACTGGGTATTTTCACAGAAACTTTCTATAGCAAGTGTATAAGAACTAAATTTTCTTCTACAAGTAGACACTTAAAAACTCAAGTAGGAGTAAATTCTTCATCATGCAACCCAAAAGAAGTCAACTTGCGAGTAAAAAGGAAGATTCCATAGTTTCTAATTCAAAGAGGTCCCTACAACAATCCATTTTAGATGTGTTACCTAATTCTATAGACAAAGGATCCAAAAAGGTGTTTAAAGATACAACCCATGGATGTAGAGACCCAATTATCCCTATCTCAAGGTGGGATCTATTTTGGTACTTCTATGAAAAAAGGGTTGAGAAGATTCTATTTTTGAATCCTTGGACCTTAGATTTGGGCAAATTGATAGTCCCAAATTTCTTTGTATATGTTGATTTTATTAAAGTATTGGCACAATATTATCACCTGGCCACCAAGACTATAAGAATTCCAGATGGTTCACCATTAGTGGTCCTGACTAAAGAAGCAATTATAGAGTGTTTTATGTTAAAAAATAAATCTATCACTAAGATCGACTTGGAAAAAAGTGAGGAGGTTTATAGGAGATTGAGAAAAACCTACATGAGTGATGAACCTCCTTTACACATGAAAAAGGGTGTAAACAATAGGAGGATACCTATCCCCCCTCCCAAAATGAGCCATTTGACATAGAATACTTCCAATTATATTTCAAAAGAACTTATTTTTCTTTGTGTCAAGTGCTTAGAATAGATGCTAAAGAGAGGATGCCAACCTATCTCATGATGATGGAAATGAGGATACAAAATCTTGAAGTCAACATTGAGTATGACTTTACTGCTCAAATTGAGAAAGGGCTACATGAGGGATTTTTTCAAGTAAGAGAGAACTTAGCTCCCATCACTTTCAGGAAATACTCTATGTTGTGGTGTTTAATATTGTACCAAAACAGAAATAGATGGAATAAAATAATATGTTTGGGAATGATTGATGATGAAGGGAATAGATTGCGTGTACAAAACTAGTGTTACATCTGGGGAAGTAGATGTAAAAATAGTGATTATGTAATATTTCATGATGATTTTAGAGTAAAGGTCATTGCCACTCTTGGTCATATTTCACCAATATTTCCTAATAAAATCATTCAAGTATTAAGACCTTTAGCATTGAATCCAGAGCAGGGACACACTCACAATTTCAGAGACTAGTTCTTCTTCGTAGACCAAATAGTAATAAGGGTCTATGGGTGTCCTCAAGCCCCACATGTTTTACCTAATTTTTTTCTATTTGAATTAAATTTTTAGAATTTATGTGGAAAATTTTATGGATGGAGTAGCATGTTATGAAAAGACAGAAAGAGGGGACATTCCTCCTTGACCTAACTAAATGTGAGGAGCTATCTATAGGGTTTGATACTCTTGAATAACTACATAACTTTTTGAAGATGTGGTATTCATTGAAGTCATGACAATAAAGGGTCTTTGATCCTAAAGGGACTATTAATTTTATAAAGAATACACTTCTCACTAAAGGTGGGATTACCCATGTAATGGATTATGAAGAAGATATAATAAGAAATTGCTTTACACCTGATGAAGTTTTTCAGATGAAGTGTAAGTGGAAAATCATAAAGAGGCTTGAGTTGGAGAAGAAAAAAAGGGACACTGGATTCCAAGGATTCTATGTTTAAAAAAAGGATCCTATCAAAATGATGAACATAATAATTGACAACTTTGAAATATTATATGTTGAACTAGAAAAGAAACCTGAGGGTCAGTCTTTGAAACCCTCCAAGTTTCCCATCAAACCAAGGGCTATTGTAATCATAGAGCCCCTACCATACATGGCCACAATACAATCAGAAGCATCCCCTAAGCAACCAAGTCCTAAAAGGAAGAAGACACATGGAGTGGCCCCCTTAGTGGCATATGAAATAAGTGAAGGAGTAGGGGATACTGAAGAGGTAGTTGATGTACTTCTTAATTTTAAAGATGATGGAGTTGATTAGCCACTGCCTAAGCTTGTAAATGATGCTCAAAAACTAGAAAAAAAGAGTGGATGTACATGGGCATAATGATCAAGAAGTGCATGATGATGAAAGGGTGATTGCTTCCCTTATATTTATTGAAGATGATGAATTTATTCAAACTCTTGAGTTTAAGGATTTTTGGTTTAAGATGAAAATGAAAGAATTTGAGGAGAGACTCCAAATTAATAAGATGGGCACTAAGGAGTCATAGAATGACCAGATTGTAGCCCAAAATCTTGAAGAACTCAGGATTAATGAAATTACTGTAAACCCCCAAGAAGCAAGAAAATTGGTCTTAGAAAGCAATATACTATTATTCCTAGGATGGAGTTAAAAAATATATTCTTACTGGATCAAGTAAGAAGCCAAGAAGATCCCATGTTGGTTTTTGAATTCAATTCAGATGAGGGAATGAGTGGCATAGGTTACAATCCAATACTTGAAACCCTAGCCTTTTGGACAAAGCAAAAAAGAACAAAAAAACAAAAATTGCCTGATGTTATAGAATAAATGAGAGGTACTACCATGGTAAAGACACTTCAAGACACATCAACATTGGAGGCAGCTACTATCACAATGCACTCAACAATTTTTACTATGGAAGTGGTTAAAGTTATGGAGCTTAGATTGGAAGAATATGAGAAAGAATAGACTGATCTAAATGATGAAGTGAATAGGTTATTCATAGAAAATGTGAAATTGAAACAACAATTGAAGGGAGCAGGTCCTTCCCAAAGAACATAATTATCAGTATACCAGCCCCTTGCCATCCAGACTGATGCAAGTCCAATCACTGTTGAACAAGTTAATGTGCTAAAGAAATAAATTGGGAAGTTGAAAAAGAGTAATGAAGAAAGAAAGGATAGAGAAAAGAGAGAAACCCTCAGGGTATTGGAATAGATCTTGGAGCATAGGGTTAAACTAATTATGGAAAAATTGGAAAATGTGTATGAATGTTATGTTTCCTTGTCACGAGTAGTTGATTAGATAAAGGCCCATGTACCTATATTGGACCCCTTATTCAAGAAATGACAACCTGTACATCACACCTTAACGACTTTGTGCAAAATTTAACAAAGGATTGTTGAGGCCCCCACAGCTTTAAAGCCTACTAAGCAAATGGTTTGAATGGTCATAGATGAATTTCAATACATGTATGCAGAAGAGAAAAATATCAAGGAGATAATGGATTCATTTCACATGCTAAATAGTGGTTCATTCCTATGATACTAAGGGATGATGATCAACTGAAAGGCTCCAAGGATTGGATAGATGAGTTTAGAAAAATTGTTCCCAACTGCCTCACTAATATACAAAAGGATGGTGACTTAAATATTCACCACCTCAATTTAACCTTGAATGGAATAGTTGCACTAGATTCTTGGTAGTCAAAATTCATCACAGACACCAAAGGGTTATTAGACAGCAGATGGAAGAGTCACTTGGCCAACACATAAAAAATCTAGGAGTATAAATGGCCTCATGATTACATGGTGTACCAATGGGAGCAAACATATCTAGCTCCCCCAGAAGAGTAAGCCTTGTAGTGAAGTACCAAGCCTTGCAGATACTATCATGGAGAGAGGACCTTGCCAGATCTGAATGATCATGGGTACCTTACGATGAGTAATAAGCTTCCATTTCTTGCAAGTGTTGTGGACTTCAACATCTGATAAATTCTCTTCAATTCTCATATTTCATTTCTTTTAAAGTTTTATGTAATCCTATGTAACAATGATAATCAAGAATTTTTAATTTATGTTAAAAGTGGGTAACTAACACGACACTTTTTTGACATGTCAGTCAGGACAAAATTTTGAAATGTATTGTAAAATATTTTTCAAGATCAATAGAATGAATCTATAATTGGTGACTGAATTTTGGTTTCAATTGTTTTTTGAAGTGAATTAATGAATGCTATCTTGTTGTCTCTAGTTTGATCTTTCCTTGTTATTTAAATCAATATATCAAGGGTATATCTAGTCTATCAAAACACATTTTTTGTCAAAAATTCATTTTGTACTACATTTTGGTGTCAAATCTTTGGTAATTATGGTTAGTTTCATTACATTCAAATTTTGAATTCTGGGAAATTATATATAGTAAATAGATTGATGGTTGTTTGGATAGTGAAATTAGCTCTCTTAGAAATTAACTGAAATATATTGTCTTGAAATATCTAGAAGGATTATTTTAATTAAAGAGGATTTTGTGGTTATTTTTCTAACAATGATTTTATATTGCAGCTAGCTTGCTATTTTAATTCAAGATACAAGTCATGATCAAAGTTAAGCACATACCAAGAAGATGGTACTCTACTTCAAACCCTCAACCTCACTTTGTTTAGTCTACTTACATGGGGATATTAAGGAAGTTGCTAAATAATTAACATATATCTTTTGTTGTTTATGAAGGAGAATCCCGTGAGATCCAATATGGCATTGGATCAATATTTGGTTTTTTTTTTGCTAATATTGAATGAGTTTGGGGTGCTACAACAAGCAAGATGGTATACTTTAGAACATCAAATATTATAGTTATGGCAATTGATACAGATCCTCTTGCCATTCTTGATCCTTTGAATTCATTGGCCAAAGATAATGTATTGTTTTTTTCTCTCTCCTTGTACCATTTTGAATTTTGACATTATTGCAACCTTTTAAGATACCAAATGGGCATTGCAAAATTTTAAGGTTAACTCCATGTTCCATGCAATACCTGAATCATTCCTTAATTTGTGAGAGGATTTCCTTCAATCACCTCTGATATGTTTCAACCATTCACTAACAATCTTTACATCATGTAGAATGAACACAATTTGATTCTTATTGTATAGGGTAGTAATCACATGTGTAAAATGGTGGGATTAAAACTAATGAAATGATGTTTGACATAGTACAAAAACCTTTTAACTATTAAGTTTTCCCATGATCAAATCCCCTGACTTTCTACCCTTTTTTCTAATTTTGATGAATTGTAAGAGAATAAACCTAAATAACTTGCACAGGAACATCAAAGTTTTGGACTTATACTGACAATGAGTTTTGAACCATTTGGTGATGCTTATGTGTATTTGTTCAAGTAGTTATTTTCTTGAAATTTTAATGGATGCCTTAAATTTTGTTATTAATCATTAGTTTGAAAATTATCATTGCAAAAATTACCTTATGTGTTTGTGCCTTCAAAATTTCAATTGGGTCGTGCTTGTAAAGTGAATGGGAAAGATGATGTCACAGTTGGGAAACTTGTTTTGAAACATCAGGTTAGTAATTTTTGGATGTTAAGTCTTCCCAATTGGATATAAAATATCTTTTCTCATCAACTTAATTTGAAATTTATGTATAAATAGATTCTTTAATGTTGCAGGTCTTTACTGAAACAACTTATGAACTAGGGTTGACATTTTTTTTGTCCAAGTCTTATGGTATTCTTGGGCTTGGTTTCTAGGAAATTTATGTTGATAATGTTGTTCCAGTCTGGTTAGTGTTGATATCATTCATTCTATAATATGTCAACTTCATTGTATAATCTGAGTGTATCACCTTTCTTAAATTTTGAACAAGGTTTCAAAATCAAGGGTTCAATATGCATATTCCAGGCCTATGTTGAACACTTTGTTTAAGGCATTTGTTGACAAGGCTAAAAAAATTTAATTGATTTATCTTTTTGCTATGTTTGGACTTTCTTATGTAAAATTGCAATATACAATGCACTTTATTCTTTTTGAATTGAGACTAATATTTTTTTTTTTGGTTGTATTGAGGTACAACCTCATTCATGGCAAAAAAGGCAGCACCCTATTGCTCTTATCAGATGGCACATTGCATATAAATGAGGAAATATTCTACCTAGGTTATTGTTGACTGTGTTGAAGGAGAGAGCTTCATATATGGGACAGAATCAAAAATCTCCTTGGATTCTACATGTTACAACTTGCTCCAAGAAGATTTCTCACGTTGTAGAAGTTTTAAGAGATGAAAGGGGCATGTGCTCTCATTGAAAGGCTTCAAACATGTGTTTCTATCATTGCAGAAGTCTTTTAGAGAAGTTTCTTTCTTGTAGTCATTTCTCTACAATATTGTAACTCATATTTTTAGTATTGTGACTAAAAATAACAACTGTAATACTCTATTTGTAAGTTGTAACTAGAACACCTTTCTTTTATTAATAAAGTTCACCAATTTTTCCTTCTCAATGGCTTTCTTATTGTGTGCAATTGATGATTGATGTTTATTTCTATGTTTTATGCTTAAATCCTCAAATATTAGTTAATTAAAATGACTAAATATACTACTAATTGATATCAATTAATAATTAAATTGACTAAATATACTACCAATTAAAATAAATCAGTGAAAAATGAATAAATATGACTAGATATATGACCAATGAAATCAGTGAATAAAAATGACTAAATATACTACCAAATTGATCAAAATGATGATTAAAATTAATGACTAAGTAACTACCAATGCACAGAAATGAGTGAATAAAAATGACTAAATAGGTGACCAGTTAACAACAATCAATGACTAAATATATCAATGAATAAAAAATGACTAAATAAGTGACTAGATTACATGAATCAATGACTAAATCAACAACTAAATTAGTGACCAGTTAAATATATCAGTGAATAAAAAATGACTAAATAAGTGACAAAATTATAGCAATCAATGACTAAATCAATGACTAAATATATTAGTGGAAAAAAAGTGACTAAATAAGTGACTAGATCACAACAATGAATGATAAATCAATGACTAAATCTACTACAAAATTGATCAATCAAAACAACCAATAAATGACTAAAAATGGTTGTCATCAATCTGGTCGCATTATATATGACTAACAATAAACTACTAATGGTCGTCTGACCAACTATAGTCATTCATAAGCATGTTTTAGTAGTTTTTTCAATAGTTTATTGTTGTTTTTGTACTAGTGTCAGACACCTAGACTATTGCAAAGTGTCTTGATTTGTCGCAAAGTGTACCAAGAGCATAATTGAAAAGTGAAACTTTGTGAGCCTCTGAAGATGGATCAAATAAGCACTTTCCCACTAGTTTCATGTAAATAGGTTGGATATCTTGCTCTAGATCTAAGTTTTCGTGAGCCTTGACAACTTTTTATGACAAATTTTGCAACTTTGCAACTTTGCAATTTTGACACTTTTGAAGGCTTCAAATCCACTTTTTCTTCAACCTATAAACCTACAATCACACATCAAAGAAAAGAAAAATCTTTTTTTGTTAGGGAATGGGGGTTTTCCTTGGTCATGCCCCATTTTGGTAATCAAACCTTAATGAGAAGTGAAGTGTGAATGAAAAGAAACATGAAACATAAGACGAAACAATAGAACCTTGTATAAAACCTTGTAGATCTACAAAATAGCATGAAGGAGCTTCAATGGTTGTAGATCTTGATCATGATTCTTGATAAAATACAATTCCTTTGAATACTTGAATTCATCTTGAACAATACCTCACAACATTAGCTAATAACCACATGCATGATGCATTAAGCCTTTGAAATGATAATGGATCTTGATTTCTGCAATAATCTTCTACAAATCTTCCCTTGAATGACTTCTTGATTTCTCTTGAATACTCTATAATTATCTTGTGAAATATTAGGATTCTTGACTCAAAATTGCTAGGTCTTGTTAGGATTACTTAGGAGAAATTATGTGAAATAAGCTAGTATTTATACTTGTTTATGCCAAATTCTCCAAAATTACAATACTACAAGCTGAGATCCGATCTAGGATAATTAAATCCCACCAATAATTTGAATTAAAATAGGTCTTGGTTAAAGTGGGAATCATACGCGCGTTTTGGTGTATGAGTTTGAGTGGATAAAACCTAGGACACAGATCTCTAGGAGTGTCTTGTTCAATGTGTAATTTGAAATAAGGTCCCAAGACCTAGGTGGGACTCATATGCCTAAGGTGGTGTATGAGTCTATTATCACCAAATCTTGAACACACAACCTCAAACATTGAATTATGACTAGTTATTTGATAAGTGTTAGGATTATCCATGAAAAGATGCAATTAATAAGGCGTATGGATCCAAAATAGGACCAAATAAGGCATAAAGAATCCCATTTAATTAATAAAGCCTTGGATTAGTGTGAAAGTGGAAAGATACACTTTACAACACCCTAAATAAGGCACAATCAAGTCCATTTAGTTTAAAAGGTCCCTAAACTTAATGTGAATATGTAAAACACATTACAACACTAAATCAAGGCAACATTAGGCTCAATTTAATATTATTTTTTCCCAAATTAAGTATGAAAAGGGATTTTTTTCCTGCACTAAATTTAGCCCCCACTTTAGTGAGAGGAGGAACTTGCTTCAAACTCGCACTAAATTAGACATTCAAGAGGGGTCCAAGTCTACCAATGTGGATGGTATAGAATGACAAAGATCAAGGGGGTGGTCAAGCCCCCAAGATCGAAGATCCTACGTCAAACCAGCATAAGCACAAATGGACACACAAAAGGTGTATGATATATAGAAAAACAAGATATACAAACATGCAATGTCAAGGACTAAAAGAAATAAAAACAAAAACAAGAAAAAAAAAGAAAAAGAGGTGGAACAAGCCTCGATCGTTTGTACAACGCGATGTGGATCAAATCTAAGTTGTTTTCCAAAAAATGCATGCTCACTCTGAGGAAATGAAAATTCAGGTTGTCTATTGGGTGAGTATCTAAAGGGGCAGATCAAGCCTCAACTATTTTTCCAACATGATGTGGATCAAGCCTCAGCTATTTGTCCAAAACGTGCACTCACTTTGATGCAATGAAACTTCAGGTTGTCCGCTAGGTGAGTATCCAAAGGGGTGGATCAATCCTCTACTATTTGTCCAATACAATGTGGATCAAGCCTTAGTTGTTTGTCCCAAATGTGCACTCACTCTAAGGAAATGGAACTTCAGGCTATCCATTGGGTGAGTATCCAAAAAGGGGTGGCTTAGTGAGAAAGTTGCGTCTTTGTATCAAATTCTCACCATATAATGAGAAATTCATGCCCACACTTAGGCTTCTCGTCATACTAACCATACCATGTAGTTATATCTCTTTATAACTTTGATAAGGTACCATACAACATGAATAGCAGGATTCATGAGGCAAGCAAAAATTTGTATGCTTGACACTCATGAACAAAAAAATGGCTCCACGAGCAAGCAAAGTGTGTTATGCAAGGTGGCCATATAACAATTATTGTAAATTAAAAATAGTGTAAGGTACGTTCAAACGGATTTTTCTTAGTTAATGTAAGGTCTCTTCTTAGGGAACATTGTGCCTAATGTCTCCAAGAGAGGACAAGTCAAAGAAATATCATGCTCGAGTAATAAAAGGAGGTGAATGATATTTGCTAGGGTTTCTTGTGTTTGTGGTCATCCTTAGCCCCTCTTGCATCATACCATGCAATAGGCACAATATTTTATTTTTTACTATGTGTACATCCACATTTATTATAGTTTTCCTAGTTTTATTATTCCTTTGAACAGCCAGCTCTAACCCAGCAGGTCTTGCTGGTGTTGGTGGTTCGATGGATTTTCTCAATGTCTCCCCCTCCAAACAAGTGTCCCCAAAAAATTGTTTTGAAATTTTTCTAGGAGGTAAGTCTTTTGACTCCTTAGCTGATGTGGTTTTACCCTTGCCAAATTTTGATTTTGCATGTCAATGGCTAGAGCAACATACACTTGTTGGTATTTTTTTGGGAGGACTCTCCTTTAAAGTGTGCTTAAAGAATGGGTCCAAAAGGCCTGGGTCCCTCATGAGGTCTACCTTGATATGGTCCAAAATCTGACCAAAGGTTTTTTTCTTTTTCACTTACTCGGGACTTCACCGTCTTAGATGACACCAAGTTATGGGTTCTGGTTTGCATTGAATTTCCTAGTTTACCATTTCCTGATGTGTTTTTTTTGCAACATATTGCATCCTCTCTAGGGAGGGTTATTTGTGTTCAACCAGATAGGTTCTTTTAAGCTCGCCCTCAAAAGTGAGTTTGTGTTGAAGTGGACCTTTCACAAGATTTGAAAGAGTCCATTGATATTCAAATTGGTGCTCTCTGGAATACCTAGAAAGTTACTTATTTTAATTTGAAAAATACTTGTTATAGGTGTTAGTCCGTAGACCACAAGATTAAGGATTTCCCTTTGGCAGTTCCTCATACTCCTTTACTGCCATGGGAGTTTGAAAAGCCCCATCAAGTGGAAAGTTCTACCACCAAACCAGAGGAGAAGTGGACAATGGTTACAAACCATAGAAATAAGTCCAATATCTCTAGGATGGTTTCCAAAGTCCTTGATCTAGTGAAGGAGATTTCAAACCCTTCAGTGAAGGGGAAAGAGGCCCAAGATGGTTCTATCAACACTTCTACGTGAACAAGGCCCAAGGCTACACCCTAGCCTATTGTCATCAAGATAAAATAGCTGACCGAATATCCCCTCGTGTTGAGAGCCCATAGCAGGTTACAAATGTAAGGAAAGACTCTAGTACAAAAAATTATTTTCTAATGTCAATTCACAGCGGAATAATGCAAGAGTAATTTTAATTATTAATTACAGAACATTAAGATTCATACATACAGGAAATAACATAATAGACAATAATATCAATAGAGAATGGACACCAAATTTACGTGGGAAAACCCTTTTGGGAGAAAAACCCACCACCAAACAAAGATCACTTTATTCATAGTAAAAATATATTACAATAAAGTTACAAAACCCTTCTTCACAGGTATTTGTTCTTTGATGTTACACAATAGCTATACAATTGGTTAACCAAAATCAATCGCAATATTGTTACAATGTTCTTCTAACATATAGTACACTCATCTGAGATCAAACTATTTCCTTCTCTCTCAACACACAACATCAACCAATCCACCCTTTTTTTGTTATACAACCTTCGACCCTTTGATTTCTAGGAATCTCATGTTCAAACCAATTTGGTTCGCTTAACTTCCAAGAAGCTCAACCGTCGACATTATCCCACATTGACGTGGAATATTAATAGTCATTAGTTTATAAATAAAATCCTGAAGACTTTAGGTATCCATGAGTTAGTCCTTTTACTACCAACTCACTCGTACACCGCATTTGACTATCGCACCAAACTGTTAGTTTTTCCTTGTGGTCTCCACCATGACACACGTTCACTGCTTGGGAATTTTAGAAGAATCAAGTTGGGAATCTACAATATTCCCAACAAGTATCTCAAAATTTTGAGTGGTCACCACATCCATTGGCTTGTCACCTAGTCGGAGAAACTATAAACTTCACAACCCCAAGTCAGAGGTTAGGAATCTCCATAAAGTCATGACAAAAAATAAGATCACCATGTCGGGAAGTATTTTAAATTCTGAACTCCACAACAAGGTTCCAAGGTTGAAGAAAATGACGATCCTGCAACCAACACACTGTCGCCTAGTTACAAACTTTCAGAACCCTGCGACTTAGGTTCCAAGGTTCAAGATTTGGGTGATAGGATGATAATGAAGACCAACAAAAGGGAAATTCACAAATTATTTAACAGAGGTTGAAGCTAGAAAGTTCAGGCACATTTTCCAACAAGCTCCCACTTGACGAAGACTTACTAGCTTCCTCCAAACTCTAACTTAATGAAGATCATAGGCCCCAAGGCCCATCGAACTAGCACACCACCTAAACTTGTCTATGCTCACAGACTTTGTCAATGCATCTGCAACATTTTCCAAAGTATCCACTTTTTTTAAACAAACCTTCCCATCCTCCACCATATCTCATACAAAGTGATACTGCACATCAATATGTTTTATCGTGGCATGGAAAGTAGGACTTTTCACCAGAAAAATGGCACTCTGACTGTCATAGTAAATTGTAATTTTCCCTACATCAAACCCAATGTTAGAACACAAACGTTTTAACCAGATTACTTCTTTGCAGGTGTGTGTAGCTGCCATGTATTCTGCATCCATAGTGGACAAAGCAACTACAGCCTGACTCTTACTCATCCAACTAACTGTACCACCATTTATCATGAATATATATCCACTAGTGGATCTTCTACTGTCAATGTCCCCTACCCAATCAGAATCCACATACCCATGAATGTTGAGACTCCTCTTTGATTCAACCAAATTTTCATGGTAACACAAATCATATTCTAAAGTTCCCTTCAAATATCTAAACACTCTTTTCACAGCATCCCAATGTGTCCTTCTAGGATTTACCATAAAATGACTAAGTACTCCCACTGCTTGGCAATATATGTCCATGTACAAACCATTGCATACATTAAAATGCCAACTACACTAGCATAAGGCACTCTGGTCATGTCCTCCATCCTAGTAGGATATTTTGGACAATCTCCAACAGATAGCTTCGTTCCTTGCAAAACTAGAATAGCTAGCTACTTACAATCAATCATACAAAATCTCTCCAGGACAGTGTTAATATACTTACTTTGGCTTAGACAAATTTTTCTACTCTTTCTATCCTTGGTTATTTCAATTCCCAAAATATACCTAGCTACACCAAGCTCTTTCATTTCAAACTTTGCAGACAACTGATATTTTAGATCAGAAATCATTAACTTACTATTTCCTATCAACAACATATCATCAGCATAGAGAGCAATAATAAGAACATGATCATTTTTAGCTTAGAAGTACACATAGTGATCAGATTTTGATCTTGCAAATCCCAATGACAAAAAAAATGTGTCAAAATTCTGGTACCACATTCTAGGAGATTGTTTTAATCCATACAGAGATTTTTTCAACTTGCAAACCCAATTTTCTTTATCTTTTTCAACAACGTGCTCAGGCTAGGACATATAAATTTCTTCTTCAAGATCACCATGAAGAAATTTTTTCTTCACATCCATCTATTCAATCTCTAAGTCATACGCTACTGCAAGTGACAAAAGAAATTTGATAGATGTCAACTTAGCTATAGGAGAAAAAATTTCTCCATAATCAATTCCCTCTACCTGGGAATAACCCTTTGCAAACAACATCACCTTATACTTTTCAACACTTCCATCCAAACCTATTTTCTTTTTAAATACCCATTTGCAACCAATAGTTTTCTTTCCTTCAGGCAAGGGCACCAAACTCCAAGTGTCATTCTTTTCTAATGATGCCATTTCTTCATTCATGGCTTCCAACCAAGAGTTTGAATCAGGCATTCTAATTTCCTTTTTAACAGTCCTAGGCTCATCAGTGCTAGAAATTAAGGCATAGGCAAAAGTAGAATCTAACATAGAGAACCCATACCTATCAGGTTGCTTTATTTCACGTGTTAACCTCCTCACGGGCTGAGGCCGAGGTTGTTCTTCTTCTTCAGAACTCTCAAAACTACTTGAGATCTCCTCAATTTTAGGTACATTTTGAATTTTCAATTCCTCTTTATATGGTGTTGGAGGAATTTCAACTACATCCTTTTTATTTTCTGATTTTGTCTCTGACTGCAGATCCAAAGTAGAAGGCTTCAGCTCATGAAAAATAACACTTCTGTTGTACAAAACCTTCTCAGTATCAGGATTCCAAACCTTGTATCCTTTTATGCTAGCACTATAGCTAATAAAAATACATTTAATAGCCCTTTTCTCCAATTTAGATATTTTTTCATTTGGCACATATGCATATGTCTCACAGCCGAAGACATGAATGTGTCTTAGAGAGGGATTCTTTCCAGACCATGCTTCCAAAGGTGTTTTATCAACAAGAGTATAATTTGGAGAATGATTTAATAAATAACATGTTGTTGCAACTACCTCATCCTAGAACTTCTCCTCCAAGCCAACACTGCTTAGCATACTTCGTGCTCTTTCCATCACTATCCTATTGAACCTTTCAGCAACTCCATTTTGTTACGGAGTATATGGTGTAGTTTTATGTCTTTTAATTCCATGATCTTTACAGTACCTTTCGAACTCATCAGAACAAAACTCACCACCACTGTCAGTCCTTAAACATTTTATTTTTCTTCCAATTTGATTTTCCACAAGGTTTTTAAATTCCTTAAAATGACTCAACACTTCTGATTTACTTTATAAGAAGTACACAAATGCCCTTCTGGAATAGTCATCAATAAAAGAAACATAATATTTAGATTTCGATAATGAAGGAACATTCACTAGACCACACACATCAGAATGAATGTAATCAAGTATACCAAAATATTTATGAGGACTAGAGTAAAATGAAACACAATGTTGTTCGCTATATATACAATGTTCAAAAAAATTGAATTCAAGGTTACAGTCATCAATTCCTTCAACTAGGTTTTTATTTTTCAAGTTTTTTAAACCTTTTTCTCCAATGTAGCCAAGCCTATGGTGCTAGAGCATAGTCCTTTCTGCTGGAAGTTTAACCTCCATAGATTTTGTACTATCAGGAACTTTTTCCTCTTTCTCTCCATGAGAAACCTTTTGTGACTTTGAAGAGAAATTGTTGCATTGAATAGCAAGTGCATCTAGCTTATACAGAGTACCAATATGAGCACCCCTAGCTAGCACCATTGATCCTCTAGTCATTTTGCAGCCATTTCTAGAGAATGTGACTTGCACTCCAACATCATTCAGCTTACTAACAAAAAGTAAATTTTGAGCCAGACCTAGTATATGCATTACATCATTGATTCCCTTCACTCTTTCATCAGGGAACTGAATTCAAACTCTTCCATGACCAACTATTTCCAGAGATGAATTGCTTTCCATGTACACCTTTCCACAATTGTATTTTTCATACTTTGTGAACCAGTCTCTATGAGATGCATGTGGAAAGATGCTCCAGAATCAATCAGCCAGACATCATCTGATGCTCGAGTTTCCAGGGCTGCAATGAAGGCATCTACATTGCTCTAATAAGAATCATTGTCAGAAGAATTATTCTTCTTCTTTTTCTCCTCTTTGCAGTCCTTTTGGACATGACCAGGCTGCCCACAATTCTAGCACTTCACCTTGGAATTTTTTCTAGGAGACTTTGATCTCCCTTCTGATTTTTATTTAGACTTCTTATCCTTCTTCTTTCCTTTCTCTTTCGTTCTACCATGAACAACAAGAGTCACCTTAGCCATCTCAGAAGATTTTCTTCTCATATCTTTTGACAACAAAGAAGCAACCACATCTTCCATCCTGAAAGTGGTTGTTGTGCTCCCAATCGCCATCACTAAATGATCCCAAGAATCTGGCAAAGAACATAACAATAGCATACAATGATATTCTTCTTCAATTTTCACACCCACAAATTTGAATTGAGCAATTAGCATGTTAAAATAATTCAAATGATCAGGAATAGATGCTCCTTCCTACATTTTCAAAGAGTACAACTTCTTCCTTAAGAACAACTTATTCACCAAGGACTTTCCCTAATAAATGTCTCCCATTCTTTTCCATAAAGAAGATGCATTATTCTTTTCATGAACATTTAGAAGAACAGAGTCTTCCAAACAGAGTCTTATCAACCCTTTTTCTTTTTTGTATATGAGGTCCCAATATTCTTGCTTCATGCCAAAAGGTTTCGTTCTAGACACATCAAGCCAAAGATCATGATCAACCAACAGATCTTCCATTTTGAGTTTCCACAGCTCAAAATTGTTGCCATTGAATTTCTCAATTTCAATCTTTCCTGATGTACTTTCCAACACCATCACAATCTATAATTTAAATTTCCAAACTTCTACAAGAATCCCACTAAATAGGATTGACACAAAAAACCCAACCTACCCACAAGGATAACATAACTAGCTAGGCTCTGATACCACTTGTAAGGAAAGACTAGTGCGGAAAATGCTTTCCTAATGTCAATTCACAGGGGAATAATGCAGGAGTACTTTTAAAATTTATTAATTATAGAATGTTAAGATTCATACGTAACAGGAAAGAACAAAATAGACAATAATACCAACAGAGAATGGACACCAAATTTATGTGGGAAAACCCTTTTAGGAGAAAAACCCACCACCAAAGAAAGATCACTTTATTCAAAGTAAATAGATATTATAATAAAGTTACAAAACTCTTCTTCACAAGTATTTGTTCTTTGATATTACACAACAGCTATACAATTGGTCAACCACAGTCAATCGCAGTACTGTTACAATGTTCTTCTAACATACAATACACTCAACCAAGATCAAACTATTTCCTTCTCTCTCAACACACAACATCAACCAGTCTGCCCTTTTTTTGCTGTACAACCTTCAACCCTTAGATTTATAGGAATCTCCTATTCAAACCGATTCAGTTTTCTTAACTGGCAAGAAGCTCAACTGTTGACATTATCCCACATTGACGAGGAATATTAATAGTCATTAGTTTATAAACAAAATCCTGAAGACTTTAGGTATCCATGAGTTAGTCCTTTTATTACCAACTCACTCGTACACCGCATTTGACTATCGCACCAAACTGACGGTCGTTCCTTGTGGTCTACACCATGACATGCATTCACTGCTTGTGCATTTCCAGAGAATCAAGCTGGGAATCTACAATATTCCCAACAAGTCTCCCAGAATTACAAGTGGTCCCTACATCCATCGGCTTGTCACCCATTCGAAGAAACCACAAACTTCACAACCCCCAGTCAGAGGTTAGGAATCTCCATAAAGTCATGACAACAAAGAAGATTGTCATGTTGGGAAATACTTTAACTCTTGAACTTCGTGATAAGGTTCCAAGGTTGGAGAAAACAACAATCCCGCGACCAACACACTGTCACTCGGTTTCAAACTTTCAAAACCCCGCGACTTAGGTTCCAAGGTTTAGGATTTGGGTGATAGGTCGATAATGAATACGAATAAAGGGGAAATCTACTAAGTCTTTAACAAAGGTTCAAGCTAGCAATTTGAGGCACATTTTCCAATAGCGAAGCCCTTCTTTGCCTCTAGAAGAATGAGAATTTGTTTAGGAGAAATGGATATTTTCATCTCCAACCATTCAAATTGGTTCAATTATGCCTGATTTTTGCAAAATTGCTTCTCTACCTTGGATGAGGAGCTAAACTTCGACGATATGGAGGAGTTTCATTCATGAATTTCCTCTTGTGGAATGTTCGGGGTCTAATAGACCTCTCTAGGAAGTATTCCATTAGGGATACTCTTCGAAAGTATGTTGGTATTGATATTCTTTTCCTTCAAGAAGTGAAAGTTGTTGGTTTTCTGCTTGCTCCAACTTGTCACTCTATATGGCCAGCCAGTAAAATGTTTTCTACTAAGCATGAAGTCAGACATGGTAGAGTAGTCACCCTTTTGTCCCCATGGTGGCATGCTTATGTGGTTGACCATGGATCTGACCCCACATATTGGCTCATCTGGGTTCTTCTTATTTATAATTATTATTTTGGGATTATTAATGTTTATGCCTCGAATGATGTTGTTGAAAGATCACTTCTCTGGCATTGGATTGTTGATTCACTACTAGTTTATACCTAGTTGTTGTGTGGGGACTTCAATATGGTTGAGATGGTGTATGATAAGGATGGTACTCTACCATTTCAATGGGAAGCCAGTGAAAGAGAGGCATGGTATTACATGTGTAATAAATTGGGTTTTTTTTATCCCAATATTGGCTGTTTCCATTCTCACTCTCTTTGGCATAGTTGGTGTAATTGTCCTTAGCCCAAAAAGCCTTATGTGAGAAATTTCTCACAATTGAGGACCTCAAGGAATTTTTCAACACCATGGCGGATGACAAAGCCCTGGGAATTGATGGCTTCCAATGTGAATTTTATAAAGCCCTATGGGATTGCATTGGGCCTAATCTACATAAGTTTATCTTCAATCTTTTTGTTCCAAAAAATTAAGCTCTTTAATTAATAAAGGGAATATAAAATGCATATCTAATTCTATCGATCTCAGCATATATACAATTGGTGGTCCATTACGCTCCTCAATGTCTCTTATAAAATCATTACCAAATCTCTTGCCTTGAAAATCTGCCATCTACTGCCTCAAATTGTGCACTCAGAGAAAACTTGATTTATTAAATCCGGATTCATTCTGGATAAAATTATTTTTGTGTGGGAAGGAATGGAATAGGCTAGGCACTCTAATCAAAAATCATTTTTATTAAAATTGATTTTTCCAAAGCCTATGACTGGATTGAAAGGCATTTTATTCTTGCCATGTTGGTTGTCTTAGGGTTTAGCCCTAATTTTATTCAGGCTATGCGAATGCTTTTCTCTTATTCCTTTGCCAACATCACCATTAATGGTCACCAATCCCCTTCCTTTGGTTTGTTCTGCTCCATCTACCAAGGTTGTCTACTTGCCCCATCACTTTATGTGCTTGCAGCATAAGGGTTTGGTTACTTGCTAGCAAATGTTGCTACCCAGTGGCGGGTTAGAGGCATTTCTTTGCCAAAATTGTTAGCTCAATTGGTCAATGGCCATTTTTTTGATGATTCTTTTCTCTCTTCTAGAAGAAGAAAATAATGTCAAAGCCACTTTGGATTGCTTTGAGACTTTTTTCCTTTCCTCTAGCTCTACCATTCAATGGCATAAAACCTTATCTTAGAGGTAGTCTATTCTACCCCTTCCACAAAGGTTTCAACATTATGGTTGGAAATGGATTGGTACAGGGGAAATCTTTCAATTTTTGGGCATTCCTTTGTACTTCTAGGCTTCCCCCGTGGATTTGTGGCAAGTAGTTCTTTCTCGAATTGAGCAAAAGTTGGATTATTGGATTACGCAGCCCCTCTCTCTGGCTAGTAAATTCAATATTTTCTCTAAAATTTTAGATGCTATGCATGTTTATTATTCTTCTTCTTTTTCTCCCTCTAAATCAACTTATGCTAAGCTTGAAAAATTGCTACACGACTTTCTCTTGGCCTCTTTTGAGACTCATCGAGGGTTTCACTACATAGCCTAGGAATTTTTTTTCTTTCCCAGAGACTCTAGAGGGTTTGGTCTACTCTCCACTCAATGGAAAGGGATTTCCCTGTGTTAAATGGATAATTGGAGCTCTTACTGGTGATGAGGCTTGGAAAATTCTTGTCAGGCATTGCATTCAGTTTGGCTTTCCTATGCATAGACTAGCCTGGAAGGGGATTGGTTTTCAAACCCTTCTCATTATGAGGGAACCAATCAAGATAGTGGGAACTTTCATGGCCAAGAGAATTTGGAAATCTTGGGAAGCTATCAAGCCCTAGCTCGATTGGGCTAACTCTGGTTTCCATGATGGAATTTTGCTCAATCAACAGAATGTGTGGTGGTCACCCCTTTTTGCCAGTAATGGTCAACTGCTGGCTAAGTCACCTTGGCTTAAGGATTTAATATTTCATAAGAAAGGTATCCAGACCTTGCAACATGTGTTTCATAGACCCACAATGTGTATTATGTCATGGAAGTCTTTTATGCTCAGTCTAGACTTCAAAACCAAGACTGTGATACTTATGTTGGTCTAGTGAATTCCATTCCAGCTGATATGCTTCATAAGGTGGCTATTAATGCTACCAATCCTTAGTCGAAGGATTGGAAGTGGTACCCAGACACCCCTTTCAGGAATTACAAGTGTAGGCTTGGTTATATGTGGCTCTTGCATCACTTTTTGATGATTGACAATTTGAACCAGTGGTGGCATCTACAGTCTTCTATGTCTATTAGGCAAAAATAGTTCTCTGCCATTGGTCTACAAGTGTTGAGCCAAAACTTACCCACTTTTCTTGGTGTATTATTTTCCAAGGCTTACTTATGGGGTCTCAACTTGTCAACTTGGGGATCCAAGACCCTCCCTACTCATTTTGTGCATAGGTTTAGACATTTAAGCATCTCTTCTAGTTTTGTACCAAAGCTCAGCAACTACAAAATTAGATTCATGAATTTTTTCGGTCATTCAGACCAAAGCCATTTTCTTGGCATATGATTCTACTGGGTGATTCTCCTAGGATTCTCCCTAAGTATACCCAAATTTCGCACACTTTCAGGGTGGAAATCCTCCTCAGTATTTGGAAAGATAGAAATTTCTACATATTTTCTCACAGCTAGATGGATAAATATTTTTCTCTTTACTCTAAAGCAATTATTTGTTCTAATTTTCTTTTACAGATACAAGTGCAAGCAAATAAAGTTGTGCTTGAATTCTCTCACTTACAGGTTCTTATAGACCACTAGGGCAGTGCCCCTTGTACTATGGCTTAGGTTCCCTCTTTGTCGACCTCCTCTTGTAGCCGGTCACCCTCATCAGGCCAACGGTGAAGTGGTTGCTTTCCCATGCTCTAAGGCTCCACCTGTTCATGGTTCATGCACTCCTCAGTGGTCTCATTCTCCTCCTCTACATGTTGACCTCGTGTGGCCCTCTAGATGGATGGTGGGGTTGGTGATGGCTCTTCTGGGTGTCCCACTGATACTAATCTGAGTAGCAACTCTGGTTGGCCAAATTCTATGAAGTGGCTCTCGCAGTTAAACTTGGAAATCTCACCCAGATGTGAGGAGAATGAGAAAGATAGAGAGAAAGAAGATGATGATGGCTAGGGAACTCCTGACATCACTCCAGACCCCATTGATGTATGGGCAAAGCATCTGGATGAAATGGACCCTTCACCTACTATTGGAACTACTTTGGCCACTTAATGGCCTTTTTTATTTTCATGTTTACTATGGTTACTACTCTTTGGGCTTGGCCTATGTTATGTTAGACTTCTGGGCTCTTCCCATATGACTCTATGGGTGTTCCTTTTTACCACCCATTTTTTTTGTGAATATGTATTTCAATCTATTTTATTAATGTAGATGCATTCCTATTCATCAAAAAAGAAATATCACGCTCTCAAAGGAAATCAAACCCAATGACACCACCAAGAAAAGGATGCATCACAAGAATAAAGAAAATCACACCATGAAACATGAGTGTCAATGTATGCTCCAACTTTAATGCACTTGCTACCACCATAGATGTGAGAAATTTCTTTAAAGTAGAAGAAGATATGATATCTTATTTGAAAATCCCTATGCCTAGTCATATTTTCCTAAATGAAACTACATCATGAATGAGGGGTCGTCCTCAGAATGCAATAGTAAAGATAACTAACTATGTCACATATGAGCCAACCTTAAGGCATGTCGTCCACATCCCAAGCTTGCTTTTATATACATGGAAGGCGGTAAACTAGCCAAAAGAGACAATGAAAAGTGTCATATGAGGACAAGGCTAACCTAACCCTTTGCCTCCACTTAGTGGAAGACAAGGATGAGCCAAGGTGATTGATGAGAATCATGAAAATTAGTATCAATTAGAGTTAGGTGCTTCAACACAAGGAAAAGCACCACAATCCTTAAGATGTTTAATTTTATCACTTAAGGCCTTACATTCATTATTAGAATGACCATGAACTCTATGATATGAACAAAATGAACTCTTTTAGTAAAATTTATTATGTGTTCTTGGATGGATAGATATCAAATGATATTGGAGGAGTCTCGACAAGATACAGTTCTCTTGATCAATAGTAGAATATTTTCCTTTATTTTACAAAAAATATATCTCTTTCTTAGTACAAGATTTCATACCTACACAAGACTCTTTAGATTGTGATATTTTGTTCTCTCCTTGAAGGGAGGGTGTAAAATCTACCGAACTCCAATCGTTACTAAGAAATTTTCTAGGAGTGCTTTGTGTGATGAAATTAATGTTAAGTAAAGAATTCTTTGTTTCTTTCAAAGGAAAATAACCAAGACCACTAGTTTCTATCAATTCAGGATGCACTAATGTTAAAGTTAGCTTAGACGAATCTATTGCAATAGTGTTGATATTAAGTGAAGGATTTTTTGTTTTTTTTGAAGGAAAATAACCAATACCATTAGTCATTTCTTGCATGTTAGGCTCTATAGGGACACAGATACCTTGTTCTCTAGTACCACACCCTTTTCCACTATACCCAAGTTATTTCATAAGTTAATAACCTTTTCTATAAATCTTTCTCATTTGTTTTGGATTCGATGGTTGTTCATAGTCAAGTTCATCAAAGTTTGTTGTGTATGATATATTTTCTTCTAAATTGGTTGAGGTGGATGCTTTCAAATTTCATATTGACATTACCACTTTTTATTTCCCCTTTTTAGAGTCTTTTGTTATAATCTTGTATTCACCCATGGATGTTGATGTAAAATCTAAGGAACCCCAATCATCTTCTAATAGCTTCATGACTTCCTCAATATATTTTTCTTTGTCTTTATATTGCACAAGTTCCACTTGTACAGTTGGTGCCAATGTTTTTAAAGTATTTTCCTTTCCTTTCTCAATGAGTAAACTATCTGGTTCAGGGTCAACTTTGATTATACATAATTTTTTGTTGTAGACATACTTCATTTTACGATAAAGGGTAGATAGTACCCCATTCATTGCATGAATCCAGGGCCTTCACAAAAGAATATTATATGAAATATCATGAGGCATAACATGAATAGGATTTTGTAACGAGGCCTTTCTAGTTGTGATAGGCAAAGTGATCACACCAAGCAGTTTTTTTCCTACATTGTCAAATCCTCAAATTGATAAGGAATCGGGTTCAATTCTTGATTTATCCACGCCAATCCTATCCAAAAGGGTTACACTACACTTATTAAGGGTTGATCCATTGTAAAAAAGGGTTTGCTTTATCCCTATTCTATTATATTGAGATATTAACATGAAAGCTTTATTTTGTTTTTGCCCTTCTATCGAAGGTAACTCATCTTGATCAAACATAATGTCTAAATTATTTGGTATCATAGCTTGAATTTGGGCTACCACATCATTTGATTGCACATTAGGTGGGGTAGGAACTTGATGTAAGTCACTTTGAATTATTCTATGATAATGAGGGTATGCTTGAATAATGTCCCATAATTATATCGTAGTATGAGTGTTCTTAAGTTGTTCAAAAATATCATAATCCTTTCCATTATGTAAAGGTAAACGAGGAGGACCAAGACAGATGGGTTTAGGCAATGGGAGGGATATTGAATATTTTTGTCTTGTTTTTGGATTGTTTCTAGTGTTATATGTATGAGCAATGGTATTATAAATCGGTTGTTGCGACATTATTCTTAGGTGGTTCAAGGATGAGGATGGGTTTTTTTTTAGTTTGTGGTCATTGTGAGGGTGGATAGATGATAAGTTGAGGCTTAGGTGATTAGATAATTAAAGGATTTGTATGGGGTCTAAGAATTAAAGGATTCAATGGAGTTCTAGTGTTCATAACCTTAACACACTTATCCTTATTTTTATGAGCTTTTAGTACAAATGGGATTCTAATATTACTTCATCATTTTCATCGAAGGAATCCTCATCACTATTTTTTGAAAGACATGAGTTAATATTCTCATTTTCTTCCACCATGATATCTTTCCTAGTAGGATAGTTTTTAAGAGAACTAAAAACTAGATGTTCATGGCATTCGAAGGTTGGTTCCTCTAAAATTACTTCATCACTAGTAAGAGAGTCATCTATGGTTGGATTTTCTTGCTAATCAATGATAGTATTCTCGTGTTAAATAATGTTTTATCTAGGAGAAGAGAGACAAATATGACTCTCCTAACTCTCATTGATTATATTTTCTAACATCAAAATATCTTCTTTACTAATAGTAGAGCTATTAGGAGAAGGTCCAATTTGATTTTTATGATTTTCCATGATTTCATATTTTTTCTCTAAGGTCTCATTTTTTTGTGCCATGACTTCTACCCTAGTAAGAGAGCTTTTATGAGAGAATAAAACAAAGGGTTAATCACACTCCATGGTTATATTTTTTAAAGTAGATTCATCATGAAAAGGGGAGTCATCAAAACAACTATGATTTTCATGCTTACGAATGATTGGGTCATTTTGTTTGAATATATCTTTTCAAATATTAGGGAAATTCAAAAGGAGAGAGATAATGTTATCACTTTTAAACATTAGGTCTCTTAACACAAACATATCCTCTTTCACTAAGGTATTCTCACAAGTTGGGGAGGTATTCAGAGATAAATTTAGACTAAGTAAAGTAGTGGCAATGATTTCATCTTATTGTGTTATAATATCTTCCCAAGGGGAAGGAGGAGAAGAACAAGCAAGACTTTCATGATTCTCAATGATTGCATCTTCTTTCACCAAGATACCTTCATCACTAATAGGAGAGGTATTGGGAGAAGAACAACTATGATCTTCATGGTTATCTATGCTTGTATCTTCTTCTATCACATCATTCCCTCAAAGAGGAGAGATAGGAAGAGGATCAATGATGAAAAAAAAGAGAGGGGAGAGGAATTCATATTCATATGCACATAACAAATATTTCTTACAGTTCTTAATAAGATCTAAAAAAGAACACAAAGTATGATAACCAAAGATTATTGCAATGAAAACATGATGTAATAATTGTCCTACAAATTTGAAATGTGATAATTATAGAGCAAACATGTGCAAAAGGATAATGAAATTTTTAGATTTTGAACATGATAATTGACTAATTATGCTATGTAACAATCTGAAAATGAAATGTTGTAAATGCCATTTTGAATTTAAGCAATGCAATCAATGAAGAAAATTAAGCTAGATCTAATGAAATGAATGAAACAAAATATCAACAAACTGAAACAAATATCTAACAACAACAAACAAAAGCATAAAAACAAGGTTTTTAATGTTGTAAGATGTAGTTTCAAGTCTGATATGAGACTAAATCACCCAGAGGGGTATATGAGTCCTAATTAGGGTTTTTTGAAGGTTAAAATACTAAAAAATAGACAACATAACATTCACAAAAATTAGGTAAAACATGTGTCAGGATTAAATCACCCAGAGGGGTGAATGAGTCCCAAATTAGGATTTTGACACTAAATCTAGTGAATTATGAGTGAATGTTAAGGTTTCTAGGTTGTATGTTGACTTGATTATTTACAATTATAGAATTTTAGTGAAATTGAATGATCTAAGATGCAAAAATGCAACCTATATGCACTTTTTAGTAATACAATATTTAGAAGCCCTAAATGCAAATTAACTAATGCAAAGTTAATATAAGCTAGATCTAGGACTAAAAAAATGCACTCCAAATTAGAAGTAAGGTGTCCAAAGTTTGGGTGCACCAAAATGAACCAAAGGAAATGGGGTGGTGCCCACCTTTTAGGAGATGGAAAATTTAGGGGACCCTATTTTTCTCTTAGTTCATTCAAAGAAACCATAGAGATCTCAACCTAATGATTGAATTAGGAAAAGAGATGGCTACAAGGTCTCCTTGGGTATGATTAACAAGAGGGTTTTCCACTAAGAAAATGCTTAGAAAGAAGAAATGAAAGCATTATGAAAATCTAGTTATATGACCTAGAAAATGGAATTTGAAAGCATGTAATCAAATTGATAAACAAAATAAAATACATAAGTACCAGGAGAAATGAAGATGACTAAGTAAGACCTAAAAAAACCTAAAAATTGTTGCTTTTAAGGTGTATTGGGACTCATACGCCAAAATGGGTGATTTATTCCCAATAGAGGGTTTCTGGGTGAGATCTGGAATCTCTTAATGAATGATCTGGATTTGCTAAAATTTGGTAAAAAGGCAGTACTGGGACTCATACACCCAGACTGTTGTAAAGTGTCCCATTTTGGGGTAAAGTGTCCCAAGAGAAAAATTATGAAGGAAAACTTTGTGAGCCTCTGAAGATGGATCAAATAAGCACTTTCCCACTAGTTTCATGTAAATAGGTTGGATATCTTGCTCTAGATCTAAGTTTTCGTGAGCCTTGACAACTTTTATGACAAATTTTGCAATTTTGACACTTTTGTAGGCTTCAAATCCTCTTTTTCTTCAACCTATAAACCTACAATCACACATCAAAGAAGAGAAAATTCTTGTTTTGTTAGGGAATGCCTGGGTTTTCCTTGGTAAAACCCCATTTTGGTAACCAAACCTTAATGAGAAATGAAGCATGAATGAAAAGAAACATGAAACATAAGATTAAACATTAATAGAACCTTGTCTAAAACCTTGTTGATTTGAAAAAAAGCATGAAGTGGCCTCAATGTATGTAGATCTTGATCATGATTCTTGACAAAAGAAAATTCCTTTAAATACTTGAATTGATCTTGAACAATACCTCACAATATTAGCTCAAAACCACATGCATGATGCATCAAGCCTTTGGAATGATAATGGATCTTGATTGCTGCAATAATCTTCTACAAATCTTCCCTTTTAATTCCTTCTTGAATGCTCTTGAATACTCTATAATTCTCTTGTGAAATCTTAGGATCCTTGACTCAAAATTTCTAGGTCTTGTTACAATGATACATTTAACTCCAAATTTTGATGAAAGTTCGTCGGAATTTCAACAAAATTTTGTCAGAATTATTTTGTTAAAATTTTGATGAACTTTGAAACATTGAAATTCTGATGAAGTTGATGATGCTTTATCAGAATTTCGACATTTCAAAGTTCGTCCAAATTTTGACTAAATAATTCTGATGAAAGTTTGTGGAAATTCCAATGAACTTTGGTCAAAATTTGGAGTCAAATGTATCAGTGTTAGGATTTCTTAGGTGAAATTATATGAAATAAGCTAGTATTTATACTTGTTTATATGCCAAACTTCCTAAAATTACAACACTACAAGATGATGTCAGATCTAGGATAATAAAATCCTACCAAGGATTTGATTTTAAATAGGTCATGGTTAAAGCGAGACTCATACGCCAGTTGTGGCATATGAGTCCTAGTGGCTAAAACTTAGCCCAAAAATCTCTAGGAGTGTCTTGTTCAATTCCAATTTGAAATTAGGTCCTAAGACCTAGGTGGGACTCATACACCCAAGGTGGCATATGAGTCCCAGATCACCAAATTTGGAACAAACAACCTAAAACATTGAATTATTATTGGTTATTTGATATGTTTCAGGATTATCCACATAAAGATGCAATTAATAAGGCTTGTGGATGCAAAATAAGACCAAATAAGACATAAAGAAGCCCAATTAATTAATAAAGCCCTAGATTAGTGTGAAAGTTTAAAGATACACTTTACAACAACCTAAATAAGGAACAATCAATTTTATTTAGTTTAAAAGGTCCCTAAAATTAATGTGAATGTGTTAAACATATTACATCACTAAATCAAGGCAACATTAGGCTCAATTTAATATTAATTATTCCCAAATTAAGTGTGAAAAAGGGATACTTTTTCCTACACTAGATAGTACTTAATAAATAATGAAGGCTACTATTCTATTTGTGTTATATGACTTTATTCTATTGAAACAGTCCATCACGGGTAAACTAAATGTCTATGTAGAGCTTGACGTTGAAATATTAAAACTACGCTATGTGTTTTGTTATAAAAAAATCAATGGAAATGTACTTCAAATAATATAATAATTATTTTAAGGTTTTTTTTTTTTTAACTTTTAATTTTCCAAAATTTCAAGAAATGTGGAAGAATGGAGTATGATAAAGTGACTTAAAAGGGTTAATTGTGATATTTCAAATAACATACTATAAATTGAGTTCAACCTAAAAAATATTTCAAATCTAAGACATAAAATTTGTATTATTTTTTTTTTTAAAAATCATTACAAAAATTATAAGATAACCAAAAAATAATTTAAACACCCTAAGTTAAAAAATGAAAACATTATAAATGTTGAAAATTTAAACTAAATAAATTTAATTTATCCTAAATCCACCCAAACAAAGTGTTTATTTTGATAAAAAATTCTTCATTGCAATTTGATAGAAATAATATATTTAACCTCAAAATATGATAGTTATCATTACCTAAGACTAATTATTCTAGAATAGAATGGGCCAAATTAACCATTGAATACTTTTGTTTCGCCTCTAGCAATATATTTTTATTCATGGAAGACAATTTATAAATTGTAGTTGCAAATTCCTTGGAAGACATGAATTGTCTTATAAGTTAACTATGCCAAGAAAACATATGGTTTATATATTTTTAAACAAAAATATAATGTAGATTCATTTGATGGAGCATAACCTATCATGTAGTTTCATGTACATTAAGTATACCTAATGGAATGATGGAATGACACAAAATTATACAAAAATACACTAAAAAATGGTCAACTTCATTTAAGTTTTGGTTCATAAAATATCTAGTACGCTATTGCATAGAAAGTTATGCCAAGTTGTTGAGGAGGAATGAGATATCTTAGATTATATTTCTTTTATCATTTCTATAGAAATGAATAGTATTCTCATGGAGCCTATCACTCTTGATCAAGTGGAAAATATTGTTGTTTAGATGAATAAAGTTAAAATTATTGGTCATAATGGACGTTTTGTTTAGTTTCAATGAATTCTAGGATATTTTGATTTTGTAAAAAAATTCTTGATTGTATCATATAACCTAAATTAGGGAGCTTCATTAAGTGATATCAAATTCTTGATGTTGCTATTACTTCAAAAAATATTCATTCTATGGGTTTTTATAAGGATATATTCATGTCTATTAAATTTGATATGTGAGAAGCTTATGATAGAGTTAGATAGTTCTTCTTAAGAAATATTATTCCCACTTTTAGGTTTAGTTCAAGAGATATTGACTAGGTCATGATTTGGGTGGTTTCTTTTTCTATTTTGTTCCATATAATCTCATCTTTTTTATTTGAGTATGGATATTATTAAACTAGTTTACCTCCTAGGTCCCATTCACACTTGTTAGTTAATTTTACTTAGGGTACACATAGGATACTTATAAATTTATGTCTCATATCATAAAATGTTAGCACACTTTTCATAATATTTTATTATTATATGTCTTACCTTGGCCTACATAGCCAAGGTGCTCTCATACAATGTATATGTTCATTATAGTTTGAATTCTATTATAATATTATAATTAGATTTATTTCCATATTGATCTACTCATTTCTTTATGCTTTGCATTAGGCCTCTAGATCTTGGGTGGATATCTCCATAGTTATATCTTCCATGGTATGAAAGCAAGTTGAGTGTTTTTGGTTACTATTTTTGGGAGATCTTGAGTGTAAATATTTGTGAATATAGAAAATTTGAATATAATCTTCCCTTGTACCAAATAATGACCTAGAGAAGCAACAAAACTTGATAGATTTTAAAGTTCAAGGTTGAAACTTGTACTGTAGATTTATATTGGACCATGTTTGCACAAATTTAAGCTTGTTATTGGGTTCAAGGTGTCTTAAAAGTTACCTTTATCCTTTGGGTTTGTCTAAATTTAATATGTAAGTATATCTATAAGGGTTAGATGTTGGGAAGTGGTGCATCAAAAAAGTAGCTACAATTTAGAGCATTTTTGGGTGAAATTTTAACCTACCATCACATCTAGAAATCTCAAGAACCTAAAGATTGATTGTCATTTTTTTAAAAATGATTTTTAATTACCTAGATCCATTAGAGAAAAAATATTATTTGCCAAGCATATGGATTTCTATAAAAAATATTTTTCTAGTATCAAAGGTGTGTAAGTTTGCACAATCTAGTATGACTTTTTAATAATTTTAATTTTATCTTTTGATTATAAAATTAGGAAAAAGATTAAATTTAAAAACAAGGTAAAAAGTACCCTATATGTGTAGTAGGTACATAGGGTACAACTAGAGGCTCTAGGGGCCATGTGGAATGGACCTCGTAGGCCAAGAATATTTGGGAGAATATTCAACCCCCAAAAAATAATAAATCTATTGCATATTACCCATATCACTCAAAAATGATGTTTTGCAACAAGAAAGGTAGTTTGGTAGAAAAACATAGTGGTTTCATCATTCCTAGGTAGTTTCATAGAAAAATCTATGATGGTTTGGGATTATACTAGTAGCTTAGAGAACATTATAGTGACCTTGAGTTTCTTGACTGTTGATGTCATCATTATGTCAGTAGGTCAACCTCCCCCAACTTTCCCCTCTTTGCATTCATGTTTTAATTTTCACAAATGATTTTAAAAAATACATAGCCTAGTAATTTGACCTCCATTTTTAAGTAATATTTTTATATGAGGAAAAAATTGAGATTTATAGTGGTGTAGATTCTTGATTTTGGTGTTTGATTTTTCTATAAATTATAGATTCTCATAGGTTTTTTTGAGTAGTTAATCTAAGAAATTAAATTGGAAAATAATCAATATAAACAACTCATGAACATAATGTGAAAATAAAATATAAATCTTGTTTACTGATACCATTGAAAACTTCAAAATTATGTAAGTTGATTCACCTTGAATGCATGTGGATGATATGTAGTAGCTTAATGTACCCATTCTAAAAAGGAGTCAGAATGTGATGTAAAGAGAAACTGGTACTCATTTATTTTTTAAATGTACCCATTTCAAAAATCAAAAGTTGTACTCATTTCATATATGTAGAAATTTAGGTTCAAGAGCCTAATCTTAAATAGGTAATCATTTTTTATAAAATGGGTACCCATTCCTTTTAGGATTTTTTCAATTCTAACTCTTCTACTAAAATTTGACCTATTAGCTTATTCTTACCCTATGTATTGGTTGCACATATATTTCACCACATATTTCCATGCAATATTAACAATCAGCTAACCATGCAAGAACATACTTAATTGATTTCCATGCTACAAGATCATAAAATAACTATTTGATGAGACTATCTTGAAATTAAACACATTAACCCATACATCTACACACACCATATATACATCAAGGATGATTACAAACGCATTAGACAAAATCAAATAAGTATAAACCCCACAGTGTGAGATATAATAAAAAATTAGTTATAGACCCTCTTGGTTGTTGGATTCATTTATCCAATGTTAGATAACTAATGCATGTCATTTGGTTAGAGTGCCCATGAAGGGAGTTAAGTGGTGTGTTTGCATAGATTACAATGATCTTAGTGCAACTAAAAGGAAGGACCATTTCCATGTAGTGCCCCTCCTATTTGTATCTTGTTAATGTCAGATTAGTGTTTCAACTTTATTGTTTCCTCATGATTGTTGTGGTGATTATTTTATGGCCTTGATTGGTGTTTATGAGTCACCCCGGCACATGTTTGAGATGAGGTTCCTCAACATGTCAGTTGTTGGAATTTTGTATAGTTATATTCTTGGTTTATCAATTTTCTTCAGTTTGGTGATGTGTATTATATATGTTGTGGTTAAATATAATCCCGATTATTGATCTTCAAAGTAATGATTATATTTTGAGTATATAATGGATGTTATTTCATATGTTTTACAATATTGGACCCCGTTGGGTTATTATGTTGTGCTTTGGATATATATACATTAAGCAGGTACCCTTGATGTGTGTTGAATGGTTATAGGTATTGAGTTATTTCTCCACCTAGCTACATAGGTATAAGTTATACCCCAATGGCAGTTAATTCAGAGATATCACATTGGACCTCCCTATCTATTCCGCAATCTTACTCAAATTGAGTATGGTATGTGTCATATTTGACCATTATTGATCCGAATCTGAGTTAAGCCTTATTCTTGAATCCCTATGTGTTGTGGAATTCCAATGCATGTGTGATTTACATAATTCCCTAATTTCATGTTTTTTCCGCAAAAAATATTCAATAAGTTACATATTGAATGATCTAATCATATTTTAATCAAGGAATCAAATTATAATGAATATTTCAATGATATTTAAATTACATTTTCAATAATAAATAAAATATTAGGAATTTAAATGATTTCTATAGTGATATCAAAATATTTTATGTATTTTGGGAAAATACAAGAAAATGAAAATATGGCTAAATTAATTAAATTCAGAAAAGCCTTGGTATGGGAATGTGTATTTGTGCCTAATTTGATTGTAAGGATTTAAAGGACTTCAAAATATTGAATGTGAATGTTTTATTTATATTAGAAAATTAGAGAAAAATAAAGAAAGTAAAAATTAAAAAATTAAAATTAAAATACAAAAATTAGGAAGGAGAAAAATTATAAAAGTTTAAAAAAGGAAAGGAGTTGGTCATTTTTGAATTATTCATTTTTGCGAAGAAAAAATGCTCTAAAACCCTCTTTTTGGAAAATTTTGAACTGGGTAAAACTGGGTGGATTTGGAAGGGAATGGATTGAGAGTTGGATGGATTGAGATAGGAAATGGATCTTTCTTTCGTGTGTGTGATCATTCCTTCTCCAAATTGATAATTTGTAAATTCTCATTTATTTTATGTGCATTTGAATTTGAGGTAATCTTTTTCTCCTCTCCTTTGTTTGAGCTCTTTCTTCTCTTGGATGTCATGCTCACACTTAAGGGATAACATGACTTCCTTTATATATTGCAATTTGAATTCTCATAGTAGAATTTAAATTTATTCCAAATTTGGAAAAGCCCAAATAGAGCCATGGTTATGGAAATTTTCTTCCAAAATGTAGGAAATGTGAAATTAAATTCAAAAGTGTTTTGTTAGGCATGCCTTGATCCAAAGGGTATTTTCAGAAATTAGGAACTTGATATTTAAAATTTGAAGCTTTTCTTCAATGGTGAATTTTGATTTTTGATGGTTTTCTTCCTTGCAAATTATTTTTGAAAATTTGAATTTGGGAGTGACTTGTGATGAATTTTAATGTGGGGAAGGAAGTCTCATTATTCATTTTTTATTTAAAACCAAAGGTTAATATGGGAAAATAATTTTTAATTTTTAATTTTTTTAGCATTCTTTAATGGGAAAATTGGAAAGCGAATGGTTTTCCTTTGTAAAAAAAATTTAATGTTTTGAAATTTTGATTGATTTTGGATGAGTTTTATTGTGAAATGAAAAATAATCTTAATTTTTTTGATTTAGATCATTATGAGACAATTTTTTTTTTTTTATTATTATTTTGAATTTTTGCAATGTTTTTCATGTCATTCATTGAAGAATGTGATGATCTTAGGGTTTAGGTATTAGAGAGTTATGAGAATGGCTCCCAACATGAACCTAACCCAAAGTGGCACATAGGAAATCATAGTGTGGGGAGTTTTAGATTAATAAGTGATAACTAATGAAATAAGGGTAAATAATTAACCAAGATAATGAATATCCCTCTCATGCCTTGAGTACTTGTATAGGCTAAGGATTGTCAAGGAAGAAAAGCTACTCAAGGATCATAGGACTTGTAAGATCAAGTACCCTCATCTATGTGAGACGATACTTGATTTCGTGTTGAGCCCCACATAAGTGTCTATGATGGCATTCCATCTCTTTCTCTCTAATATCTAACCCTAGTGTAGTTGAGTAGTACCTGAAGCACAATGTATACCCTTCCATGTGATTGTTTTATATCCTTGGTGATATTTACCAAGGATGATTCCCTATATGGAATTGATTAGTTAGCCCAATGCAGATTATGATATGACACTGGAGAGTTTTCCTAATGTGGATTGAGTTATGCCATTTGTGAGCATACCAAATGATTATTTGTATTTGATCCATTATGCATTTTTGATGATTATTTGACTTATGATGCATTTTTGTAATGTTTTCATATTGCATAGTGTGTGGAATCCCCCTCACCATTCTTTTTGTGTGATTTTTGTGCTTGTGGCCCATGTGACTATCTTCTAGCACAGTGGGAGTGGATCCTTTCAATTCCATGAGGTTGGGTGGCATGGTAACCACCATTGGGGACTGGAAGTTTGAGGATCATGCTTGATTATGGTACCATGTTATAATAATTTTACCTTATGCTATTATAAGTTCATTTAGTTGTAAAATGTATATGTAAAGGATGTTTGAGTCCTATTATTGTAAATTGTACTGTTTGATAAATGAGAAGGTTATTGGCTTATTTGTGTGTCTCAGTATTGGTATCAAGCATGATTTATTTATTATTTTCCATATTATAATTTGATAATTATACAAAAATATTAAGAACATTCCATTTTGGGTTTAAAATGAATTTAAGATTCATACTTCATAGTTGGGCTACCTGGTATTGTATCTAGGTAGTCTTGTCTTGCTCAAAATTAACCTAGATTGAAAAAAATATGGTTATGTCCAATTGGGAAGCCTGGTAGTATGTTGAGGTGGTTTGGTAGTATGTGAGGTGGCCTGGTAGTCTATTGGGGTGCCCTAGTATTATGGGTGGCCTAGTTTATATGTTAGAAAACTCAATTTTTTTCCTGTGTTTCTGAGTGGCCTGGTCCTGTGTTGGGGTGGCCTCATTCCCATACAAAAAACATAATGTAAACCTCCTTAACCACTAATAGATAAAGGTTTTTTAAGTGTAATTACACTTTCAAATAATTTTATACCTTTTAATTTTTCCCATTCTGGTCATTTTAGTTGTTGAAACCCTTCAAAAACCTAGTCAAGTTTCCCTATTTGAGGAATTGATCTTCCTTCTTTGTGTTGAGGCCTTGTATGGGAAAACCATGTAAAAATAAGTCATTCCTCATGGTGCTAGGAGTCTAGTGGTGTTGTTTGCATGTCCCTTTTTGTTTCCATTGAGAACTTTTGGCTTATTTTTCCTTGTTTAGTGTTCCTTCTTCCAAAGTTTCCTAGTTTTCAAATATAAGGTTAAGGGTATTCTACACTTGGTCTCGTAAATTCATGGGAAGGTTGTAATACTTTGTGGTTGGAATTTTTGGCACCTCCACAATCCTCATATTTCATGGGATATTTTGGAGTATTTCTTCCTCTTATGTGTTTTTTTTTTGTGACAATATGTCTTAGGAAGCATGAGGTTGTCTGGAAGTGACTCGTTATCATTTTGGTTGTGGTGAGTTGTTCCAATTGGCTAGGTAACCTCTTGTGAAGTTTTTTCTATGTGATTAGAGTTTTTTAGTGTACCTAGATGTGGATTGGAGGTTGGTGATTCCCTCATCCTATCTTAGTTTGGTGTTGCAATAAAATGTGATCATGGTTTACTAACTGGTCATTTTCTAGGTGTTTTCCTCTCTCTATCTCTTGTATATTCATTGTGGTGGATTTATCTCACAATTGGTTAGTCTTCCATCATTTTCACCTTGCTTATGCAATGGTGAAGTGCCTTGTTGTCACTAGAGTTATGTCATTATGACACTTGTGTGCACTTTATTGTGTAAGTGGGACATGTCATTGTTGCATTATCAGTGTTGGTATCCATGTTTCAAAAAATTGTTCTATCAGGTTTCGATCTCATAATGTTGGATTGGTTCATTACATTTCATCTTCCTTTTATCAATCAAATTATAGGTTCTTTAGTAGGGAAGAAATATTTTTTCCTTTCTAGATGGGTTTAGCAATTATAACTATATTAGTATCACATTAGAGGACCCAAAAAATAACTTTTACCTATCCCTACAACACGTGTGGATATTAAGTACTTATATTTAGTTTATGTAATGCTTCTAACATTTTCCAGGGAGCTATTTTGACAATATTTTCATATCTCGCTCATGATTGTATTAATTTTTTTATGGATGGCTTCATATTCTATGAAAATACCTATAATGAAGCATTATATAATCTTGAAAAGGTGCTACAAAGATGTCAATATTATAGCTTATGCCTCAACAATAGTAAATGCTACATGATGATGGAGGAGAGTGTGATTTTAAGTCATTATGTTTCACATTAAGGTATCTGCATAGTCCCCAAAAAATAAAATGCATTAAAAATCTACCTAGATACCCCAAAAGCAAAATGAACATTAGGAACTTTCTTGGTCATGTGAGAAACTACCAAAGATTTACCAACAATTTTAGTAATTTATAAGTGCTCCTCTATTTTTATTTCTCTATAAAGATGTTGATTTTGAGTTGAAAAATACCTAACAATAATCATTTCAAACTCTTAAGAACTCCTTAACTATCACACCTATATTACAAGGACCCAACTAAAATACACTATCTACTACATCAACAAGAATCTCCAAGTTGTCAAGAAAAATTACATTATCACTAAAACTGAAGTCCTAGTTGAAGTATATGCAATAAAAAATCTCGTATTACATCATAGGACAATATATGTTTTTTCTACATGGATCTGGTAGCTATGAAGTATTTAATGAACAAACCAATTGTTAGCAATTGGTTGGAAATATGGTTATTAATGCTATAGGAATTTGACTTAACCATTATGGACAAGGCTAGGATGACCAATGATGTAGTAGTTGACTTCATTTCCAAACTAAATTTTCCTATAGATAGTCATATTATTGACTACTCTTTTCTATACTAGAATTTAATCACATTAACTCTACATACCCCATGGTATGTAGATATTTTCAATTAGTTGGTTACAAGAAAAACACCTTCACAATGATAAGCTAGGAAAAATGCAAGCTAGTGGAAAGGAGTCTCCTTTATTCCTAGATAGCTAGTTGTCTCTTTTGCATATGAGCTAAAAAATTATGCATATTTGTTAATGAGAAGATGAGCTTTCTAGTATTCTACACATCTACCATGATGAGACCTACAAAAAAAACTTTATAGAAAAAAACTAGCATTCAAGGCTTTGTCGAAGATAGACTACTATTGGACCATATTGCATAAAGATATATCCCATATACAACAAGATGTCATCGATATCAATGGATGTTATAAACAAAAAGATTAATGAGATGCTCCTATAGTCATAGCTAGTGTTTGAACCTTTTCATAAATGGGTTGTTGACTTCATTAGCTGAGTTGACCCTCTATCTAATCAAAATGAATACATATTGGTTATATAAATTATCTAATAAATAATGCAAGAGATAGCAAGGTGGTAAAATTATTTTGTGAAGATAATTTTACCCATTATGGATTTCCCACAATAATAATCATTGATCAAGTATAATAATTCACATTAGAGTTGATTGCAACCCTATTCAAGAAGTATGAATTTAGACATGAAAATTATAACCCTTATCATACTTAGTCAAATGGTAAAGTTGAGATCACAAATTGGGAGATAGATGATATTCTAACATAAACTATAACACTCTATTATAAAGATTCAGTATCCCACCTACTTGATTTTTTTTCCTATAGAACATAGAATATAACAACAAGGTTCACACATTATAAGTTGGTATATGGAACAAAATTTTCCTCCCTATTGATTTTAAATAGAATACTTTAAAGATAGTAGTTCACTTGCCAGGGATAGATCTCTATAATAAATAAAGATAAGATAACTCATCTCAATGAATTGGATGAGCTAAAGAAAAAACTATTCACTATGTTGAAATTATATAGAAACAACAAGAAATAGAATGATTAGTTTAATAAAACAAAGAAATTTCAAAAATATGCTTGGTAATTACTATATAATTTGAGGTATAAGAATCATAAAGGAAAATTATAAAATAGGTAGTTGGGCCCCTATAAAATAGAGGAAGTATACCCTAATTATGCTATCAAATTCACCATTATTAATACTGTCAAATTTTCCTTGATGATAAAGAAAAACCACCTAAAGCTATATAAGAAGACTTTGGACAAGGAGGCCTTCCTAGAAAATTTGACACAAAACAAAGGACCAAGCACTGTATATCCTTTTAAAATACTTTGGTTCCCACCAACAAGTTTTTTACTTGTAGAATTAGTCAATGAGCCAACACACTCACTCACTATTGCCCCACAAGCATGATTTCTATCAATTTTTCCAACAAAAAAAAAAAGAAAAAATAGAACCAACAATGAAAATTCTTAAGTGATATTAGTTGAGATAGTAGTAAGATACCCATAATCTATTTCTATTTTATTGAATCTAATTTCCTATTGTAGGTAACTATTTAACCATTCTATCAATCATAGATATGTATTTTAAAATTTTCATTTTTATCACTATGTTGTGAGACCTGTAGCTACTACCTAGTATCACCTACTATTAATGGTGGTTTTAGGACAACCAACTCTATGTAATGATAGATCACTATTCCTCTTGTAGAGTACGAGTTTATAGTCCAAGGATCCTTTATAGCTAGGTCTTGACTATGATGGGTAGCCTAGTGGTCTATGTGGTAAGTTTAACAAAGGATTATTTTTTCTAGTAACCTAGTCTTCTAGAATTTATAATCTCAAATACATACAAAATCATATAAAATCTAAATCTATCCTTCAGAATTGTTCATGAATTTCCAAATATAGATCCATTAAATTTCATCAGATGTTGCATTAAAGTTAGCAGATCTAAAACATTATTCACTCTCTATCAAATATCTAAAAAATATTTAAATTATTTGATTTAAATAAAAGACAAAATATTAAGGTAAGAAGTCTGAAAATAATTGAACATAAATGGACAATGATAAATTTAGTTTAATATGTAAACTTTAAAAGGTTAGAAAAAATCAATAAATCAACATCATAATGATCATTATTCATACAATCATACATAACATTGATGTAATTACCAAAGAAAAACCATTATATTTAGATATTTCAAGTTGTATCATATTAAAGTACCATATTAATGCACTGATTTGACACAAGAATCTATGTAACCACTATCACTTGGATTTGCACCCTTTCTATGTACTAGACTCAACTATCTATTAAAACACAAGATGATCTCATGGAGTGTGAACTCTCATAGCTTGATATCGATCTCTAGAGATGGTTGGTTCCCTTGGTACTCACCTAATTTAACTTATGCTAGTTTTTCTTTCTCAAAAAAAGGATAGAAAAAAGAATGAACTGAAACCTAGATCCTAATGAGGTGATGCACTAGAGTGTTTTTTGAGACCTACACTATCACCTTTGCACAAATAATTGATCAATGATAAGGATGGTTCATGCACAAATTAGAGGTTTAATATGCCCATACATCAATATTTTTTAGGAAGGTTATGATATCACACTCTTAGAAGGAAAATGTAGTATTTATTCACAAATTTTGAATGTTTGAATCATTTACACAACCTACAACCTATAATAAGACATACCTTCTTCACAAAAAGGTGTTGATAATGAGACATAATATCAAGGATTACCACATAAACCACAAGAAATTACAATAATGATTTGATTAAACACAATTAAAATAACTACTGCAAAGGAAAAAATACTTATCTTTATTGATTGAAAAGGTGTTTACATTCTATAACAAGTATAAAAATACTTTCTATTACTTGATAAAGTGAAATACAATATAGCCCTCAGTATATAAAAATGATTTTTAGTTACAAGACTTAGTATAAAACTAGAAAGAACTCATAAAGAGTTGGAATACTTGGCTACCACTAGTCAAAACTAAGAGAAATTTGTCCCTAAGCTTTCCTTTATGTTGTCCAACATCTTTCTAAACATTAGAAACATCTTTTTAGAAAATGAATGATGTGTTTTCTTTAGTTGGATAAGTCAAACCTCTTGGGCATCCAACTAAGTTGTCACTATTTTTTATCCCTTGAAATGTTAATTATAGGTGATTAAATGAAGGAATATTATTTCTTTGACCTTATCCATCCATGAAAAGCTCCTTAATCAACTCCTAGATGCTTGGATAGAGCTCGCCAAGCTGCCCAAGATTCTTGGAATGAAACATAACTAACCTCCACCTCTCCAAATATCCATAATTTCCCTTGAATTAATTCATATACCATGTGGAAAAGTATTTAGAAGTGATTAAATTCCCTAATTGGGCATGGGACATATTCAAGGGTTAGATTTTTTCAATGTTCTTCATTATGGGTGGCTTATTATCATAGTTTATGAGACATTTTTTGTTCATTATTATTCCATTATTATACTTTTTCACTATGAATTTAGGAAACACTCCCCTTTTCATTGTTTCTTTGCATCTTTATTATTATAATTTTCCAAGAGCATACATTCTTCTATTCCCTCCAAATGGTGGATACATTTTTTACCCCTTTCAATAAAATTATTTTAGAAATCTTGAAGACTACCTTGGTGACATTATGACAAATTCTATACATATAATGGTTGATTGTGGGTGTGATTTTTCTCCTTGAACTAATCTATGCATTCTACTCTTTATTACAAAATTTCCTTAATCTTTCATACCTTTTACATAGTCACTCTATGTTATTTCCCTTTTGAAGGACTGCTACACTCTCAATATCATGACTGTGGATTGACCTATAAGGAAATCATGGCTTAGAATTCACAAATGGTACATAACTATTCCTTTGTACTTTGTATGTTTGTTCATAATAATACAACCTTGACTATTGTGAATAAATATTCAGCAAGCTCCCTTCGGGTATATGTTTTTTTGGTTAAGTATTGGTCCGCGCATCACAAATGAGCCACTCGACCTTTTTGTCAAACTCTACTACCTCCTCCATGTATCTTCTTTGCGCTCCCTAAAGGTTTTCCTTCCTTCACATTTAAAAGAGGCCCCACTATGCTTCCATGTATCATTGCTCTACACAATTGTTGACCACTTCCCTTCACTTTTGAGTAGAGCTCCACCTACATGCCACATGTCACCTTAGCGCAAGCTTTCAACGACAAAAGATAAAGATTCACACAGGATGCGCTATACTGCCGTGTGTCTCTTCAGTGGGTTTTGTATTTGGATGATGGATGAAGTGAACCAAAAACTGTGATTGGTCGCCACATGTCATAATTGCTTTCTCTTTATCAAGGTGATGACACTTTCCTGCTTGACCTCGTCGGGACCACTGCCATCATTTGCAAAGGATGCACCTGGGCTTGGAACGACTAGATGCTTGGTTTTGAATCTTTTTCTATTGCAATGGCATGGAAAAATACTCAATTCTGCATCATTGCTAGGGATCCTGAAATATTTTATGTTATTGTTTGCCAAGGTGGTGGGAGTTTTTCAGTTATATATACTTCTCTCTATTTTGAAGAAGAGAGAGCCCAAAATTTTAGAACACTGATTTTAGAGAAGACACCAAGCCTTATTATTGTTTTTAATTATTTTAAAAACTCTCAGACTATGCCAATTGTTTAGCCTTTTTGTTCTTTTATGCTATTTGATTAACTTTAGACTATGTTGCCATTGTCTGAATATTTCATTTGAGAACTTCTATAAATTGAATGCAAGTTTGTTGGTCTAGATCTTGTCTTATGACTCTTATTGGAAGTAGGAATGTATGCAATGTTATTTTATGTCAATGAATGGATTATCTATACTTTAATCTTTAGTTTCTTCCTTCCTGGGACATCACAAATTACCAATCAGGCCCTTAGATCTATGATTTAATGTGCCTATTATTAAGTCTTGGTGCATCACCTTAGATTAAACTTTATTTTTATATGTTTGTTTCCTTTTACCTTTCCAAACCCCATTATAGAAGAATCCAACTTCTTTAAAAATCCAGAGGTCACTCAATTTAGCGCAAAAGGTCCCCCATAAACTAAGTTTCCCATAAGACACTGTTCCCTTGTCAATTTTTGGCATCAACAGTTTGTTCTTTTTCTGGCATGCCCGGTGGGACAGAGACTAAATGAATTTTCCCTTTAGAAGGGTGTATGAGCCATCAACCTATAACTAGATTTGAAACTACAAAAAACCCTAGTTTACTAGTACCGCCACTAGGAACAATGTAGGCCCCAAACCAACTGGTAACAGTTTTGCTCCCCCTACTCATTCCTCTAACCATGTTGTTAGGTGCCAATATAAATTACATGGCATGGGACGCTGGAAGTCCCCTAGTAGTGCTAGTAGCACTCATTGTCTAGGCTTCTATATCAGTCTCAGCTATGAAATTTATACCCAAGTTTACCGAAGATGGCTCAAGAACACCCACAGAACATTTGTAAGATGTGGCGGACATGTGTCTAGAGCATGCAATCATCGCTCAAAATGTAGTGTTGAGGCTCCTTGCTACTTCTTTCAAAGGTAAGGTGCTGGATTGATACTGAACATTACTAGCTAGCACTATTTGTACCTAGGATGAGCTCAGAGACCCATTCTATGAGAGGTTTTCAAATGACAGAGATCGCTCCTCACTATACTATCAACTATCTATCATAAAATAGGCTTCCCAAGAGGCTATGACAGACTTCAATGCTTGATTCCATAAAAATTGGTAGAGGATTCAGGTTGCTATCCACTCAACTCTCAAGTTGGCAATCATATTCTACCTAAATTCTATCAACCCCAACATTTCTATGATGATCAAGTCTTTGGGAGGGGCCACTTTACTAGACGCTTACAATGTCATTGTTAAAGCGGAGAATCATTTGATAGATTGTGAAAAGTTTCCTCCTCAGCCCGTCATGCCAATATTTCCCAAAATCTCAGTGCACGCCCAGGAAGTTGCATCAACTAGTGCGCCCACACCTCCCTAGTCAATGTACACATATGTGGCAAAGTCATAAAATGTTTCCTCTACATCTTGTTCTTCCAAGGATGAAATGAGCGATCTTAAAGAAATGTTGTGAACTATGGAAAACGACATAACCACCCTCAAGTAAAACCAATCAATGCCTCTAAAGCATGCCTATCAGAATTATCAAGGTGGACAATCTTCATATCAACAAAATTAGTACCAAGGCGGTCCCCGCACTAATCCACCTGCTTTGACAGCCAACCAAATGGTGTCGATACCTACTCCGCTAACAAGCGCTTCACCAAGCTCAAGTAGGGAATTGACCGTGAGACAAAACAAACTCACCGATGATATCAATCCATGGTGCTTCCCTTGCAACGACGTGCACATTCCCTGGAACTGTCCATGTGGAAACTTACAACAAAAGGTGGTGGATCAGTGCAACCAAGGAAGTACTTCAGACCACAGAGGTTATGTATATGCCTCACCACAAATGGAGAGTGTGGTTCTTACCACACAAATGCAAGGGATGTCCCTAGAACAATAATCTGATATTGTTCCCGATCATGCGCTCTTCTCATGGATGGAAGAGGAGAGGTGATGTTCTCAAATAATCCTTCTATACCAAAGGCACCACAAGTTTAGTCTAATTATAACACTCATTCTAAGTGAAGGCTTATGGGTGAGCCGGTCACACCACAAAATAGGAGCACCTCTGATCAATCTTCTAGCATCACCGTAGTCATGCCACCATTTCAACTGTGGAAATAAATTGTTATAACAAAAACCAAGGAGTATAAATCCTTGAACTCACCACCATTCAATGTGGTGGAACAATTAAAGAAATCCTCTACCAATGTGTCCCTGTGGGACATCCTAGCAATCCCAGAGTAGAAAAAATTGCTTCAAAAGGTTCTCTAGGAAGATGCTATCTCTAATCTGATGCAACAATTTTCAAAAGAAAAGGTCATAGATCTAACGCCTCAAGCCAAAGTTCTCACAAATAATTCAAAATAACCCCCTAAAAAAGTTAAAGGTAAGCCGAAATCATTCTTTCTAACCTTTATCGTGGGTGATAAAATATTGCACAATTCGATGATCGATTTAGCTGATAGCACCACCGTCATGCCTAAACAAATAGTTGAAGCCTTGGGACTTAGCTATGAACCCATGAAGAAGGGAGTTATGTAGCTTGATGGGAACAAGGTTGAAATAGTGGGGATCATTAAGGATCTTCCCTTAACTCTCTTCGTTTTTCCTAGCTTCATCGTGCCTCAAGACACTGTCATCATTGATGTCCCTCCTATGTTTGGTCTTTGCTTGTCTTGGGAATTTACTGCTAAAATAGGGGGTATACTTATTACTAGATTGGACATGCTTGATTGTCTAAACCAAGCATGAGGCTAAGCTGAATTTATTGTTTAAACCATTGCATGCGTACCATATTGTAGACGAGGCTATGATCAACTTTGAAGTGACCCATACCTCCATTACTAAAGGTGAGATGTATTGTGTTGAATTGCTAGAGAACGAGGAGGTGACCAAGGATCGAAGTGAAAAATATGAGGCTCTTCTAAATGATTTCATCAACATGGATCCTTTTGGAAATTACCATGCCACTGGGTTGGGCACATATGTCATTTATGATGAGGAGCAAGAGATTTTAGAGGTCACAAAGGAACCTGTAAGTAGCGCAACCTCTGAGCTATGGACATTGTACTTCGATGGAGCAAGATGTAAAGTAGGCAAGATGGAAATTACCATGCCACTGGGTTTAAGCCTTGTGGGGCGAATAGGCATCAAGCAATTAATGGTTTTCAAAGATTCTGAACTGGTGGTCAACCAAGTTTTGGGTATTTCCATGACAAGGAATGTCTGCATGAGATCCTATTGGCATCGAATCTAGGACCTGGTTGAGGGTTTTGAAGCCTTCAACATCTAGATTATTCCCCAAGAACAAAATGGCGACATGGATCGCATGGCAGCAATCGAATCCCAGTTTGATCCTGCCTCTGAACTTATACATAACAAACACTTTGTAGGAGCAATAGTCTGACCAATGATTCTTGATAATAATCAAAGTTGGCATGTGTTTGAAGGTGATGAATGCATTACCTCATTCATCCAGTAGTCAGGGGAATTCATCGATCTGCTCCAACCAAAGATCACCTAGGCTTACGAAGGAAAAATTGTGGAACTCAAATCTAACAAGCTTCTGAAAGGATTGGTTATTCTAAAAAACCTTTTTGATTGTGATGATGCAAGGAATGAGAAAAGGAATTTTGTGGCAGACAAAAATGACTACATAGACCTTCAAGTCTCAGACGTCAGAAACCTTTGAGTCGGGAAAGATGTCCCACATCACGATAAAGAAAGGCTCATCAATTTCTGTGAGAAATTTGAAGGATTAGTGGCCTGGTCCTATTATGACTTGAAGGGATATGATCTAGACATCATCCAGAACACAATCAAGCTAGCGGAGGGTGTAAAACTAGTCCGACAAAAGCAGAGGCTGGTGAACCCCAAAATTGAAGCACTAATGATGTAGGAGCTAACAAAGCTAATCCAGTCACAGATTGTCTTCTCAATCAAGCATAGCATGTGGGTATCCAATTTGGTCATGGTCTAAAAGAAGAATGGAGATATCTGCTTGTGTGTGGACTTCCAAGACCTAAATAGAGCATCCCTAAAGGATCATTATCTGATGCCTTCTATGGAGTCAATCCTGCAAATAGTATCAAGATCAGAAATGTTTTCCCTACTTGATGGCTTCCCCGGTTATAATCAGATCCAAGTTAAAGAGGAGGATCAGCACAAGACTACATTCACTACAAAGTGGGGAACATTTGCATATGCTAAAATTCCTTTTGGTTTATCCAACGCAAGGGCATTATTTCAGCGGGCAATGGATATTGCTTTCAGCGAGTTAATCAACAAGATTATCCTAATTTATTTGGATGATCTTACTGTGTTTTCTAAGTCTAAGGATGATCGTTTTGATCACTTAGAAATGGTTTTTCAGAAATTCCAGGAGTTTGAGGTTTCCCTGAATCCAAAAACATGTGTATTTGGAGTGCCACAAGGAAAACTATTGGGACATGTGGTGTCCAAAGAAGGAGTTTCAATTGACCCCAAGTGGGTGAAAGCCATCTAAGAACTTCCCCTTCCAGTTAACAAGAAAGGCATTCAGTCCTTCTTAGGAAAGGTAAATTTTGTTAGAAAGTTTATTTTTGACTTTGCAGGAGTAATTAAGCCAATCACCCTAATGCTAAAAAAGGATCAAGGATTTAATTAGACAAAGGAAGCCAGGGAAGCCTTTGATAAAGTTAAGGATGTTATTCCCTCAGCTCCTATACTGGCTAATCCAGACTTGTCCAAGGACTTTATAATATATGTATTCAGCAAAAATTCTAGTATTGCTACTATCTTGACTCAAAAGGATAATGAAGGAAAGGGAGAACATATGATGGAATTCTACTCCTAGACCCTAAAGGAATATGAGACGAACTACAATTTCGTCAAAAGACAAGCCTTTGCAATAGTAAAGGGACTTAAAAAAATTCATCATCCAATTTCCTGCAACAAAGTGACTATCTATGTCGCATATTCTAGTGTGCATCAATATATCATGGAGGGAGAAATCACAGAAAAAAGAGCTAATATGATCACCAAGATCCTTGAATATGACATTGAGGTCAAACCCACAAAAACTATCCATAGAAGAGGATTGTGCAAATACATGGCACATGACGAAGAGATACCTACCGAAGAAGAGCAATTGGAGCTTGCTATGATGAATGATCCAAAGTTTGAGGACTTCTAGCTAATGGATAGAGTAAGGTTTATGCAAACAGGAAAGTATCCACCAGGCCTTTCCTCCCAAAAGAGGAGATACTATGGGTTGCAGAATTGTAGATATGCACTAGTGGAAGGGGTCCTTTTCAAAAGGAATTTCAATGGTCTCCTCTTGTGATGTGTTATTGCAGAGTAAGCAAAGAGAATCCTCGGAACTTTCCACAACAGCGTTACAAGCGGACACTTCTCCACTAAAACCACTGCCATTAAAATCATGTGCGTAGGTTACTATTGGCCCACACTTTTCAATGACTCACACTCCTTGGTGAAATCTTGCAAGGAATGTCAAATCTTTATAGGTAGAAGAAAGAATTTTGCAATGCCTCTCAAGCCTATAGTGGTGGATGAACCACTCACACAATGAGGCTTGGACTTCATCGAGATGATCAATCCTGCTTCCAGTGCTAGACATGAGTGGATTCTGATGGCTACAAATTACTACATAAGGTGGATAGAAGTTGCTCCACTTAAAAATGCAATGGAGGCAGAGATAGTGGATTTCGTCGAAGAAATGGTGACAAGGTTTGTCCCTCTAAAGAATATCAGTTTTGATAATTCCAAAGCTTTCCTAGGTACAAAGGCATGTCACTATGCATTAAAAAATGGCATATTCCTTAAGACATCATCAAATTATTACCTGTAGGGAAACGACCTAGCTGAGTCGACGAACAAGAACCTAGTCTGACTCCTTAAAAGAATTGGTTCAGAGCACCAGAGAGAATGGCACAAAAACCTCTGAGTTGTGCTTTGGGTAGACTAAATAACTCCTAAGAAATTCCTTAAGACTTTTCCTTATGATTTGGTATATAGAAAAGAGGCATTGTTGCTTATATCCATGGAGATTCCAATGCTTCAATTGTTGAAATCCCTCGAGATAGGACAAAATGATGCCATGGAGGTTTGACTTGCTGAACTATTAGAAGTACAAGAAAAAATGGGAAAGTCTCTAATAGCCATGACAAACCACCAGCAAGTGGTCAAGTGATGGTTTGATAAGAAGGCATCTGACCAAGGCCTAAAGTGCAGAGACTTAAAGCTGAAATTTAATGAAAGGGTTGCGAAGCTAGGTCAACTTGGAAAATTTGATAGCCTTTGGGAGGGTCTGTTTAAAATTATTAATTGCAAAGAGAATAATTATTTTGAATTGGAAAGAATGGAATAGGAAGCCTTGGGAATTCTGATCAATGGGATTAATCTTAAGTTGTTCCATTGAGTGGAAAATTTTACTATTGTACATATGTTAATAATGCTTTTATTTTCTTTCCCCTTTTGTTCTATTGGCCGGTATTTTTTAGAATTAATTTGTGTTTCAGTGGAAAAGAAACCTGTCATTGCAAAGAACAAGGTAGTAAAAATACTTTGCAAGAATAATCAAGAAAAACACCCATATGCAAAGGAAATCAACGAATATGCTAAAAGAAAAGAAACCCATATGACATAATGCCAAAAGAAAAAGAGCCATAGATTTTATAAAGCTATATTTCATTATATATATATGCTTCATTTTTACATGGAAAAAATGGCTAGAGAGTCGTAATTCCAAAATTATATGATTATATGTGGTTTTCTTTTCATATATACTATGTATGGCCTTTTTAGGAATATATACAAAAACTAGACAATGGGTGGCATATTCTTAAAAGAAAAAAGAAAGAAGTCCAGGAGGAATTTCATCCAACTACATGAGCAACAGCTATCTATGCATCAATGGCAGTTTCTACCACATCCTCATCAACAGGCACACTAGCAACAAAAGCAGCATCATTTGGAACAGTAGCCATTGGTGGAGGAAACACAAGGTTCCTGAAGTTAGTGTACCAGTTGATATTGTAGAATGGCACTACGTTGTAGATGCGAAAGAGGAAGTGCAAGGCCTGGGTAACTCTCCCTTGGTGCTCGTCGTGTGTCTGGAGGTGGAATACCCTGAGAAATGGTAGCCACGGGACAACCACTTCTTCCTTAATGTAGCGCCTGAGGTCACTAGCTATTGGCAGGCCTACCCCATATGCAATGTGAGCAATGACCTCACCTAAACCATTTAGGTACTTTTTGGGAAATATTTATTTGACTAATTTCATAACTAGGGGCCTAGGGATACCAATATCCAACATAGATGCAACAAAGTGCGAGCAAATTTCAATATTGACACGGTAATTGTCTTCGTACTCGAGACAGTCCCAACCCAGAACCCACTTCATGGGTATCAAAGTCAGGGAGTGTTTGTTTTTTGTCATCCTCTTTAAACGCCTAGTAGAAATCTCATCGAGGAAAGTTGTCTATGACTTATATGACACTAGCCTTATAGGAGTATCCATGGTACCGACACACTACTATTACCTACTAACTATTTTCTGAAACTTTCCTATAGCCTACCCTATGAGAACCTTGCCAATAATAAAACCAAATACTAAGCCAATGACCTATTGCTAAAAATTTCTCAAATGCTAAGTGTGATTTTCTCACTACTTAGAGGCCTATTTATAGAAAAAATGAGGAAAAGCATGCTAATCGGCTTCTCAAAAACGTGATGATAACCAAGTGCCAACTTGAAAAGCGTGTCTAGGTTTACTTTCATTTCTTGACCAGTTGTGTCTGCTAAAGTACGGTTCAATGCATGCAAAGTTAATGAGAGCTAATTAATTAGCCTAAAAAATAGTGGCGCTCATCAGCAGTGAGCTACACGGTCCATAGGGTGTCACCTCATAGGCATTTCCCATAACTCAAGGCAGGATTCATATCTTTTCAAGTGATGATTGTTTGCTTTGGCTTAATCATTCCATCTGGCATATTAATTTTCAATGCATATGAATGCAAGGCTAGAAGGAAAATCTCTAGCTCAAGTTCCAAGGAACATCGTATCACACGGTTGCCAAATGCAATAATGAATTCTTATCACTTTGAAATGGAAAGTAATTCATTTTCGCACGAAGTAAGGAGTTGGTGATACATGTCGAATTAAATGAAAAAATCCCACTTTCTTCTACCACCTTGAGGAAAGAGCTAAATATCACATACAAAACTTTTAATGCTTAAATTTCTTTTGAAATATGCTAAGCCAAGTGAAGAAAAGTTTTGGCATATCTAGAGCCGAGTGCAAGTTGTAGAGAATTCAAGCCCTGTAGAAGCTTTCATCTAAGGAGAAAAATGGCAGAGGGTTCATCACAACAAATTCAGAAGGAAGCTGACCAACCCTTGGTTAGGGCTATATGGTCATCAAAGGTTGTTTACGTGTATGAAGATATATCATATGCTATGCCTGGTATACTAGGCAAGCCAAAATGGGTGAATACAATGGAGCTAGATAGGCCCAAGGATTATAGGAACCATGAACGGGTCCATGAGGAATGGGACAACATTCATGACCCACACCTCACAAAAAACACTAAGTCTTTGAGAGAAGTAGCCTGTGCAAGGCTGAAAGCATCCCAAAAAGTGATGTCGACAACAGAAAAGGTATGGTACAGCGGGATTCCATAGTATATGGTCCCATTGGTACATTATTGCCTAGAGCTAGTTGATGCAACCATTGAGTGTTATAACCCGAGTACCCACAACATTGAATCCCAAACCTTAAATGTTAATATCAACCCACCATCCATTTGGCACATGCTATGTATCTCAGACCCAAGTACCAAAAAGGAGAAAATTGAGTCCTTCACTCCTACTAGAGGAGAAAACACATGGAAGGGGATGAAAAAGAGCCTAGATTTCCTAATTGAGGAGATTGGCAAGGGAATCTTAGGTGCTCGGCTGCCAAGTATCCCATTTCCACACAGTTCGTTTGTTCAAGACAAGTAGGATGCCTTTTCAATGCTAGCATTTATGTGTAGCCTAGACTCTGACGAGATGGTGTGTGCCTTTCAATTAGGGTCAGGTTTCCAATTCTGTAGGTAGCACAACTTCTTCTGGTAAGATTTTTCCAAATTCCTCATGGAGGAAATGATAAGGAAAATAGAGAATTACCCTATAGAAGGGAAGTTCATATTTCTCTCTTTCCTGGTTCATATGTTTCTGCATCAAAATCCTAATTTCTTCAGCAACTATTTTTTATTTTCTATTTTTGATGAAAAGAAGAGAAGGAAGCCAGTATCCACATGGAAACCTTTCCTTTCCATGCAATATGACTACTATGCATTTTTAGATTACTTTATAACACCAGTTTTGTAATATTTACAAGGAGGAGGTGACATGATCTAGCTTAACATAGATCAAATTGGATATATGCAGAGTTTCACTCCCGCTTGTGACTGGTTCTTTGGTGTGGATTTCATAATCCTCTGGATGTGGGGCTTCACTGATCAACCTTTCTAACTCCCAGTCTGTGTCACAAATAGAGTGCTCATGCTCAAAATGTATCAGCAGGTGTGCATTATTGATTATACCTTTTGCAGTAGCCAAAGCATCAAGAGGAAAGGATTCTTCACTTGTCTAAAGAGTTTCAAAACAGTGGCCATGGCAAAGAAACAATCACACCAGCTATTGTAGGATAAACTGGCTCACTTAGGGTTGGTTTTGATATGTGATAAGTGGGAGTACAATCATTTCAATGATCTTCCGTAACCACACATGAAATTTATTCACACTCCTCGACCCTACTGGGAAAAGAGGCACAACCTGCAGGAGGACAAGGATGAAATTTTTGTTGAACTAGCACATATCCTCACCTAGGACCAAAGAGAGCCATGGCACAAATTTTACTTCATTATGGCGGAGGCTAAGGATAGTTTCTAGATGGAGTGTACCATGTACAAGAAGTTGCAGAAAGAAGAAGAATGGACTAATGAGAAAATAAGATCCTTTTGGAAATATCTCCAAGAAACAAGATATTTGGATGCTCCTTATGGAAGCTTGAAGGATGACAAAGTATTTGAAAAATGGTGGGATGATGAACATGCAACCTCCAACTCCAACACCAATAAAGGTAACAACCCAAAAGGTGAGTCCAAAGAACATGAAGAAGAAGAAGTGGGGACTTCCACGTCCCCCATGCTACAAGAGAAAAGGTTTGCAGGATAACCCACCTATGTAGCTACAAATGTGTGGTTCAATGTATTGAGGGCCTCACACACACTTACTTGGACTACTAAGGTGACTAGAGTGTTACGGCAGTAGCCGACAGTAACTTCCAAGGTTGGGGAAACCCCGCCTGCGAAGTGGTAGCATACATAAACCATTGTTCGAGAGAATTCACAAGAACCCTCTGCAAGCTAGGAACCCAAAGGAGAGGAAGAGCCGATAACGAGTTAGGAGCCACCATCGACTAGTCAATAGGTATTTTTTTTCCTTCTTCTCTTGCTTCTCAATCTTTAGTATCCTCCATTGTCTCTGTGGAAACCCCCACCATGAGTACTAGCCCTTTGGTTCCAACTTTTGATCCAATGATTGTGGGAGGTTTCTCCCAGTTCTCACATGCCACTCCATTTTCCTTTACTCCTCCATGAACCCTTATGCCAGCTACTACCGCTCAATCCTTCCTTGCCTCACTTTCTGAAGGCTTACCCACTACTGACACCCCTACTTCTACTATCACCACAAATCCTCCCCTTCTCTCATAGCAAGCGGACTCCACAATGACAACTCCTTCACCATTTCACTCCATGAGTCCTTTTGCTAATTCACCAATTGAACCTTGGCAAATGACAAGCCCTTCTACTAGTTCTCAAACCAAGCTTTGGAATGTGCCTCCCTTCTCCCCATGAACTTTCACTCTTAAGAAAAAGAAAATTCTTGGGCCTATCAAAATTACCTAGCCATATGCCCTACCTCTCGATGCTCTTTTCACAGGTGGGCTAGTCTCATATTTGGCCTAATTCACAGCACAAATTGACTTCGGAAGGGAAGAACGCTCAAAGAGAATGCAAAATCACAAGGCCAAAGATGATAGTAGGCCTACATAACTGAAGATGCAAACTCTATACGATAAGACCTAACAATCACTAAAATTTGCAACCATGTACCTGACAGGAACCAAGCTAGAAGGGGAGATGCATCTAGAAGACTACAGAGTGTATGTTATAGGGATTGACATGAAAGCAGCCTGATTGGAAGATAAGGTTGAGCTTATGGAGGAAACGCAATGGGTAGTCACCTCTGACTACCTTAAAACTAGTCGCCAGCTGAAGAAAATGGGTGAGGAAATTAAATCATTGAAGGAAAAGGCTAGTTTTTTGGAGAAAAGGGAGAAATCCCTAGAAGTGGATGTTGCACTCTTAACAAACAGGATGTTGACAGCAAAAGAGGAGAAGAAAAAACTTCAAGAGGAACTTGCAAAGGTTCAGACCATCAACCATGTTGTGGTTAATGAACTGTGTACTAAGAATCAGGAATACTAGAGCCAATTGACTCTGTTAGAATAGAATTTGCAGCTAAGGGATGAAGAGTTGGAGTGCTGACGTATTGAATATGATCAAGGGATGGCACAAAAGAATGAAGCCTTACAACATCAGCGAGCTCAATATGAGAAAAAGTTGTAGGAGAAAGATGTTGAATTTGAGGGTCAAAAGGTCCAATTAGAAAAATAACTTCAGGAGACAAAGTCCTCTCTTGACATACAATTGGAAAACCACTCCCGAGCCAAAGAAAACTGGCATAAAGAAATGAGCAGCTCTGGGGAGCAACTAGTGTCTAAAAAAAAGAAAAGGTATAGAATTGGCTGAGATTGCCTCTTTGAAGAGCTCTCTCCCGACCTCCCCTTCCCAACCAGACCTTATTCTATTGGTTAGGTAGTTGTATGTTTCTTGTTGGGAAAAGATTAAAAAAAAATTCCCAACATTGCAGCCCACGCTCTGGTTCATTTCCAAGGTAGCAAAACTAAGACAAGAGCTTCATGTTACAGTTGATAAATTCCTATGGTTTATCTCAAAAATGGTTCCAAAAGCAAAGAATATGCTTAAGTTGTATTCAATCTCTGATGAAGACCTCACTAATTCAGGAATTGAAGATCAGAATGTTGTCACCCAGATGACAAACAAGTTTATCCATTGCCACTCGGCCTTCCAACACACTAGGGTGGTTGTAGCTACTCTAAACTAGACAATGGACAACATGTGAGAGAGTTTCTCTAGGTTAAGTGAGATGGGTCTTCCATCTTCATTCCTTGATGATGGCTCTATTGCTATAGCCAAACAAATTGCAGAAAGAATAGAGGAGAAGAAAAATAACCTAGTTTCTTTCCAAAGTTTCAGCTATCCTCCCACCGCAACTGACATTGAGGGGGTTATTCATTCTCTTGCACAATTATTCTTTCATTGCGAGGTAGGGTCTAGTTTGCTGAAGACATTGCCTTATAAGGAAGCGCTCGACCTGGGTGGAGCACGGGATAATTTACACAATATAGCAAGGCCATTCAAGGATGATTGGCCACCACTTCAGGTGGCTCTTTCCAAGCTCTAACTCCATCACCTAATGAATGGCACTCTAGTCTACAAACCAGAGAAATTTTTTGGTTCTTTGTTCCTCAAGAAAAACTCACTTGGTAGTCGCCAAAAGTTGTGAATAAATATTTAGCAAGCTCCCTTCGAGTATGTTTTTTTGGTTAAGTATCAACCTGCGCATTGCAAATGAGCCACTCAGCCTTTTTGTCAAACTCTACTGCCTCCTCCATGTGTCAACTCTGCACTCCCCAAAGGTTTTCCTTCCTTTGCATTTAAAAGAGGCCCCACTATGCTACCACGTATCATCGTTGTGCACAATTGATGACTACTTCCCTTCACTTTTGAGTAGAGCTCCTCCCACACGCCACATGTCACCTTAGCGCAAGCTTTTGACAGTGAAAGATAAAGACTCACACGAGCTGCACTATACTACCACGTGTCTCTTCAATGGGTTTTATATTTGGGCAATGGATGAAGAGAAACAAACACTACGACTAGTCGCCGCATGTCATAATTTCTTTCTCTTTATCAAGGTGATGACACTTTCCTGCTTGACCTCATCGGGACCACTACCATCATTTGCAGAGGATGTACCTAGGCTTGGAACGACCAGATGCTTGGTTTTGAATATTTTTCTATTGCAATGGCCTTGAGGAATACTCAATTCTGGATCATTGCTAGGGATCCTGAAATCTTTTTTGTTATTGCTCGCCAAGGCAGTGGGAGTTTTCAGCTATATATACTTCTCTTTGTTTTGAAGAAGAGAGAGCCCAGAATTTTAGAAGAACACTAATTTTAGAAAAGACACCAGACCTTATTATTTTTTTTATTACTGCAAAAAATCTTAGACTATGCCAATTGTTCATCCTTTCTATTCTTTTATGCTATTTGATTAACTTTAGACTATGTTGCTATTCTTTGGATATTTCTTTTGAGAACTTCTATAAATTGAATGCAAGTTTGTTGGTCTAGATCATGTCTTATGACTCTTCTTGGTAGTAGGAATGTATGCAATGTTATTTTATGTCAATGAATGGATTATCTATACTTTAATCTTTAGTTTCTATCTTTCTAGGACATCACAAATTACCAATCAGGCCCTTAGATCTATGATTTATTGTGCCTATTATTAAGTCTTGGTGCATCGCCTTAGATTAAAATTTATTTTTATATGTCTGTTTCCTTTTCCCTTTCCAAACCCCATTATAGAAGAATCCAACTTCTTTAAAAATCTAGAGGTCACTTAGTTTAGCGCAAAAGGTCCCCCATAAACTGAGTTTCCCATAAGACACTGTTACCTTGTCAATTTTTGGCATCAACAACTATCACACTTCAACACTCCTTGTGACTATCTTCAATATAGTTTCTAAATGTGGCCACTCCTCAATTAACCTTTACACACTTTTGATAGCAATTGTAAACCCTTACATTTCTTATATTTTCTTCAGCATAGATACATAACACAAGGAGTATCATAATGTGTGTGGACTCTAAAACACTTTTTTTTTTCATTTTATTTGGATTATGATATTGGAGTTTTGTTAGCTTGAGGCCTTTGTCATTTGTCTTCAAGATCCAACTATTCCTACTATTTCTTATAGTTTAGAGATACTATCTTTTCTCCATTGTACCCTTGCTATTCATAAGTCTTCAATATTTTCCAACCATATTTATTATCATTTTTATGGTCTATCCTCTTTAGACTTCATTGTTTTATACTTTTCACTTGAAAAAATTTCACCACATGAAATGACTAAGTTTATGTTATCATTTACACTGCCATATGTTCCTGCTCTACCAATACTGTCACCTTTCATAATTTAATAGACCCATAGCTTCCTAAAAATTATACTCATCCACTTATCAACCTACTAGCATGACTTATCCCTAAATATTTTTCATGATTATTTGTCAAATCTTTACCCTTGCATTTAAGGTTAGATCCATATCATTTTTTCTCTATTATATATGACTTTTGATGGTATTCCTCTGTGTATATTGTCCATAATGAATAAAATCCTATTATACTTTGTGTCTTAACAAAAAAATGTTCTTTCATTATCATGGAGTCAATCACTATCTCTACTACACTATCTAATCTTGATTGGTACATGTGTCATAACTATCCCCACTAACACTAAGGGGGGGAAATATTGCAAGTATTTTATAAAAGGCCCTTCCCTAGAATTAATCCATAGAAATAAATTGGTTTCTCTTGAGCACTAGGGGGGATATTTTTGTATAATCTCATTCAAAAATATTTGGATTTGATTATCCAATTATGGTGTTGCTTTGGCATGTCTCATCCCTTGCAAGGACTACTAAATCACTTGTTATTACTGGACCATTATGTGGTAAAGCAATACAATTATTATAGAAATTATGCATAAGATCATTTCCTAAAGTTGAATGAGAAACATAAATATTTCTCTCCATATACACTTGGAAATATTTTTGGATCTGCTCTTTCATATCTTTTTATGAAGAAACACATAGGTATGTTTCATAGTAAGCTTGGGGAGAAACACCATTTTCATCACTAATATCAGCTCTTAAAATTCCATCCTAATTTTTTTATACATTTTGACTCCAAAAAGGAAGATTATGAAGTTCAAAAGTAGACTATGAATAAGCATAATTATTTTCCACAAGAGGCAATACCCTTCTTTTGGATAGGATATCTACTTGTGTGATAGAAACTCTTTCTAAATGTTTTAGGTGTCATGAACATTTGGTAAATAAAGACTTCTTATAGTCATCCTTGTAACTTGAAATTATTATATTCTCTTCAGCTTGTAAATATTACAATAGGCTTTTCTTGAGAATTTCCTTCTAACAATTATGACCTGGGCAATTCATCTGTGACATACTCTCAACTTCCTAGTAACTATTTTGATAATCCTCCTCTACAAGATAAATTTTTTGTTCACTTTTTTCTTTGTTTTGGGGGATTTCATTAGAATAATAGTGCAAATATTGATCCAACATTTCAACATTTTGACATCCACCTTTGATGAGAGTCTTTACAAGTACTACTTGAACAAAAGAATGTGGACTAGTAGGTTCATCTATAGAATAATAATATTTTGTGTGAGGATGATAATTTGAAAGTGACACTTATTTTTTTGGTGTTCCCAGCTTTATAGAGAAATTTTATACTTTCAATGATATTATATTTATAGGCCATGAGATATAAAATAAGAAGTTAATTTGTGTATTAACAAATTTATGAGAGTCTCCAATTGTTGAAGGGGACGATAAAAATTTGTTTGGATTTTTGGGAGACATGAAACTAGATGGGGTCCTACTTGATTTCTTAGTAATTAAAGGATACAAGCCTCTATTTCCAATTTTTGGAGGTATAAGGAATGAATAAGTGCATCTAAGCTCCCTACACACATATAACTTCTTACTAAAGGTAATGGGTGATATGGAACCAACAATCTTCTTTTTAAGGAATTTTGAAGAGAATGTACTTGGATTTTGATTTGGAAACCTATCAAAATCTAAAGTTAGTGGTTAAAAGTTAGGTAGCTTATCTAGCCTAATTTTCTCGTTTTTTCTTGTCGCATCACCTTTGAAGATGGTTGGACAATTTTCTAATTTTGACTGAGAATTCTAAAAAAATTTGTGCTTATCCAAATCTTGGTAAAAAAAAAAATCATAATTATTGGTTTTCATCCATTCTAATGGATTAGAATTTTCAAGGTCAACAAATAGCTTAATCCCATTATCTCAATAGACAATAAAAACTAAAATGAAGATTCAAACCTGTTATAAACTTTAGGTGTTTGAATCTTGACCATAGTTTCTTCAACCTCAATATTTCTTATACAATATGATGGTTGGTTTCATAGTTGATAATGTTTCACTATTTCATCATCTTTATCCAATTCCTTTGTAAGCAAGTCTTTTCTACCATTAATGTCAATGTGGCTCTAGCTATTATTTTTCTTTTTTATTTTCCAATCTTTCACAAGGTAATATTGCTGCATCCATAACATTTTATTCCTAATCTTTCATGCATATGTCTTTTTCCTAAGAAAAAATTTCTACTCCAATGTGGATTTTCCTCTCATCACGATCGATAAAAATATTGTCTTCTATATTCATGGTTAATGAATTCTACCCTTATCACAAAACTTCAAGAAGATGCAATTGTCCAAGTAATTATAATGTGAATAGATATGCATAGGGCCTTAACACTATCACTGTTAGTCTGGGGTCTATCTTTCAATGGCCTCTACTAAAATAGATGTAGAAATTTCCTTCTCACTAGATTTTCAAGTCTATCCATCAATATTCTATGCTTCTATTTTAAATTAAATCTCAAAAAAATTCCCAAAAAGTATCTATATAGCTTCTTTCCATGAAAATCTCATATAAACTATCATAAATAATTTTGTCATAAAAAATACGAAAAATGTATTCAACACGAAAGACTATGATCATATCCTTATGATAGTAATAGAGTTTAAGAGAAAAACTAGGCTTGTCATTTTCTTTGTCGTCCATGTGCATGTTCCTATATTTAATAGAAATAATGAAATATTATATTTCTAACCATTTCCATGACCTTGAAGGGTTCCATGCTACTCCATAAATTTTTTTGACACCATAGTAGTTAGTAGATAGTTTAAAAAGAGAAAAAAAAAACCAAAACCCTATGAAGCTGACCTAACTTCATTAAGACTCAAAATTTTAATTGGAGACTTCCCTCTAAACAAGAATATAATTTTTAGACGATTTTGAGACGTGTACACCTTTTGACAAGGAAAAATTCTTCAAAGCAATTTAACTTATTGGAATACAAAAAATAAATTCCTAAGACCAAGTAAGTTACATTTTTGGACATCATGAACTAACCATTAAAAGGTTATTTTTGGAAAAAAGACAAAATAAACTACACTTTTGGTGACCTCTGTGAATGTTTTTCCTACTAAAACTCATAAGACCAGTAGCCTTACTCAATACATTGGATCATGGAGTCAAATAAACCTAAAATAAAACTTAGAACATACTTGAAAACTAGATGCTAACACCTTAGAATAAAATCATAGACACCTAAACAAAATGTGCTTCAAAACTTGGAGAAAAGGAAATACAGTATGTATTTAAATACAAACAAACAAAGAAACTAACTAAAAAAAAACCATTGACTTGTTCTAAGAAATAGTTTTCTTTTCTCTGAAACTTGCAATACTTCACATGTTTATTGTGTACCAAATAGAGTTGAAGCACATATAGATACTTAACAAAAAACTACAATGATGCTTGAATAACATGAACATACTCACTTACCCTCTTAATTTACCATACATAATGTTGATGTGAAGTGGATAATTAAGTTGGAGCTATTGCTCTTCAACTACAACTTCATGCTTGGGTGAAATCATGATCTGTGATAGCTTATTGAACTCCATATTTGCTATATGTCTTATAGGACATCCTTGTGAGAGAACAAACTTTAAACTATCATTATTGGTTTATTTCTTGTGCAATGCTACTTTTTCACCTTGTTGATTTGTGAAGTCCATTTCTTGTGATTGATTTAACAAAATCATATAGATTTTTCATTATGTTCTCACTACTCATGATTTTAATCTTCAAGAGATGATAGCTTGATATCTAAATTTGTACAAAATGCCTCTAAATCTTCCACAAACAACTCTTCTTCAAAATATTCCTTATTTTTCTATATGATATGATTTATTTTTACTTCATAGCTTAGCTCTCCTAAGGACTCATAAAAAAATCAAGGTCATCTTCTTGAAGCAGGATTTTTTATTTGGTATCATGTATATATTGACCAACAACATTGTGTGTTTCTACCTCTCTATTTTGAAAAATAAGGTTGTCTTCATATACATCCTAGTAGACCAACATCCTATCAAATTTATTTACATCTTCCTAATGTCCCAAACTTATTGTTTATGTTGGTATGAGCATGCTTTCTTCACCCTACTTGACAAAAGAAGCAAGCTCATGAAACCAAATTATAGACTCTTCTTCTTCACCACCCACTTTTTCTTTTTATCCTATTATCTGAGTTGATCATGCTCATCATATTCTTGTAGCAAGTCTATTTTTTTAACTTCCATATCATGTAAAGGTTCATCAACTACAATTTTTTCTTCTTCCACCTCAAAAACCTCTAGTTTTTGCTCACTAAACCATCTATCTTCCAAAAAAATAGGCCCTCCTTTGTAAAGATAAATGGTGATAGGACAAGAAAGCTTAGTTGGTGGACAATTTTGAAAAAAAAATTGTGTTTCTTGAGGTAGAACAAGCTCTTGATGGGTCTACTCTTGGGGTGTAATCTGTTGGGGTTGAATTTCAAGCTTAAGAGACTTACTTGGAGGTTGAGGAGGTTTACCTTGCTTGAAGTTGGGAATTATAAATTTAGGTGCTTCCTCTTATCTCGGCTAATTTAGAATGTAAGAGGTTGATTGGGCTCCCATACTTTGTACTTGGGTAAGCAATAACTTCATTTTTTCTTGTTTGGTAGAGTATCTTTTTCCAAGAGACTCCTCATATTGGCTTTTTTGTATTTCAATCTCTTGTTGGTATTGGTAAGCTAGGTAAGCAAACTCTTCTTATTGAAAGTTATACTTGTAGTGTAGAAAAATGTACTCCTTTACATTTTCACACTTTCCTTGAGCCCTCTTATTTAAAATGAACTTCATTATTCCTTAATAAGCCCTATTTGCATCTACAAGCCTAATAAATTACATTTTCCAAAAGGGAAACCCTACAATAATTAATGCCAACACATAACACTTTACCTTGAGCAATGTGTGTTCCAAGAATAGGGACCTGGGACCCATTTTTCCATGGGAAAATGGGTCCTCCCTAGGCCTTTGAACTTGAATTTGGTAGTATTTTAACATCTCTAAATTCAAATTTTCATGTCGGCTTGTAATGTTCAATTTTTGGGAAATTAAGGATACATACCTATAAATACAAGGTTATTTCATCAAATTCAAATCCTAAGACATCTATATTTTCAAGAGATTTTAAGTGCAAGTTTACAAGAGCTAATATTGTGATCAAGAGAATTCAAAAGCAGATTTATCAAGCATTTGTTGTAGCATTCAATATCTCAAGCATCATGTCAAAGTATTCTTCCATAAAACATGTTTTTGGAGCTAACATTGTGATGCAGGTTTCAAAGATCAAGTCAAGCATTCAAAGCATCAATTCAATCATCAAGATCTACATCCATTGAAGCCATTTCATGCAAGATCAAGATCAATATTGTAGATTTCCAAAGATTTACTCAAGGGTTTGGTGAGTTGTGTTGTGACATTTTCACACATCACCCCATTCAAAATGGGGACCCCCTAATTTTTGCTCTATTCCCATCTTTTGGCTTTGGTTTTCCTACTGTCTCTCTCTTTTATGTCTATATTTTTGGGGATGTGCCCATCTGAATTGAATTTTGGCTAAGTCTGAGGAATTAGTTTATGATTTCTTCATTCCATTTTGAGGTTGATTCGAGTAAGCAAGTTGAAGTTTGAGCCTAACACTATGTCTAGAGCACCTTAAGCTATCTGCCTACAAATTTTGAGCTGAAACAGACAACTTGTTATTTTTAGCAGTTCAGGCTTTAGGAGCCATTTTCGGGATTTGCATACAGGTTTTTTTATGCATGTCTAGAGAATATTTCTAGGTCTTTGAAGACCTTCACAATGATATAACATGCAAGATGAAATGATAAATTTCAGCAATCTCGATTTTGAAGGATATGCTTTGTGGGTTTTTCAGGAGCTTCATAGTGATGTAACATGCAAACTAGGATCAGGACCCTTTTGCAGAGTTGTCTTCGAGAGAAAATTTTAGGGTTTGCATGCACGATTTTTCAGTGCATGTCAACATATTCTTCATGGGTTTTTCAAGAGTTACGCAACAAGGTAACATGCAAGTAGAGTTGATCACTTTTTAGGAACTTACTATTTATAGCCAATTCCCACATGAAGTCCACTTTGTTGGGTTTTTCTAGGTTTTGTGAGATCTCTCAGGTTGGGTGACATGCAAATTCATCCGACAGCTGATTGGTCAATTTTTTAGATACTTACTATTTTTAGCATGACCACTCCGACAGCTACCCAGCACTTCAGCATCATGAATAGAGCAACAAGAAATAGAAATGGGGTCAAACAGAGATCATTTAAGTGACATGCAAGTCAGATTAGGATTTCAAGCTTCGGGACCCAAAATGAAGGGTGAAATGCCAAAATCTCTGAAAAATGATGTATCCCATTGTGATCAGTATCTTTCAAGGATTCCACTGTTAAAATTTGAAGGAAATCTGAGCACTTACTATTTATAGTAAGTCACTTCTCAAATAGGCTATAAATAGTAGGTCAACGCAAGGCACCAGCGTGAACAAGTCATTCAACCCACGAGGACCCCATGGAACAAATTTCATGTCAAGCAAAGTTGCAGAAGTCTTGAAATCAAGCAGTTACTATAAATAGTAAGTCACCTCCAGAAACAAGCTATAAATAGCAGGTCAACACAAGATGGCAGTATGAATAGGTCAGTTAGGCCATGAGGATCCTGTGGCACGAATTTCAAATCAATCCAAGTTGCAGAAGTATGAGAACTAGGGGACTTACTGAAAATAGAAAGTAGGGCAAGCAAGCTAGAAAAATGGCTAAGGCAGGAAAGGTTCCTCCTACCCCCTCAAATGCACTCTCAAGAGACTGGCTTGGAAAAAAAATGCCTAAGTATGAGGAATTCATTAAGGACCCCCCAAATGTGCCCAACTTGGAGGTAGGCTAAAGAAAATTTTCTAAGTCTTGTGAAATTCCTACTCCAGCCTCCAAATGTTCCATCATCAATGAGGAGGTTGGAAATTTTTCTAAGTGTCCAGAATGGAAGCACTGCCCTCCGAATGCACCCAAGGAAGAAGGTGGATGGAGAAAAAGTTTTCAAGGCATGATAAATTCCCTGACCCCACTTCAAATGCGCCCTTCAAAGAGATACAGCTAGAAGACATTCTAAGTGGTGGAAATTCCTTGACACACCTTGAAATGAACCCTCCATAAGTATGTTGAAATGGATATTGACTAAGGCATGAACAAAGTGGAGGATTAACCCCCCAAATGCGCCCATGTTGAAGATGGGACTTGGGTTTTTGACTAAAGGTGAAAATTCCTCCTCCTCTAGGAAAATGTGCCCAAGGTGGAAGGTGGTGGTATAAAAAATTCTCTAAGTATGAAAAGTTCTTGCAGATACCCCTAAATGTGCCCATGCTAGAGGCTGGCTTGGGAAAAGTTTACAAGTGTTGAAAGTTCCTGTGCACCTAGTCAAATGTTCCCATCTTGGGAAGGTAATTTGAAGTTTTTCTAAGACATGGACGATTCCTCTAGACCTCTCCAAATACACCCAAGTCACCTAGCTATGGAGGATGTTGAAAAAGTTTCTAAGGCATAAGAATTCCTCCTCCCCTAGGCAAATGTTCTGAAGCTGGAAGGTGGTGGTGAGAAAAATGGCTAAGTCAAGATAAAATTCCACCTCCCCTGGTGAAATGCACCCAACCTTTAGAGAGGATAAAGAAAATATCTAAGGCATTGCAAAATTCCTTCCCACCCCCCTAAATGTACCCAAATTGGCTAAAGATAATGACTTTTGAAAATTGCTAAGATAAAATTTCACCTCCCCTAGTGAAATGCGCCCACCTTGAGAAGATTGAGGCTTATAATTTTTTCTAAGGAAATAAAATTCATGTAGACCCTTGTAAATGCGCCCTCCTAGGGAAGATGATGAATAAAAAAAATTCCCAGGCGTAGAAATTCCTTGACCACCCCAAGAATGCGCCCAAATTCATGAAGTTAGTTAAAATTTTGCAATGCCAAGCAAAAGAAGAACTATGCCCAAGAGAGGAAGGGTGAGAATAAACTTTGGCGAAAATATTTTCTAAGGTATAAAGTTCAAAAATTAAATGAACCCCTTCATTTATAGACACATGAATTCTGCATTTTTTGGGGGGGATTTTCTTCTAGGTACTAGATATCTTCGACAAGGAGATTATTTTAAAACTTTTCACCCCTCACCAGATATTTTAGGATGAAGATTTTTCTCGGGTGCCTGCTTGATAGAATTTCCTAAGTAAAATTAAAAAATTTCTAAGGCAAAGGAATATTATCTTTGAAAATAAAATGCCTTGACTTGTCAAATTGAAGCCAGATGCCTAGATAATTTTTGATCAAATTTCTCATGAAAACAATTTTCTCAGGTCAGAGTTGGATAAAATAACAGATTGAATGCCTCAACCAGTGAAATAAACTTCTTAAAGGGAACAATTAATTTAACATTTCTTCAAAGAAAATTTTCAAAATGTTGATGAAATGAAGTATGCCTATGCCATGGAGATGAATTTTTAAAGTTCTAGAAGGTCAAATATTCTAGACGCCAAATGACAAGTGTTGCAACTGCCAGAGGAGGAAAATTTGAATTCCTACAGCACAGGAGTGGAAATTGAATGGCTCGGCCAAAATTAGCTTCTTCTAGAAAGTGACTTGGCTATAAGAATTGAGATGATTTTCATTTTCTTCATCAGTTGTTGAATACAAGCTGAAACCTGGAGGGTGAGGAGAAATTAGAAGTTAAGGAATTGTTGCAGTAAGATGAGCTGGTCGAATTTCTTCTAAGTGTTGAAGATTATGCTACTACTAGAGAAAATTTCTAAGTGCTATGAAGAATTTCATTTTTTTTGCACATGGCTACAAGTGTGAATTTGAAGAATTTCAAGGTGGCTGAAGTAAGCTAGCTTGGGCCAAATTTCTTTGAAGTGTTGAAGACTATGCTACTACAAGAAAAGTCCTAAGTATTGAGAGGAAATTGACTTAGCTAAAATTGTTGAGTATGGTTGAAAAAAATAGAAGAGCGGTTGGCAAGGAGAACAATGTTGAATCCAGCAAGGCAAATGCATCTAGACGAGTTGTGATCAAGAAGCTGAGCAAGTCATTCCTACCAGAGTTAAAGTTCTCTTCGAAGCTAGGCAAGTTGAGCGACAAAAATTTGGGCTCTTTCAATTTGGAGGCTTTCAAAAGACACATGATGGGAATAGGAGGCCATCATCCATCGGTCACTTCACACAATATTGTCAAAAGTGGACTTTATGTAGCTGTTGGTTTTCCACCAGTAATTTAGTGTCTAGAGTTGATCATGGACTGTGCTAACTATTACAACTAAGAGCGAGGGACTATTACTTCACCAGATGGCAAGTTGTTCGCCAACCTCATGGCAGGAGCCATTGGGGAAGCATTTGGAATTCCCACACATGAGAAGATGATTTACAAGACAAGAGAACGAGTTGAGAAAATGTACGCTTCTACATTTGAAAGATGTTCTGACATGATAAACTCTCGTTGGATGAAAAAGCCCAAGCCAACTTGCATGAAGCTACCAAAATAGATAATCTCAAATGATTTGAAGCAGGAATATTGTGACTTAATCATGATGCTCAAAAAAGTTTGAGGATTTCCTCAGGCGTTCATCTTTGAGCCTTAGATGTTTTATTACATCAATCTCGTGTTGGAAGGAAAGGAGCATATTGATTGGGTGATGATGATTAGTGATAATTTGCATGAACAACTCAAAAGTTTGAGGAGACTGAAAACATTTTAAATGGGCTCATATATTATTTACATGCTGGCCCAGATGAAAAAATACAGAGGGATATCATACAAGGACCTAATTGGGTGTGGCTTTTAGCAGTTCAAGATTCATGAGGCTTGTCTACAGTTGCACTTGACAAGCACATCTCACTTCAAGAGAGTCAATGACGCCTTCACTATGCACATAACGAGGTCACTTTAGCAAAGAACTCATCACAGAATATCAAAGGAGGCTTAGGAGTTGATAGAGAGGTATGGATGTCGGTTTATCCAATTTCCAAAATTCGCTTACATCAGGCTACAAGGGTTCTCTTCATATCCTTACAGGTTTCCCAAATACCCTTAGAATAGGATTTTGATGTTAAAAATATCTAGGAAACTCATTTCCTATGATAAGATTCAGAAGAAAAAGAAGGAAGGAGGACTTGACTTCCCAATCATCATGGGAAATTTAGATGAAATTTGTCTGAAACTGTAGGAAACCAAGGAAGCTAAAAATAAGCTTCAGTTTTTCCACCTCTCTTACCACACCAGTAGACAATATTATGATCCTCACAAAAAAATCAAATGGCTATTGTCAGAAGAGTTCAGAGATAAGGAAAATATTGAAGACTTCTAGGCTAGTGTGTTGGATGAGGCTGAGGTGAGAAGAAGGATGTTTTCAAGGATACCTTTGAGAATTATTAGGGAGTGTGAGATTTCTCTAGTGCCAGACCAGGTGGATGAGGATATGAACGTTCTTCACCCAAATTATGAGACAGTGAGGGATACACCACTCCCACTTCCTGATTGGTCAGAGCCAGAGATTGCGGATTCAAATACACTTTGCATACTAGTCCTGACATTCACAAGAGGATGGGTTGAGAGGCATGTGAATAGGCTTAAGAGTAGTTCAATTCCTCTTACTTATAACTTGATGGGAGATCATAGGTCACCAATTGTTACAAAGAAGAAATAGGTTGGTCGAACTCCAAAGTCACGAAGGAAAGAGCCAATCCAGCCAGAGCCTTAGAGAGTTGAAGAAGCTTCACATATGCCATTGAGGACTCATTCTCCAGGTATACAAGAGGTTTCATTTTTTTCTGATCAGAGAAAAATGTTGAATAAGGAATAGGAATTATAGGAGGCAAATCGACAACCATGAAGGGAATCTGTTGGCCAAAGTTTCAACGCACCTATGAGAGATAACCAGCAGGAGATAGAGGAAGAAATGACCATGAATACACACTTCCAATGTTATATTGAGGTGGAATTAGAGTATGAAACTACTACAAGGTAGGATGCCCAAGGTTCAGGACATACTCAACCTGTGGAAGTTGATGAGCCTCGTCAGGATGAATTTAGAGAAGAGGTTCATGAAGAAGAAGTAAGGAATCAATAGCCATTTATTATTTCAGACTTGCAGTAGGTAGTACCAAATTGGCTTAGAGACAGGATGAAGAGGAGCCCCGTTGAAGAAACTAATCTAGTAGTTGAGATGGAGGAATTCCTAAGCAGGATCTGTGCGCCTCCAACAAAGAAAAAGGATAGAAAATTTTCAAAGATTTCAACAGATGAAGATGGCTCTCACACCCTTCACGTGGTTTTACCAAGAGTTGAGTGCGATCAAGATGAGGTTGTTCTAGAGAATTATATGATCACCACCATGGAGTTGGGTTGCCTCAGTGGAGCAAAGATCATTGAAGAATGTGATAACTCCTATCAGGCACTCAAGGACAGGCTGCTTCAGACTAAGGGAAAATATAAAAGATTGAAGAAGGAACACAAGACATTAATTGGTTATGTACAACACTTGTCTCGTCCTTACAGACAAGAGAATCCTATAATTGATCTCCCAGTCGAGTTTCCTAGTGAGTCAGTTAGTGGCTTGGAGGACTTGAGGAGGATGGCATAGGAGGCATATAAATGGGTTGCTAGTGTTTGTGTTGAGACAGAAAAGTTTATGGAAGACCTTGCTCATTCCTATAAGAAAGCCTCTGGCATTATGGTGTGAATGGACGAAGTCGATCATGCTTGGGGTGAGGCTCATATCTATTAGAATAAGATCGTTTAGTGTCTAGAAGCTTTAATGCATACTCCCTCATAGACTTTGGTTGAGGGAAGTGTGATTCAAGAAGGTGATAGATATGACTTCAGCAACTAGTATTCTTCAGTGGTCACAGGCCGTGGTTTCTTTGACATAGCACAGATAGATTTGGCTAGGGTTAGAAAGGCTATGGAAAATATACTTGATGGAGTTCTAAACAACCTTCAGGCCATCTTTGCTAGTAGGCTAACTTTTGAGGAGGTAGTTGTGGATGGTTTGAAGAATAGATTGGGGCCTTTCTTTTCGAAGGTGGACTTGTTTGTTCAGGATGATTTTGAAAACATGTCAACCTTTTTCAGTTTGATTCAGGGTACTCAGGATGCCTTGACCACTTGGAGGATATCTTGCACTTGACATGGCCAGATGGTAACAGTACTTGAGTTTCAACTTGATCATATCCCACCCATTTCTGTTCAGGAGGTTGATGTTGTGTTGGCAAGATTTGTTGACTTTGTAGTCAAAGAGAAGGAGAAAGGAAACACCCTTCTGGATGATGATCTTCTGGAAGATGATGATTGGAATTAATTTCCTTTGCTATTTTGGGAGTGAGTGAGAATCTTTTGGCTCATTTATTGTACCACTCCTCATTCTGGGATTTTTTAGGTCTATGGCTAAGATGGCATGATCTAGGCCATTCATCTAATTGTAATTTGAGTCATCCATTGGACTTGGCTAGCTATAAAAGGGGCATCACCCCTCATTTGTACCTCATTAGAGATTAGGATCATAGTGCTGAGAGATAGAGCATAGAGAGACAGTGTAGCAATAGCATAGATTGATAGTATAGTTTGAAGAAGGAAATTTTTTCCTTTGAAAGCTTTGTAAGAAATTGTTGTGAACACTCTCTCAATTAAAAGAGTTTTCATTGATGATGATCTTGTCTTTTTTTGTGAGTAGTTAGCGACATTTTTTCATCCTTCTGATTCAAATAGGATCTTAAACTAGAGTAAATAGCTTTTATTTCATGCAAGTAGTTGGTAGTAATGGAAGGTGGTACTTAATCTTAGCAAACTTTGTCTAAATCCATACCACTAGCACACTTACTGATGGTAAGTTTTCCTTGTGTGGTCAACTAGAACCTTTCAAACCTAACTTCAATTATAATTCACATGATGTCATGCATCATTGTGATGGTGTGCTTGTGTCAAATTGTGATTTGAAAACTTTTAGCTACTCCCTCTAAGATTGCACTGACTTCGTGGAGGTTGTCCAAAGTGAGGCAAAGAAAAGCTTGGTTGAAGTTTGCTGAAGTTGAAGTTCCACATCTTGCACTTAGAGTAGTTCATAAATTTTCTAGTCCCTATAGCCATTCAATTCAGTCTATTTCCGGTTAGTATTAGGAATCTTGCACGTACCTGATAAATCATTCAAACTATGAAAATCCCTTTTCTCTTTAATCTGATGTTTTTTGTTGACTTCTGAACAATTGTGTAAGTCCCCTCGTGATACCAGCAAAATGAAAACGAACCAAATGAGGCTATCCATTTCATAGAAGGAACCTTGGAGTTGAAAGCACAAACTCTCTTGCAATCTTAGCATGCTAAATAATTTGATCAAGAGAGAGCAGAGTAGTCGTTGGTAACTTTATTCTACTGTTTGGTGCAGTCACAAAAAACACATCAACAGGAATTGGCACTAGAAGGAGGGCTACTGAATAAGAAAAATAGCTATAGCATATAGGTAGGAGGGGTTTTGTTACAAATAATTTTGTTGGAGAAGAGTATCATGAATCACATGATGGTGCTACCACATAGAGAGATATTTCCAGTGTTGCAACTGAAGTTGGGTTTCAATGACGATCAAGAAGATATTCTTTCAAGATTGAACAATCTTGCATGGAGAACAAAGAGGAGCTACGTTGAGTATATGCAAACTTGCTTCGTGTTGGAGGAAGAAGAGGAGAAGGCCATTAAAATTCAAGTTTCTATTGAAAGAGATTTGTTGAATCAGATACAACCACTTGCTCCTTCTCCCACACCTCGCTGAAAAGCAGCTACATCCTGGATCGTATCAGCTCATTCTTGCCAAAAAAGTTGAAAAGAATTTTGAGTTCCATGCCTAGTTCGTCCAAAGATTTTGTGGAGTTAGAGCTACCTACTCAAGGAAGGAATAAGAAAAGAGTTTGATCGAGTGAGGAAACCCATACAAGCAAAGAAGTTCGATCAAGTGAAGAAATTCCATCAAGTGAAGAGGTTTAGTCAAGTGAAGGAGAAACAAGCAAAGAAGAAATTTCAAATTTGTTCAGAACTCCACCTAGTGTCTCGAGATTTTCTCCAACAAGATCAGTCCAAGTCACCCCACCAGTGATTACTTAGCAACAACAACCAATCCAAGTTATCACGCCTCAGCAACAACCAACCCAAGTTATTGTATATCAGTAGTGGAAACCAGTTCAAGTGATGGACCAACTGGCTCAAAATGGTGCTACTTGGTTGGTCAATAATCTATCTCCGCTAGAGTTTTCTAACTATCATGATATGCCAAAGAATCCTAAAAAAATTTGTACCAAGTTTCATGTCAATGATGTAAACTGCACTACCAAAGACCACATCAAGATTTTTGAAGACCATTTGTGCAACAGACAGATTGCATATGCATATGCGGCTTGCAGGATATTCCCATATTCCTTGGGAGAAGAGGCCCACTATTGGTTCATTCACTTGTCGATTGGGTCAATAAGGTCATGGGAACAAATGAAGAAGGCCTTCATCAGAAAGTTTGGTATTCCTATTACTCCCATAGAGCTTTATTGCCAGTTTGTATAAGTGAGAAGGAAATACATAGAGCCTATTCATGCATTCAACAATAGGTTCCAAAAGGCTCTCACTAGGTTTCATGATCCCTACGTCATTGTTGATGCTCGAGAAAACTACTACTCAGCCTTAGACCTATTGACAACGATGTTCGTGAGACAAGCTAATTCTACATCGGCCCACATGAACCAAGCTTATGCCAAAGCTGTTGAAGTAAGATAGAACATGGGACCGAACATAACTAGGCCCTCGCTATATATCAGCCTGACTACGACAGACAACCAAATGCAAACACTCGACTCAACCTAGAATCAACAAGCTCTAGTGTTAAATCCTATTCCTCAGTTGTCTTACCAAGTACAAGCACCATCAAATCAGTTAGTTCTCCATCCTGGGATTCCTTTGTCCCAAACTCAAGCAACACATCTTGTTTATCTCCAGAATACTATGCCACCAATGAGAACTCTAGAGGAGAAAGAAAAAATGAAAGATTTAGTAGAACAAAAGAAAAGGTTGTCAACTAAGGTGACTTACCTTAGAAATTAGAATAATCAGATGCAGTCCATGCTAAAGAGTTGTCAAGAACATCAAGGTGCCAATCAAGGATACCAAAATAATCCTCCAAACCACCAGGATGCCCATCAAGGACACAATCATGACAATAGTCATGGGTATCGTAACAACAACCAAGGATTTTAGAAGAGGTCCTGGAATATAGGCCCTAACAATGGAGGTGTTCCATCACTGCTAAATAATTTTCCCCCTCTAGAGAACCATCCTACAGACAGAGTTTACCTTGTTGAAGCTGCCATGTCAGGATGGTGCAGGTTGCATAACACCAATCAGCATTTTGAGCTCCAATGTCATGAATTTCAAATTGTAGTAGATATTTTCAAAGGAGAGGTGAAGAATACGAAGGCCACGAAAAGTCCCCCGATTTCAGGATATGAAATAGTCCTAGTATCTTGATATGATCAGGCATTAATCTTAGAAGATTTCAATTTCCTGCTTGAGTTTCAAAGTTACACACCCCCACCAGTCAATCACAAGTTTCTACCAGCTTTGGCAAATGGTCCCGTGGGGTCCACCAAAATTCCAAGTTCCTTCAGAGGCTCACGCCACGTACGCATCACCGGAAGAGCCTCTTAGTAAAGATGGTTATATTTCTCCACCTCTCAACAATAGTGTTCTAGTAGAAGGGAGAAGAGGGGTGCAAGCTTTTCAGACGATTGGAGGTGCAACTCCTAAATTCTATTAGAGGAACTATCAGAAGGAACCTTTGATGTCATTGATTACTCCAAACAATTTCACAACTCCACCAAATCCCAATGCAAGCAATAATCCAAGTGTAGCTATGGAGTCTCTAGAATACCGGTGACAAAATATGACACAAGCGAGGAGTGGACAACAAATTGTCTAGCAGCCGGCTCACCAAGTCAAATGCCCACAAAAGGAGAGTCTTCCCAAAGAAGATGTGAAAAGACTCAGCTCATATGTATTAGAAGAATTTAAAAGTATGAAAGTCATTCTTCCCTTTCATGAGTTGATGAAGATATTAGAGATTAGAGATACCATCCTAGGAATTTTGTATGAGATGTCAGTTATGAGGAATACTTCTCAGGAAGCACATAGTGCACCAAGGAATCCTCCCGTTAATACACAATCACATGCTGCGCAAAACACCAACATGGCAGAAGACGTGCCTTAGGTGTCCTTTAGTGCCTAGATGAATCAACCACAGTCCCAAGGTTTTGTTGGTGTAGTACAAGACGTTGCAAACACTTTTGAGAGTCTGAAGACTAAAGATAAGGGTAGAGTTCAGCCTGATGTTCCTGAGGGGCAAGAGAAAAAGAAAAAGAAAGAGCAAAAGTAGAATCTAAAGGAGGGTGACCAAGATGATCGGATCCAATTGGATGAAGAGAAGAACATTGTAGCAGACAAAAGAAGAAAACCAATGGTATTCTATCAGGGGAAGGACAAACCAGCCCCATTCTTGGTTTCAATCAAGATTTTTGGAAAGCTATTACACAATTGTTTGATTGACTCTGGTGCATCTAGCAACGCCATGCCCTTAAAGGTGTGTGAAAGGTTTGGTTTGGTTCCACTTCAAACCAACAAGAAGGTAACCCAGCTAGACAAGACCAAGGTTCCGGTTGTCAGAGAATTGAATAACATTCATATGTAGCTAGTAGTTGATCCTTGAGTTCAGAGATGCATTGACATATTAGTGGTTGACATACCTAATGGTTATGGCATGTTATTAAGTAGAGATTGGTCCCGCAAGTTGAATGGGTATATTGCTACGGGCTTCTCCCACATGTGGTTACCATGGAGAGGAGTCCCAAATTAGATTAAGGTCGAGAGCATGCCAAGGATGAGATTAATGATCACTGAGTATGGTGAGGACAACGAGATTGTTTTTATGGAAACTGAGTTGGGCTCATACAAGCCTATCAAATAGGATGTTCTGATGTTGGAAAGCCCAGACAAAGGAAATTTTTTAGAAGATGATTCATCATCCACTGAGGTTCTGATTGAAAGTGATACAAGTGAGAATGAAGGTGAAAGAATGTTCGAAAACTTCAAGAATTTTGTCCTGAGAAGTGTGAAGCAAGAAGTTGAATTGGGAAAAGATGCTTCTATCAAGAATTTGCTGCTTCCCAATTGGTGTAAAATTCATGAGGCATTCCATTAAGAAGTTACTTGCGCTATGTGCATAATTGCTTTGGAGCAAGTCTCAAATATGGTCCCACAAGCCTCTTTGGATGGAGGAAGTGAAAAAGTTAATGAGCAAGAAAGCACCACCATGGTGAGATTAGTAGAAAAAAAGGAAATCAAACTAGTAGTGGACAAGACCATCTCAAAAGCATGTGACCAAGAGAGTGCATATATCCAAACTCCCCACATGTAAATAGAAAATCAAGTGTGGACCTTGAGGTTCGATGGATCAAAGTCAAAGAAGGGAAATGGAGCAATATTTGAGCTAATTAGTCCAACCGGAGAGGCATATTTGGGTGCCTACAAACTCCAATTCTCATGTACCAATAATTTCACAAAATATGAATCCTTGATTCATGGTTTGATCCTTGCAATTCAAAAGGGAGCTAAGATTGTGCATGCCTTTGGAGACTCAAACATAATAGTTAGACAAGTGAGGAAATAGTATGCCTGTCATGACAAGAGGCTCAATCGTTATCGCAACAGAGTCTAGGACCTCATAGAGAGCTTTGACGCTTTCAATATCAAGCAAGTCTACCATTCCAAGAACCCAGTTGCCAATTCTCTCGCACAGGCAACTAGTTCCTTAGAGCCTTTGGCTATGGAGGGACTGAAGAAGTTCACAGTGGAATTAGTCTTGACACCTTCAATTCCAAACAACATAAAGAATTTTCAAGTGTTCGATGATGATAAACAGATTTTGGATTTCCTGACATGCTCCGGAGTGTTCGAGGCACAAATTATTGATGAAGAGGAAACATAAGAAGCGGAGTTTGATGCTAAGGGATCTTAAATTTGAAGAAAAATTTTATTCCAAGAGGTATGGTTGAATTAGAAAGATTGTTTGATACCGAAAGACTAAGTAGAAATCATAGCACCCAAGGAAATGACTGTGAGGCCATCAACTTGGGGACTGAAGAACAAGTAAAGAACATTTTTATTGGTAAAGTTTTCACATCAGAAGAAAAGGAAGGCATCCTACATGCCACGAGAGAGTTCTCAGATGTGATAGCCTGGGGATACAAAGATTTGAAAACATATGATACCTCCCTAATTACACACATGATTCCATTGAAACCAAGCAGTAAGCCATTTAGATAGAGGAAGAGACCTGTGAATCCATTGTTAGAACCATTGATCTATCAGGAATTCAAGAAGCTTCTCTCTACCAGAATCATCTTTCTAGTAAGGAACTCCACGTGGGTCACCAATCTAGTTCCAACGAGAAAGAAGAATGGGGAGATAAGGTTGTGTGTGGATTTTCACAATTTGAATAGGGCCTCTGAAAGAGATAATTATCCTTTACCCTCATTAGATGAAGTTTTACAAATTGTGAATGGTTCTCAGATGATGTCTTTCCTAGATGGCTACTCAATTATAATCAGGTGATGGTAGAAGAGGCTAACAGGTTGAAGACAACTTTTACCACCAAATGGGGAACCTTCACATACAGATGAATTCCTTTTGGCCTAATCAATGTAGGAGCCACTTTCCAATGGGCTATGGATATTTCCTTCCGAGATTTGGTAGGAAAATGCATAATCATATATATGGATGACTTAACCGTATTTTCAAAGAAGAGAATAGATCACGTTGAGGACTTGAGAAAGATCTTCCAAAGATGTAGAAGGTTTGGCATCTCTCTTAATCCAAAGAAATGTATGGTTGGTGTTACTAAAGGAAATTTGTTAGGCCACATCATATTGGAAAAGGGAATCTCAATTGATCCAGAATGTATTGAGGAAATCTCAAAGATTGGTATGCCGGGGAGCTAGAAAGAACTAAGATAATTTTTCAGCAAGATCAATTTCATGAGGAAGTTTATAACTGGATTTGTTGAGATTGTCAGACCATTAAATGAGATACTGAAGAAAAATGCAAAACAAGCAATAGTGGATGCTCTAGTACGGGTCAGCCTAGATTACACCAAGCCATTCTATTTGTACTCATTTGCTTCGGAGCACACTTGTGCAACAGTATTGATCTAGAGGAAAAAAGAGGACGAGCATCCAATAGCCTTCATAAGTGCACCATTAAGGGAAGCAGAATTGAGGTATCCTAGTGTGAAAAAGAAAGCTTACGCTCTGGTGAAGGCAGTTAAGAAATTCAAACACTACATCTTGAGAAGCAAGGTCTATGGTATTGTTTCAGATGCCACCATAAAAAAATTGTTGATGCAAAATGAACTTGGAGAAAAAAGAGGCAAGTAGCTCACCACTTTGCAAGAGTATGATATAGAGATACAACCTATGAAACTGGTCTGAGGGTAGGCTTTGGCTTAAACAATTGCAACAACTGGACCAAGGCTGGTACAAAAAACTTATGTATTAGAAGAGGTATCTCCTAGAGAATGGTATGACGACACGATGTACTACCTATTAAATCACATATGCTCTCCATATTTGAATCCAATGCAGCGAAGAGCCCTACGAATGAAGAGTTGGTGGTTTATGCTTCAGGGGTTTGTGCTTTATAGAATAAATCATGAAGGAATATATTTGAGATGTTTGGGTAAAGGAGAGGCCAAACAACTGATGGAGCATTTTCACGAGAATTTTAGAATAGGTCATGGAAGTGGTCTAGCAACAGCTCATCAAATTCTAAGGGTTGGGTATTATTGGCCCACACTTTTTAAAGATGCTCATGAACACATAAAGGCATGCCACATTTTCCAAACAGCTATAGATAGAGGAAAGAATCTAGCCATGCCCTTGCAACTAGTGATTGAGGCCAGACCCTTCACCAAATGGGGTTTAAATTTTATTGGAATGATTAATCCACCTTCTTTAGGACAACACAAATATATCTTGATGGTGACAGATTACTGCACAAGGTGGACTGAGGCACAGGCACTTAAAATCTGCAGAACAGATGTTGTTATCAAGTTCCTTGAGGAGAATATTGTTACAAGATTTGGATGCCCCCATGCTCTAGTATGCGAAAATGGTCTAGCCTTTTCATCATTAATGTTTTCTAACTAGGAATTTAAATATGGAATCACATTGAAATTTTCTTCCAATTACTATCCGCAGGGGAATGGACTCGCAAAGTTCATGAACAAGAATTTGTTGAATGTTATTAAGAAGCTATTGGACAAGAACCCCAAAGATTGGCATACGCAACTAAGGTTTTCTCTATGGGATGAAAGGGTCAAAACAAAGAATTCATTGGGGACATCTCCCTATCACTTCGTCTATGGACAAGATCTCATCTTCCCAATTCAACTAAGGATTCCAACCCTTTAGTTCGTTCAGGAGTACCTTGAAGGGGAAGACAATATCCAAACAAGGTTGTATCAGTTGATGCACTTGGAGGAGAAAAGAGATGAAGCATTGGAAAATATAGCAAAGCATTAGGGAGTTGTGAAAAGATGGTTCGACAAGCAAGCTAAGGTCAAGTCCTTCCGGATTTATGACTTGGTCTTATGCTAGGACAAGGCCTACGAGAAGAAGGAGATCACGACAAGTTCGAAAAATTATGGTTGGGCCCTTATCAGATTTCTAAAAATCCTAGGAGATAATGCATTTAAGCTGAGGAGACTGACAAGAGAGGATATCCCATCGCCAGTCAATGGGTAGTTCCTCAAGCATTACTTCCAATCTTAGGTTCCCTTGTGGGACCTACTTTGTACATAGTTAGTTTAGGCTGCTTTTCTCATTTTCCCTTTTTGGTTTTGTTCCATTTTGGCTTTGGTTTGTTGCCCTTTTGGGTTTTTGGTTTGGCGTTCTTCCCTTGAGTTTTCCACTCAAGTGGTTTTGGTCTAGAATGGGCAAATATTTTGGAGTTTCCCGTGGCGAACGGGGTGATGATGTTTCCTTTCCACAACTTGGTTTCTTTCCACTAGACTTTATAAGTTTGTACAAATTTTAAAGGCCAAGGTTGTTTCCCTCTTGTCACCATCTAGTTTCAGAATAAGCTAGACTTGAGAGGTTAACCCGCTATTGTGTCTTAACACATGAGTCCAAAGACCCTAATACCCCACCTGTTTAACAACCACTTTGAGTCATTTTGTTTTCTTGGGAAAGGTTATGGCAAGTGAAGATCTTACATCTTGCTTCAACACCACTACAATTCTCAAACCCATTGGAGGCTTCATTTCCTACCAGCCAATTAAGGAATTGATGGAAAATCAATGTGAGAAAGGAAAAGATAAAAATGTCAAAAAGAAATATTTGAGGAAAAGAAAAGAAAGAAAAGGAGAAAAATGAAAGAAATATTATACTTTGAATATTGGTTTTGGGAATATGTGAATAACTCCATCGGGGTTATGACGCCCAGCTGGAAGTGGAACAATACTTGTGAGAATTGTAGCGACAACCTCGTCGGGGCTATGGATGCCTAACTGGAAACAACACAATGTCTAGGATGCTTTTGAATTCAAGATATTTATATAACTTGTCATAGCTGATTCTAGAGGTCAAGATGGTTTAGAGATGGAATGAATATGCACACACTCACAGGATCTTGGATGAAGGCATTTTGGTCCAATATCGGATTCTTCTCCCCTTTTGAGTAAGTATCCTTTCCATATGATGCTTTGAGGGAGATTAGCTAAGGTTCAATTTCAAAGCGTTTCTCAACAATTTCCCATGGAGTCGCCAAATGGTGTGACCTTTTCACATATCACCCCATTCAAAATGGGGATCCCCTAATTTTTGCTCTGTTCCCATCTTTTGGCTTTGGTTTTCCTGTTGTCCCTCTCTTTTATGTTTGTCTTTCCGAGGATGTGCCTATCTGAATTGAAATTTTGGCTAAGTTTGAGGAATTAGGGTTTTCTTTCTTCACGCCATTTTGAGGTTGATTTGAGTAAGAAAATTGAAGTCTAAGCTTGAAACTGTGTCCAGTGCACCTTAAGTTATCTGCCTACAAATTTTGAGCTGAAACGAACAACTTGCCATTTTTAGCAGTTCAGGCTTCATGAGCCATTTTGGGGGTTTGCATGTAGGGTTTTTCGATGCATGTCTGGAGAATATTTCTAGGTTTCTCAAGACCTTCGCAATGATATAACATGCAAGATGAAATGATAAATTTCAGCAGTCTTGACTTTGGAGGACGCATGTCTGGATATTCTTTGTGGGTTTTTCAGGAGATTCGTAGTGATGTAACATGCAAACCATGATCAAGACCTTTTTGTATAGTTTTCTTCGAGAGAAAATTTTAGGGTTTGCATGGAGGATATTTCAGTGCATGTTAGCATATTCTTCATGGGTTTTTCAAGAGCTACGCAACAAGGTAACATGCAAGCAGAGTTGATCACTTTTCAAGAACTTACTATTTTTAACCAGTGCCCGCATGCAGTCCAGTTTGTTGTGTTTTTCTAGGTTTTGTGAGATCTCTTAGGCTGGGTGACATGCAAATTCATCTGACAGCCGATTTTCAGACACTTACTATTTTTAGTAGGACCACTCTGACAACTACCCAATAGTTCAACATCATGAATAGAGTGACATGCAACAGAAATGGGGTCAAACGAAGATCATTTGAGCAACATGCAAGTTAGATTAGGGTTTTAAGCTTCGAGACCCAAAATGAAGGGTCAAATGCCAAAATCTCTAAAAACTGATGTATCCCATTGCAATCAGTATCTTTCAAGGAGTCCACTGGTAAAATTTGAAGGCAATCTGAGCACTTACTATTTATAGTAAGTCACTTCTCAAATAGGCTATAAATAGCAGGTCAGTGCAAGGCACCAATGTGAACAAGTCAGTCAACCCATCAGGACCCATGGAACAAAATTCACGTCAAGCAAAGTTGCAAAAGTCCTGAAATCAAGCAGTTACTATAAATAGTAAGTCAGCTCCAGAAACATGCTATAAATAGCAGGTCAACACAAGATGGCAGTATGAACAGGGCAGTTAGGCCATGAGGATCCTATGGCATGAATTTCAAATCAATCCAAGTTGTAGAAGTATGAGAACCAGGGGGCTTACTAAAAATAGAAAGTAGGGAAAGCAAGCTGGAAAAATGGCTAAGGTAGGAAAAGTTCCTCCTACCCCCGTCAAATGTACCCTCAAGAGACAGGCTTGGAAAAAAATTCCTAAGTATGAGGAATTCCTTGAGGACCCCCCAAATGTGCCCAACTTGGAGGTAGGCTAACGAAAATTTTCTAAGTCTTATGAAATTCTTGCTCCAGCCTCCAAATGCGCCATCATCAAGGAGGAGGTTGGAAATTTGTGTAAGTGTCCAGAATGGAAGCACTGCCCTCCAAATGTGCCCATGGAAGAAGGTGGATAGAGAAAAAGTTTTCAAGGAATGAGAAATTCCCTCACTCCACTTCAAATGCACCCTTCAAAGAGATAAAGTTGGAAGACATTATAAGTGGCAGAAATTCCTTGACACACCTTGAAATGCACCCTACATAAGTATGTTGAAATGGATATTGACTAAGGCATGAACAAAGTGGAGGCTTAACCCCCCAAATCCGGCCATGTTGAAGATGGGACTTGGATTTTTGTCTAAGGGTGAAATTTCCTCCTCCTGTAGGAAAATGCACCCAAGGTGGAAGGTGGTGGTATAAAAAATTCTCTAAGTATGAAAAGTTCCTACAGATACCCCTAAATGCGCCCATGCTAGAGGCTAGCTTGGGAAAAGTTTTCAAGTGTTGAAATTTCATGTGCACCTAGTCAAATGTGCCCATCTTGGGAAGGTAATTTGAAGTTTTTCTAAGACATGGAGGATTCCTCTAGACCTCTCCAAATGTGCCTAAGTCACCTAGCTATGAAGGACGTTGAAAAAGTTTCTAAGGCATAAGAATTCCTCCTCCCCTAGGCAAATGCACCCAAGTTGGAAGGTGGTGGTGAGAAAAATGGCTAAGTCAAGATAAAATTCCACCTCCCCTGGTGAAATGCGCCCAACCTTGAGAGAGGATAAAGAAAATGTCTGAGGTGTTGTAAATTCCTTCCCACCCCCCTAAATGTGCCCAAATGGGCTGAAGATGATGGCTTTTGAAAATTGCTAAGATAAAACTCCACCTCCCCTAGTGCAATGTGCCCACCTTGAGAAGATTGAGGCTTATAAATTTTTCTAAGGCATGAAAATTCCTGTGGACCCTTGCAAATGTGCCCTCCTAGGGAAGATGATGAATAAAAGAATTTCTAAGGTGTGGAAATTCCTTGACCACCCTAAGAGTGCACCCAACTTCATGAAGTTAGACAAAATTTTGCAAGGCCAAGCAAAAGAAGAACTATGCCCAAGAGAGGAAGGGTGAGAATAAAATTTGGTGAAAATATTTTCTAAGGTATAAAGTTCAAAAATTAAATGAACCCCTTCATTTGTAGACACATGAATTCTGCATTTTCTGAGGGGAATGTTATTTTGGGTACTGGATATCTTCGATAGGGAGATGATTTTAAAACTTTTCATGCCTCACCAGAGATTTAAGGATGAATATTTTTCCCGGGTGCCTGCTTGATGGAATTTCCTAAGTAAAATTAAAAAATTTCTAAGGAAAAGAAATATTATCTTTGAAAATAAAATTCCTTGACTTGTGAAATTGAAGCCAGATGCCTAGATAATTTTTTATCAAATTTCCCATGAAAATAATTTTCTCAGGTCAGAGTTGGATAAACTAACATAGTGAATGCCTCAGCCAGTGAAATAAACTTCTTAAAGCGAACAATTAAATTAACATTTCTTTAGAGAAAAATTTCAAAATGTTGATGATATGAAGTATGAGTATGCCATGGAGATGAATTTTTGAAGTTCTAGAAGGTCAAATATTCCAGATGCCAGATGACAAGTGTTGCAATTGCCAAAGGAAGGAAATTTGAATTCCTGCAACAGAGGAGTGGAAATTTAATGGCTCAGCCAAAATTAACTTCTTCTAGAAATTGACTTGGCTATAAGAATTGAGATGATTTTCATTTTCTTCATCAATTGTTGAATACAAGTTGAAACTTAGACGTTGAGGAGAAATTTGAAGTTATCAAATTGTTGAAGCTAAGTTGGTTGAATTTCTTCTAAGTGTTGAAGGTTGTGCTTCTGTAGGATAAAATTTCTAAATGTTGTAAAGAATTTCATTTTTTTTCTCACGGCTGCAAGTTCAAATTTGAAGAAGTTCGAGATGGCTGAAGTAAGCTAGCTTGGGCTGAATTTCTTTGAAGTGCTAGAGAATGTGCTGCTGCAAGAAAACTCCTAAGTATTAAGAAGAAATTGACTTAGCTGAAATAGTTGAGGATGGCTAAAACAAATAGAAGAGTAGTTGGCAAGGAGAACAATGCTTAATCTAGCAAGGAAAATGTGTCCATACAAACTGTAATCAAGAAGCTAAGCAAGTCATTCCTGCTGGAATCAAAGTTCTCTTCAAAGTTGGGCAAGATGAGTGACACAAATTTGGGCTCTTTCAATTTGGAGGCTTTCAAAAGATGAATGATGGTAAATGGAGGCCATCATCCATCAATCATTTAACACAATATTGTCAAAAGTGGACTTTATGCAGTTGTTGGTTTTCCACTAGCAATTCAGTGTTCGGAGTTGATCATGGAGTGTACTAACTATTACAACTCGGAGCGAAGGACTATCACTTCACCAAATGGCAAGTTGTTTGCCAACCTCATGCCAGGAGCCATTGGGGAAGCATTTGGAATTCCCACACATGAGAAGATGATTTACAAGACAAGAGAATGAGTTGAGCATATGTACACTTCTACATTTGAAAGATGTGTTGACATGATAAACTCCTGTTGGATAAACAAGCCCAAGCCAACTTGCGTGAAGCTACCAAAATAGATAATCTCAAATGATTTAAAGCATGAATATTGTGACTTAATCATGACAGTAGAGTCAGAGGATGTCCTCAGGAATTCATCTTTGAGCCTTGGATGTTTTATTACATCAATCTCATGCTGGAAGGCAAGTAGCAAATTGATTGGGCGATGATGATCAGTGATAATTTGCATGAAAAACTCAGAAGTTTGAGGAGAACGAAAAAAATTATATGGGCTCATATATCATTTACATGTTGACCAGGATGACAAAATACAAAGGGATGTCATACAAGGAGCCGATTGGGTGTGGCTCTCAGTAGTTCAAGATTCATGAGGCCTATTTGTAGCTGCACTTGACGAGCACATCTCACTACAAGAGAGTCAATGATGCCTTCACTATGCACATAACAAGGTCACTTCAATAAAGAACTCATCACATAATATCAAAGGAGGCTCAGGAGTTGATAGAGAGGTACAAATGTTGGTTTATCCAATTTATGAAATTCACTTACATCAGGGTGCAAGGGTTCTCTTCATATCCTTACAGGTTTCCAAGATACCCTATGAATAGGATTTTGATGTTAGAAATATCTAGGCAACTCATTTCCTATGATAAGATTCAGAAGAAAAAGAAGAAAGGAGGACTTGACTTCCCGATCATCATGGGAAATTTAGATGAAATTTTTCCTTCACTGCAAGCAGCCAAGGAAGCTGAAAATGAGCTTCAGTTTTTTCACCTCTCTTACCACACCAGCAGACAGTATTATGATCCTCACAAAAATATCAGATGGATATTGTCAGAGGAGTTCAGACATAAGGAAAATATTGAATACTTTTGGGCTAGTGTATTGGATGAGGATGAGGTGAGAAGAAGGTTGTTTTCAAGGATACCTTTGAGCAGGATCAGGGAGTGCGAGATTGTTCTAGTGCCAAACCAGGTGGACAAGGATATGAATGTTCTTCACCCAAATTATGAGACAGTGAGGGATACACCACTCCCACTTCTTGATTGGTCAGAGCCAAAGATTGCAGATTCGGATACACTTTGCATACCAGTCCTAATATTCACAAGAGGATGGGTTGAGAGGCATGTGAATAGGCTTAAGAGTAGATCAATTCTGCTTACTTATAACTTGATGGGAGATCATAGGTCGCCAACTATTACAAAGAAGAAATCGGTTGCTTGAGCTCTAGAGTCATGAACGAAAGAGCCAGTCCAGCCAGAGCCTAGGAGAGTTGAAGAAGCTTCACATGCGCCATTGAGGACTCAATCTCCAAGTATACAAGAGGTTTCATTGTTTGTTGATCATAGAAATATGTTGAATAAGGAACAAGAATTACAAGAGGAAAATTAGCCACCACGAAGGGAATCTGTTAGCCAGAGTGTCAACACACCTATGAGAGACAACCAACATGAGATAGAGGAAGAAACAACCATGAATACTCGCTTCTAGTGTGAGATTGAGGCAACATTAGAGGATGAAACTGCTACAAGGCAGGAGTCCCAAGGTTTAGGAGATACTCAGCCTATGGAAGTTGACGAGCCTCGTCAAGATGAAGTTAGAGAAGAGGTTCATGAAGAAGAAGCAAGGAATGAACAACCATTTATTATTTCAAACTTGTAGTAGGTAGTACCATATTGGCTTAGAGATAGGATGAGGAGGAGCCCCGTTGAAGAAACTGATCCAACAGTTGAGATGGAGGAATTCCTGAGTAGGATCAATGCGCCTCCAACAAAGAAAAAGGATAGAAAATTTTCAAAGATTTCAATAGATGAAGATGACTCTCACACCCTTCACATGGCTTTACCAAGAGTTGAGTGTGATCGAGATGAGGTTGTTCCAAATAATTATGTGATCACCACCATGGAGTTGGGTTGCCCCACTGAAGCACAGATCATTAAAGAATGTGATAACTCTTATCAGGTACTCAAGGACAAGTTGCTTCAAACTGAGGGAAAATAGAAAAGATTGAAGAAGGAACACAAGACATTAATTGGTTATGTACAACACTTGTCTCATCCTTCCAAACAAGAGAATCCTACAATTGAGCTCCCACCCGAGTTTCCTAGTGAATCATTTAGTGGCTTGGACAACTTGAGGAGGATGGCATAGGAGGCAGATAAATGGGTTGCTAGCATTCGTGCTGAGACAAAAAAGTTTATGGAAGACCTTGATCATTCCTATCAGCAAGCCTCTAGCATTATGGCACGAATGGACGAAGTTGATCATGCTTGGGGTGAGGCTCATATCTATCATAATAAGATCATTCAGCGTCTTGAAGCTTTGAAGCATACGCCCTCATAGACTTTGGTTGAGGGAGACCTATGTGATTCAGGAAGGTGATAGATATGACTTCAGCAATTGGTATTCTTTAGTGGTCATAGGCCATGGTTTCTTTGATGCATCATAGAAAGATTTGACTAGGGTCAGAAAGGGTATGGTGAATATACTTGACGAAGTTTTGAACACCCTTGAGGCCATCTTTTCTTGCAGGCTAACTTCTGAGGAGGTAGTTGTGGATAGTTTGAAGAATAGATTGGGGCTTTCTTTTCGAAGGTGGACTCGTTTGTTCAAGATGATTTTGAAAACATGTCAACCTTTTTTAGCTTGATTCAGGGTACTCAAGATACCTTGACCACTTGGAGGAGATCTTGCACTCGACATGGGTAGATGGTAATAGTACTTGAGTTTCAACTTGATCATATCCCACCCATTTCTTTTTAGGAGGTTGATGTTGTGTTGGCCAGATTCGTTGACTTTGCAGTCAAAGAGAAGGAGAAAGGAAACACCCTTTTGGATGATGATCTTCTAGAAGATGATGATGGGCATTAATTTCCTTTGCTATTTTGGGAGTGAGTGAGAATCTTTTGGCTCATTTATTGTACCACTCCTCATTCTGGTAGTTTTTAGGTTTATGGCTAAGATGGCACGATTTGGGCCATTCATCTAATTGTAATTTGAGCCATCAATTGGACTTGGCCAGCTATAAAAGGGGCATCACCCCTCATTTGTACCTCATTAGAGATTAGGATCATAGTGTTGAGAGATAGAGCATAGAGAGACAACTTAGCAATAGCATAGATTGATAGTATAGTTTGAAGAAGGAAAGTTTTTCCTTTGAAAGCTTTGTAAGAAATTGTTGTGAACACTCTCTCAATAAAAAGAGTTTTCATTGATGATGATCTTGTCTCTTTTTGTGAGCAGCTAGCAAGGTTTCTTTGTCCTTCTGATTCAAATAGGATCTTAAAATAGAGTAAGTAGCTTTTATTTCATGCAAGTAGTTGGTAGTAATGGAATGTGGTGCTTAATCTAGCAAAATTTGTCTAAATCCATACCACTAGCATGCTTATTGATGGTAAGTTTTCCTTGTGTGGTCAACTAGAACCTTTCGAACCTAACTTCAATTATAATTCACATGATGTCATGTGTCATTGTGATGGTGTCCTTGTGTCAAATTGTGATTTGAAAAATTTTAGCTACTCACTTGAAGATTGCACTAACTTCATGGAGGTTGTCTGAAGTGAGGCAAAGCAAAGCCTGGTTGAAGTTTTCTAAAGTTGAAGTTCCACATCCCACATTTAGAGTAGTTCATAAATTTTATAATCTCTGGAGCCATTCAATTTACTCTATTTTTGGTTAGTATTGGGAATATTGCACGTACCTGATAAATCATTCAAACTACGAAAATCCCCTTTCCCTTTAATCTGTTGTTTGCTATTGACTTCCGAACAATTGTGTAAGTCCCCTCGTGATACGAGAAAAATTACAATGAACCAACTGAGGCTATCCATTGCATAGAAGGAACCTTGGAGTTGAAAGCATGAACTCTCTCACAATCTTAGCATGCTGAATACTTTGATCAAGAGAAAATAGAGTAGCCGTTGGTAACTTTATTCTGTTGTTTGGTGCGGTCACAAAAAACACATCAACAAGTTGCAACATAGCATTGTTCATTCATCATTCCTTTCACATTTCATTATTTCAATTCAAGATTTAATTACCTGAATGGGGTTTGACCAAGGTAAACCCCCATTCACCAAAATAAATAAATTTTCCCTCTTGTGATTGTGCTGTAGATTTTAGGTGAAAGAAAGATTGAAGATCTTTTGAAGAGAAACATTGGAAAAGTTGTCAAAGTTGTCATCAAATCACAAAAACTCGCCTATAGATTTGATTTTTGACTTTTTGACACTACAACCTGGATCAAACATAAGCTACAAATTGACATCAAAGGCTCCCAAGAGTCTATTGAAATCCTTGAAAAAGGACCCATTCGTCCATAGGCGAATGAGTCCTAGATAGCCTCCCGAAACTACCTTTTGATGACTAGTACATAGTATTCTAGCCTTCCCAGATCTGCAGAAAGTTTTATGTCTCTATTAGTATTGAGCTTTATATTGTTGTTTCAAGTTTGAATGGGTATAATTGAGTAGATTTTCTATTTTTAGTTTTTCTCCCAAAAGTGTTGTTTAGGTTGAAACCCCGTTTGAGTGTCTCCTTTAGTTGTCACTACCTTTTTAGCCCTTCAAATATTGATTTCAAGTGGTTGAATGAAAGAATATTGTCTTTGACTTTATCCATCCATCAAAAGCTCTTTAATCATATCCTAGATGCTTGAGATACCCCAAACTGGGTCCAACTACCCTATATTCTCTCAATTTATTGCACATCTCACTTAGCTACTCCATATGCTTGAAGAAAACACAATTGACCTACACCTCTCCAACTACTCATGCACTTTCCCTTAAAATGATTCATAGGCCATGTGGAAAAGGCTTTAGAAATAATTAAATTCCCTAATAGAGCATGGGAAATCTTCAAGGATTGGATTTTTCCACTTGTCCTCATTATGGGTAACTTCTTATGACAAATTATGAGATGTTTTAGTTCATTATTAGTCCACTATTAATTAACCAAAAATCCTTAGCATGTGTATTTATTTTTTTACGGGTTTCTTCATCCTTGACACAATTTTATGTGTTATTTGAAACATGTGTACCCATCTATCTAAGGCCTAATATTTCAAGAAAATATTTCCTACAAAGTTCTCCAAGAAACACTTATAGAACTATAAGTCAATATCTGCGACTTTGTCTTTCTTAATCGTTTGCTTGTGTCTGTAAACCCAACACTAACTTGTCAGACCTACCACATAATTACAACTAAATATCGTTCCAAACCATTGAAATTCAGTAATTACAGATGACAAAAGGAAATCATATTTTAAAAAATTCTGCTCTGTTTTCTGTAGAATAGCAAGCATATAAAATGAATAAATTATTTCTAAGAATATATTGAAAATTATATTGTTGTCATGCAACTCAAACATACCTCTTTTTCGCATTGTATATAAAGAAGGCAACTATAAAATCAAAATGAAAATTCTCTAAGATAATATAGCCCTTAGCAAATATCATAAAAATAATTACCCTAACATATCAAGTGGATAATTGATCTCAAATACAACAGTGGCATGTGAATGCCACCAAAAGTATTTTTGACTTTAGAATTTAAGTGGAGCACTAAAACCAATTTTACTACACCCATAGCAACTAAGTAGAAAAAACTAGAGAGTAGCCGTAAAGTATACCCTGATGAATCTCTTCTTCTCCCAACAAACATCAAGATAATGCAAAGCCTTCCTGTATTTTCTCAATGCCATCTTGTAATCCACTTTCTGGAAAATTGACAAACAGGGAGATACAATGAACCAAACTTATTCATTGGAAACAAGAATGTTGTGGGGCGCCTGGTATACTTTATGCCATACAAGTAATCTCATGCTGATATTGAATATCATTTGGAAACTATAGTTTTAACCAAAGAGATGTGCCTCGTATCAATACCATTCAAAATAATATTAATCTTAGCACTTGAGATGCATTCATACAAACTGAAAATAGAGATATCAGGATTCAAACATCAACCCAAGATAAAATGGTATTGCCTACATTAAATTATTATCATTCCCTTTTGCAAACTGTAAGGTCTGAGGGATTTATATTCTGCCAAAATCCATCAAGGGCTTGCATCAGGCCTCACCTATTTGGCTACAGGGCATAAGATTTTGAATCTTGGTGGGCAGCTTGAAACTCAGTAGTGCCACAATAATACCACATGTTATTAGATTAATTGTGGTTTCATTAATTGTGAAGCTTCAGTATTATTAGCTTTCATTGCAGCAATTCTAGAACCCATGATATAAGGGATAAAACTCTGATAAATAGATCGATAACTTTAACTGCTTAAATTTGGAAAATTCTATCCTTGACACCTAATATTAATAGCCTAGAACTACTGTTCTTCCAAGAGAAGAACAAAACCAATAGAATAAGAAGGAAGGTCTTTCAAGAAATTGCTACACTGAATTCAGGGTTTAAGAGGCAAGACTACAAAATAGAAGGCAAAATAAGCATGTAAAGTTGCAAAATCACCTTGAAGTTCTCATTTCCAAAACATTTAGCAGAGTCTATTACAGATATCCACCATGATAGCTCTGCATATTTAACATCCAAATCACACGACCAATCTGGATATATGTCTCCATCTTTAAAGAAGTTAACAACGCAATCATCTTCACCTTCTAGTATCTCTCCACAGTCTGCAATTATAATATCAATCGTGGGACAATCATTGTCACCAGTAATGTGCTCGATTGCCCTTATTATTCCCTTTCCTTTTATTACTTTCCCAAATACCACATGCTTTCCATCTAGATGGGAGGTCCATGTTGTTGCGATCATAAATTGTGAGCCATTGGTGTTAGGTCCAGAATTTGCCATTGACAGCATCCCTTTGCACTCATGTTTCAAGATAAAATTTTAATCCTCAAAATTCAATCCATAAATTCACTCACCCCCTATACCATCATGAGCAGAAATGTCTCCACCTTGTTTTATAAAACCTCTCATCAAACAATGGAATAGAACTCGCTGAAATCATTTTTTGAAAAAGGAGTCACTTTATGAATGATTGTTAGATTATGCCATTTCAAAGGAAAAAAAATAGAATTGACTTTATAGAAAAATTAGTCAAAGTAAAACATAAGTATCCACTTAGCCAACTCAGATCTCTATCAGATGAGGCATTTGGCCAAGCAATAGACAATGAATTAGTTACTCACTGAACCAATCTTGGCCAGAAAATGTTTAGCATGCTCACCAAACATGATCAGCTGTGTGCTAGAAACGTAAGGTCCAATAGGACCTGTCCTGGTTTAAAAAAAATAATCACACAATCAAAGTCCCACTACTTGTGGATGTCAATCCTTAATCAAAAGACCAAACTGGGGTTCATCATGATTGAGAAGTTGTAATAGCTCTACTAGTAATGTGCAGAGCCAAATGCCTTTGCAAGTAGCAGAAGTGTACCATATATTCTTTTATTAAACTGAGTGTTGCAAAATTTTGTGTCCTATTGTACCAGGAACTCACATTTGAACATAAATTAAAGCAACACCTTGAAATGCTCTTCATATCTGTACCACTACCTACTCAATTACTCTTTTAAAGAAAAAATTTACTGGATTGATAAGGTATTTGCATCTCCAGAGATGATTATAATATATATTCACTTCAAATCCATAATATTTTGCTAGACAACAAGTTAATCATTTATTAATCATGCTTTAGTGAGACCCTATATATCAGACAACTACATTTTATACTAGAAAACTGCAAAATCATATTGTGTTTTAATAACATTGTGGGTCACAAGCAGTTTAGTTTTATATTAATGTCTCTCACCATTTGTTCACATGACCTAAACAACCTGTTCTATACCTTGAAAGTAAGTACTAGATTTCTAAACCATGTGATCTTCACCTAAACAGTCTTCTACCAGATTTAGTTATAAAACGGGCATAAAATCATAGAAGATTGAGTCTTCAGAAAGGAAGATTCAAAATATCAATTTCATCAATATATTCAAACTGAAAAAGATCATTGTATTCTTAAAACTCTTCTCATACAAATGTCAAAAGGGGAACAAAATAGATATTGAATATTTTCTGAATACATTCAAATATTGAAGATTTGTTTACCTATTAATTAACTCGGGTTCCTTCAAAATATTATAGGGGATGTACCCACGTTCAGTGGCAGATATGATGGACTGTAAAGAGAACAAAAGAAAATAGTCCCATAACGATCACAAGCATCAATAGACAAAGTTTTGCTTGCACAAACAGGAGCAGTTTTCTATGTTGGAGAAGCAAATTTGCCATGAAAGCAATGGAAATATTTTCACCAGTCTGTAGAAAGAGAGTTGTAACTAGAGAATAATTTTGTAAGTTTCTCTAGTTTTGAGACTGTTGTAGCAGCTGAGTCAAAGGAAGTGATCTGAGAGTTTGAGAGACGAGTTGCTTTCAGTAGTGTGGGGCACTTTTTTGCAAGCCAAAGGGCTGCCACCTCTTGTAATCGTCAGTTGGAGTGTATTAAGGGCAGTGATCAAGTAGAAGAAACTGTCATACATCCATGAGACCATATCATGGTAAAGCAAGACCATGGAAAGTAGATTTCTCAATACCCATAATGAATTCCCAGCAGCTTCTCATTTTACGGTCTCAATGTTTTCCATGATTACTTTTGTAGCTCTCTATGACAGTTACTTTGTCCCAAATTGCAAGACACATGAACAGGGGATGAGTATGAGAGAAAATGACAATCAATGGCAACCTTTAAGGGGAGCAGTTAGGAGAAGTCACAAAGGATTATAGGTGTGTCAGATCTTATTCACCATTCCCAAGTCAACAATTATCATGAAGTTGTCAATATAGTGCACATTATAGGATACCATCTCTAAGCTCCTTAAGGGTGACATGGAGTAGGCAGTGTAATCATTGTTAATGATAATTTTCATTCTCTGTGGTAGGCAACTTGTGTGTTGGACATTGCATTGAGCATATATCTTGAAATTTAAGGCATGGGTAAGGATTTTCGACATATGCACTAATCATACCTATGAAAACTGCTTCATCCATGAGAAAGGAAAACACCATAGCAAATGAAGAGAAAGACATTGCAAGTGAAGAGAAAAGAAAGGGATAATTTGTGAACAAGCAAGGACAGTTAGACTGTCATGAAATAAAAGGGACAGAGAGCATAGGTCTGGCAGTGAGAAGGATAGTCTCACAAAGACAGTCCATTCTTAACAGTATAGTCAAAACATGTATCCATGACATCATGACTCCTATGTCTAGAGAAGAAAGTTTGCATGAATATTAGGGACAAAGATATGACAAGAATATAGTGATAAAAGATTTCCATCAAAAGGGAGATACAAGGACAGTCCTTTTGCAAGGGTACAACACAGTGATGAGAGCGTTTGAGACATGCAAATCTACGAAAACCTAGAGCTAATATGAACAAGGGAATGGACAGTTAGTGACAGTGTATAATTAATGCTCTTAATAAATAGCTAGTTATCATAATCAGGACAGTATACAGGGCTGCCAGCTAGGGGTGAATGAAGTTGAAGATCCTAAAGACACAGTCATATAAAGAGCACCTAAGGCTGTGATAGAAGTACCTTTGATGGATAATGCATATGGAGTCATTCTTTGTTGTGGCTTGTGGACAAGATGAAAGGAGCAAAGATGATGAAGTGGGTAGATACCTTGTGCATATGCCCTGATGGAAATAAGGTAAACAATGAATCACATAGTGAGGATACTTCAAGGACAACAATAAAGCAAGGAAGTTGGCAGTAAAGAGATACTACCTACATGATAAAGGGTTTTCAGAAAAGCTCAGAGATGAGAGAAGCTCAAAAGATCATGAAGTCACAGTTCACAGAGCTGAGATCGGTTTGCATTGATGGGAGATGTGACATATGTGTATATTGTGAGATGAAAGGTGAAACCAAGTGTATAATGCTACAGAGATACATGAGCAGTACAACATGTCAAGAACACAATTGCTTACCTATTATGAACAACATAGATTTTCCACTATTGGTGATAGTTGAAGGTTTGTTAAGAGATGAAAATTGTGAGACTTTAGTACATGAATTAAATTGCTGCTGCTAGAGGGGTTTGAGCAAGTAGATAACCTGCAATGCAAATACTAAGTGTTATGTTTTAAGTTCTGATGCTCCTTAGGAAGTGGATGAAGGTAAATAGATCATGTGAAATTATGCTGTCACTCTCAAGGAAGGTCTATGAAATGGGCATCTCATTGGGGTATACATATTCTAATAACCTCAGTGGGATACATATCTTCTAATGACAGATGATCAGAACCATTGGTTCTCCATAATCAAGTCATTGATGATTGTCATGTTCCTTTCTGGCATGGTGGCAATGATCATGATGAAAGCTTTGTATAAGGATAAATACAACCATCTGCAGACACACAATGAAGCTCAAGAAGAAAAGGAATGAAAGTTGGTCTGAAAGTAGTTGAGTATTAGAAACCATAAAGTGCAGACTCAGTTTGGCTTTGTTGATTGACTGATAGACCTCTTTTGTGATGACAGTTTGATTCATAAGCATCACATGAGGAGCAAGGTGAGATTCCACCTATAAGTGTAGAAGCAGTGATAGAGCATCTCAAGACATGATAGAGGAAAGATGGAGGTTATGGACCTGTTGAAGAGGTATAAATGGTGAATAGGAGATAATTAATGGTAGATTAATAGGACAGCCATTTTGAAGATTGCACTCTATAGAGGAGGAGGTCTCATCAACAGAGTGTATGAAGACTATCTAACAAACTGTCCACCATGAAGACTATAGATCTATAATATGCAGTGAGGATAGTTATGTTGCATCAGGGTCATCTGGTATGACAAATGCCTCTTCACTTTTCAATCTCAGTTTAGAGGCTTCAACTGTTGTAAAGAGTAATTGGTCCATCAAGTTCAAGGCTGATTGTTGTCCATCCAAAGTCAACGAGTTTAACAAGCTAAGAGGTATTTCAGATGAGTTTAGCATAAAACATAAGAGAATTGATGCCTCAGATCCAGTGGAGTATGATTTTCTCAATGAATTAAAAGTTGATTACAGTGTTAACTGTTACCAATGACAGTGAAGAATTTTTTTATGAGATGACAAGTCATGTGAATGTGTCTCCAAAACAACTGAATATAAGACTATTGCAGTTTACATGACATATGAATGGTAAAGGATGGATGAGTAGTCAACCCTTTTGTACATGCCCTATTATCATGCAAGTGGTAATTTGAGGGAAGTAATGACCAGTTCCAAGCATCTAGGCCAGTTTGGTTAGGTGTGCATCAGTTGGAGAAGATATAGGGCATTTTTTGACCAGTTTGAACCTTTTTGCAAGCATCTAGGAGCTGTTTTAGGTGCTTTTATGGTAGAAGAGGTCAAGGAAATACTTTTTCATCACTCCAACAACATTTTGGAGCAGTTATAGGGGCTGCAAAGTAGGATTTTCAGTTTTGGACGACCAAAGAGAGTTTGACCCAGCCGACTCAAACAAACATTTGTACTTCTTTCTCCACACATGTTCCTATTCTCTTGCAGCTATTGAGCAGCATAAAAGGAAGCTTTTGCAGTAGTTTTAAGTAGTTCTTTATTCTTCTAACATGTATTGTAACTCTTTTGAAGATTCTTTCATGCTGGAGCAGCAAAGGAAACTCCATTTTCAGACTTATACAGCTATATAATATTTCTTTTCATCAATAAAAGACAAGAATTTTACCCTCTCTAATCTGTATTCTTGTGTGCAACTATAAATTATCAATGTTTTTTCTATGATTTCATATAAATCCTCAATTATGTCTCATTTCTTCAGCACCTTTTTGCATTGATATGCATACCTTGTGCAGGTCATAAGTTATGACATTAGTTTCAAAATTTTCTAATTGTGAGAATATCTAACTTTTCCTTTTAGGATTGAGGAAAACTTTATCTTTCCTATGAATTACTGATGTATAATTATGCAAAACCTAAGTCATGCATGAAGAAGTTTGTTCATTTGGTTAGATTGTAAGTCCAAACAGTAATATAGGCTCTGAAAATAAGCATTTGGTGCATCACCTTTTAGTTTAGGATTCAATTACATGGTATCCTTCTCTCTTTTCTTAGCAAGCAGTAGTAGGTAGCTTAGTTTAGGTGATCAATCCAAGGGAACTAGCCCTCTCTAGAGGTTGATCTCCACAATCTGAGCCCACACTCAGGGAGATCATCCCATGTTTCATGAGGTGGTTGAGTGATTTCATCATCTCAGCAAAGGGTTCACACTTTTGTGACAACAGTTATATATCTATATACATGTGTACAAATTATATACATACATGAGTACATGTTATAAAATCTTAAAACTCACCTGTCCACCAACATTAGTTGCATCAACTAAAATCATGCCTACGTACATGCTTCATCCTTAGACTAGGTTTTACATGAGCTAACTCCCTCTACAATATATATAACATAAATGTGTACATTAGGACTATCTACCATTTAAGTAAAACAAGTAATTAAAATTTTAAACAAGTTTAAATTGTGCATGCATGTACGTAGATACATACCTCCATAGTAGGTGGTGTAGGATCTACTGCAATGATCCTATCTATCAACTCGTTTGTATCATGGGTCTCCCTTGCTAGTTGTAGTATTGACGAGTGTAGTGGACTAACCAAGTGAGATGGCATCAATGACAAGTCTCCACGTACTAAAATATCTAGATAACCTAATGATCCCATCCTCTGCAACTCATCCTCAAGTGAATCTAGGCCCTGGGATGCATGATGTTGAACACTCGTAGAAGGACTAGTAGGTGTATCCTCCTCTCTAGTAGTCGAATGATCTCTAGGTGGATTTGTAGGATGTGCAACACTGCCAGGGTGATGAGAATGTTCTGGACCTGTAGCCTAGTTGGATCCTAGATGTGAATGGAAAGCTCTACTTACATGTCCTTTGGCCTCATGTAGTGGGATCACAAGCTCTAATGCAATGAAAGAATATGCATCCAATAGGTCATCCAACAAATAATGAGCTATACTCTGAAGCATCTAGTCTCCTATAAGACCATCTATGTCTAAGGGTGAAGGGACACCCGCCATACCATAAGGATCAGTACCATGATCCGATGGTATAGATTGTGCAGAATGACTCATCAAATGTCTCCCCATAGGATCAGTAGATACAACAGCTGCTATATCACCAACACTATCAATTTCTTGCCTCTAGGAAGCAATGACAACCTAGCCTACAATAGGTTCCAGGGTTGGGGAGATAGCAGGCGATCTTTGGCCAACCAAATCTTGATAAATTAGATGTTATCAATCTGGTGGACGAAAAGGGTCCCTATCAACAACCCTACCACACCCCTAACCATAATATTCTGATAGTTCCAAGTAGTTGACATTGACGTGCAAATGAACCTCAGCGTACAAATCTTGTGCAAAGTATAAAAGAATTTGGTCATTATTTGGATAATGACCTTGTGCTGCAAGAAAGCATGGATATATCAAATGGGCCATCTGAAGATCGACATAGCGAGTCACTTGATATTCCTTAACCTTGGATCTAGTAGTGTAAAATAGAAAACATTTTGATTTGACAATTTCTTTTGGGACTTGCAGCTGAACTTCTGCAAGAGAAACTTGGTCACTAACCTCTTGCTGCACCTGAGCAAGAATAGATGCTATAGTGTCAATAGAATAAGCATGTCTAGTATCAAGTGTTTGTCTAATCTTTTCTAAGCTATCTATAATTGACTAACATGTGTTCTTGTAAACCCTTGTGATGGTGGGGTCAACTAAAATAAGATGTAATTTATTAATCTCTCAATTTGTTTTGGTAAATATACCCTGAAGTGGTGGTCCCTCCCATATCGGTCCCTGATTTGTCCACAAAAAAATTACTTTAAACATCCTAATATTTACATTTATGTGAACCAAAATAATACTACTAATTAGCATACCAATAAGAAAAAAATATCCTTTATGAGTAGAGCAATCTCATTTTTTAGTTTTTAATATTAATTACATGATTGTAATGAAGATAAATCACACTTAAATAAATAAAAATATAGGCTAGCTAAATAATTAAAGAAATTAATAAATAAGAAGGCAAGACATATGAGTTGGAAATGACATTGATATTAAATGTGAAATTTAAATATATAAAATAATATACTTAATGTGATTCTAGATCTAGAGGAATATGTCATTGAAGATGCTAAGAAGTTATTCTCTAATGCCCTAATTTATTAGGGCCTTACATAGATGAACACCCCAAAATTTATACTTTGATATAATATTATATGTTAATTCAAATCCACATGTATTTAAAACTAATTTGACACACACAATTGAACCTCAATTTATAAAAGTGAAATTATAAGGATGGATGGTTATAGTAGATTTGCCTCATCTCATTGTACCTATGTCTAAAGTCTAGGAGGTTTATAGATACATCATTTGGGAAGTTGCTAAGTGACGATCATATTCTACTTAGTTATGCCCTTAAACAAATCAACTCAATGATAATGAACCAACATCTGCTAATGGGATCCCCAACCGTGATGAGATCACACGATAAACTCTCATCAGGTCTTCAAACAATCTATGACATGTGTCCTTCAAGATGTGCGCATCACATGCAATGTGGTCTATATCATCTGGAGATGGGATAACTGTCACGAAATATGCATCTAAATCAATAGGTGACCTAGGTGGATGCCTCATCAAGTATCGACCTGCATGATCTGTAGATATCCACTAAGCCTGGACTGTAATATCAACAATATTGTGATGCCCAGATTTTGAGGGATACATGTTATAGATTGTCTGAAGACCTGATGAGAGCTTATCGTGAAACCTGGTTTGGGTCTACTCATAGATGTTCTCCCAGTTGCAGGATATCAACACTGCCCTTATTTCATATCCTTGCAAGTTCTATTATTTTCCTTGTTCTAGTTATCAACAACTTGATTTTAACAGAGTCAACTCTTGTATGATTTTGTTTTCCTTTGAATGTGTTGATTTAGATTTTGAGAAATTGATTACTATAGTGGTCGATAATACATATTAATCCTTGAGAAATGTTAAATTCTCAAAATATACATTTGAAAAGTAAAAAATTATATGTTTCTCTTCTTCACAGTGTAGTAGTTTCATAAAAATACCACAATTTGCACGTCTTTTGTTGGAAGCTACATTGATGGCTTCTTGCCCTATCTCTTTGACATTGAGATGAATATAACCTGCCAAACTTTCTGAACTCAAATTGTCCTTTGTCTGTTGAGCAGGATTTATTGGGCTGCTCTCAATACTGGTCATCTCTCTACATAGTATGATGCCCATTTTCATTACTATGGTGTTGCTTATGGCTGCAACTGGAAGTTTTTCCATTGCAGATGTTATTATGGATGATTGTATAACAAAAACTAGTATTCACTATCCTCTCTTGGCATCGGATATGCAGAATTTATGTGGTACGAGCTCATCAACTGGAGCACTTGTAGGTTTCTGCACAAGTGGTGTGGCAATACATCTCCTTGGTGCCCAAGTTTTGATTTAATTCCTCTTCCCTAACATACAGATTGTGTGTTGTTTCTTTGATAATGTGAAACATCATGTTGGAAATTTACTCAAAGTTATGATTTTTTATTTATTTAAAGAATTCCATAGCATGATGTGGAAATGGTAAAATATTCTATACCGCCAGCTTTGGAGTTTGATTGATGGCTAGGAGTAAAATAATATATTGTTGGAGATGATTTTATTGCATGCATGTTTATCAACACTTGATATGGCCCTTGCATGTTTTCTGATAGGGAGGATTACTCTGCTTCCCAGCTATAATGCTCCTTTTCCTTGAATTTATTCTATATGAACCTCATCATACTAACAATGCACACAAGCAGGCAAGTTATTGAACTCTCTTCATTATTTCGAGTTGTCAGTTTTCTTACAGTTGGCACTGAGCATAACTTCAGTTCTTGACCTGGTCTTTCAGAATTTGTTGGAGGCAACCTAGACTATGTGGAAAGATAAAAGTTCCCTGAAGTATGGAGACCTTCTCTCTACATGTACATATCATTAGCTATGAGTTTGAATATCCAGGAAGGTAAATTTTACTGGTATACAGATCCCAAAGCAGGCCCATCATTCTCTCAGGTATGGTTTTATTTTGGCTTCTGCTGCACTCTTTATTGATAGATAATGTCACCAAGGCTGTCCTTCCCATTTCACAAACTTATTGGGAGAAAAATGAGGTGCCCCATTAATTGCTATAAAAGACCTATCATTAGAATAGTTGCATACAATGTGGCACAACCAGTACTACCATTGTAACTCCCTATTTTGACCTTTCATTTTGTAACACATTCATGGATAAGAAAGAAAATCATTTAGGACAACCAAATATATAGAATACTAGAGTTAACATTAGAATATAATTAATAGAACAACAAAAATGGATAAAAATTGTATCAAATGGAAATTGAGAATGATAGCAATGCTTAGTTTGACAAGGCACGTTCATGGAATACTAGAGTAAACATGTTTGCAATGCTTAGTTTAACAAATTTATGCACAACAACAAAAACAATACAACACAATCAATGCTAATTGCTAGGACCCTTACACCTTGCTTTTTCTACCAAGGGACATTTTAATATGTTTTTTTCTTTCTTTCTAAGCTCCGTTAATTGTTGACTATTTGGGATACAGGAATTTGTGGGTATAATCTTTTCCATTGGCTCAATGGGGTCACTTCTTGGAGTGCTAGTGCATCATAAAGTGTTGAAGGATTATTCGTTTCACAGCCTGCTTTTATGGGTTCAGCTGATTTTTGGACTTGTAGGAATACTCGACCTAGTCATGGTGTTGTTCTTGAATCTAAAGCTGGGTATCCCTAATTACTTCTTTGTTATAATTGATGAGAGTTCATTTTATATTATTAACCAGCTCAAATGGATGCTCATGTTAGTAGTCCTCAGTGCAAAACTTTCCCTTCAGGCATAGAAGGCACATTTTTTGCTTTGCTCATGTCCATCGACAACATTGGTCTTTTCTCATCTTCATGGGGTGGAGGTTTGATGCTTCATCTACTGAATGTAACTCGTACAAATTTAAAAAATCTCTGGTTGGCAATTCTGATCAGAAGCATCATGAGGATTTTACCTTTGGTGATGTTGTTTTTAGTGCCCAAAAGTGATCAGTCATCTAACCTTCTTCCTTCTGAATCAATCATCAGATGCCACTGAGACATGTGAAGAGAAGAATATCCAGTTGCTCTCCAAAATTTAGAATAATTAAATATAGATTCTGACGATCGCCCAAAGAGAGATAAAGTTTTCCAAATCATTTTTCTAAAATTGCTTGCCTTTTCTCCCCATTATATGATTACTAACATAAACACTTTAAATCAAGGCTCTATGAGAAAGAAGAGGACTTTTAGGGATGTGACATGCTGCTATGAGTGGCATCGATGGCATTGTCTCTTGAGTTTTGTTATGGGGAGATCTGTTGGCATACATTTGACACTGGAAAGCACCTTTTCAGATGATTGCTTAGTATCAGATCCTTCTACACCTAATATTTATGAAAGAATAATAGTTTGAAATGTATTCTCCATTCTTGATCCTGCAGAAGAGGAACTGAGATCTATGTTTCTTTATGAAAATAATACCGTAAATGTTATTCTGTAAGTCAAAACCTAGCCAGCATCCTTCCTGGAATATTAAAGCCTTATGGGAACAAAGGGACTTCTCCATTTGAGATTCTACATACATGGTTAGATGACCTCAGTTTGGTCTTTTGGTTGAGGATCCATATCTACAAGTACTAATTTATAATTTCCATATATACAATGCAGGATGTAAGTGCAAAAAAATGTTATGGTAAAGGCCACTTGTATTTTGTAAGGGCCTATTACAAAGGCTACATTACAGAATCAGAATAAATGCTCTTTGCGAATGGATCAATGATTGATCAAATGATTCATAATTAGTATTTTTGATCTGTGTTTAAGTTGGACATATTTCTAATTTCAATGTTGTGTATGGGAACCGTTCATTGGCATCAAAACCACCAACCATTCAGCCAATTCAAAATCAGAGAACCATATGTCAATCCAAATTCAATCATGGTAGATTCTTGGTTTGTATTTGCCATGCCACTAAAATGAGATGGTTCCTAATAATTCCTTATGACCCATGCTTTTGTGGGCTCATGTTTAAGTCATCCCACATGTGGTGAAAAACTTGGCAAGGAATACATACCTATATGCAAATGCAAGATCAAGTGATTATCTTAGCCTTAAGGAACCATTATGCATCCAATATTTTTAATCACACAAATACACAATGATAGAATGGAATGTTCAAGAGCAAGATATTACACAATCACAATCCCATTATAACAAAACTCTAATTACTAGGCCTTTGCAATGAATTCAAATTTTACCCATTTTTCTGGGTGACTCCAAACCTTAAACCCTAAAAAACAAACCCTAACAAAATAAAACTCTAAAAAATAGAGGGATACCACATATCAATGTGCCCATGCACTTAATTAATAATATGAAAAAATTAAGGTTTTAGGGCTACTTGATTTTTGAATTTGAGACAAGATCATTGCAACCTTTTAAAGGAAAATATTGGTTGTGAGTTAAAATTGTTTCCATGCACCTAGTTGTGATATTGACCAGATGTTTGTTTCCCTTCCTTTGCCTCACTTTCACTTGAAATCACCTACTTCACCTTGGTTGATATTTGTGAAAATAACTTTCACCTCGCGCTTGGTCGTGAAATTACTTTCACCTCCCCTATTATAACCTCTTCTCTTTTTTTAGAGGAAAAAAAGGACCTTCATTCAAAGGGGGTCTTCAAATGAAGCTGGTATTTTATCATTTAAAAAAAACTTTTAAAAATTCATGAACTCAAGGGGGCTTGTTCGAATACCCCCTTTAAATGTGGGGTGGGGGGGAGGTCAAATGCTCCCCTTCTATTCGAAGCCCCCTTCATTCGAAGGGTGCTACTAATTTTTTCCCAAAAAAAAATGTTTTTGTTTGTTCAATAAATTGCAACCCATGATTGTGGGTTCACCCTTTGACATCTTGCTTCACTTTTGTTCATAGGAGTTGGACTTAACTTGTAGCATTGGAATAACATCTTGATCATTTTGTGGCACCTTATCAAAGTTATTAGGGAGTATAACTTTGGTATGGTTGACATATGGATACACATTTTGTGATGACCTTTTCCCATCTACCACATTTTTGTGGGTACACACCTTGTGATGAATTAAGTGTGTGTTTCTCATCTTTTTTATCTTTGGAGATCACCTAGTGTATATCTGATTGCACAAGCCCTTGTGAGCATATTCTTTGGATTAAAAACTTAGGCTTGATCCATTCCTATTGGACAAACAATTGAGGCTTGATCCATCCTTTTTTTCTTTTTTTCTTTGGTTTTGACATTGTATGCTTGTGTATCTTGTCTTGTTGCATATATATCTTACATGTATGTGTTTCCTTTAGGCTTATGTTGGTTTTCCATGGGATCTTTGATGCTATGGGATTGATCACCCTCCTTCATCTTTTTCATCCTATCTCATTAACATATGTGCACTTAGACCCCTCTTGACACATATTTGTCTACTTTAGTGTGAGTTTGAATGTAAATTCATACTCTCACTAAAGTGGGGGCTAAATGTAGTGTAAGAAATTGTATATCTTTATAATTTCACATTATGTTTAGGTCCCTTAATTTATTGGACTTAATTAAGCTTCTAATTTTCCAAGTTATGCATTCCAAAGCATTACTTTTTCCCATTTTCCAAAAGGAGAATCGACATTAAATAAATGCAACCAATAATTAAATCTCATGGAATATGTGTGTCCTAGACTTATAGACCAGGACCCATTTTCCCATGGGAAAATGTGTCCCCTTTAAGTGCCAAGACCCATTTTTAAATATGTTTTTGGTGGTCTTTTAATGATTCAAATTCAACTTGCAATTATCGGCTTTTAGAATCCAATTTTCGGGAAATTAGATAAACACCTATAAATACATAGTATTTTTATCATTTGAAATCTAACTAGCAAGAACACACTTTATGAGAATAATCATATGAGAAAATATTATTGTCAAGAGCATTCAAGAGTAGATTTATCAGTCATTTGTTGTAGCAATAAAGATCTTGAAATCATGTACAAGTCTATGTGTGTTCATGTCATCTTGTGAAGGCTAATATGCATTGTTGATCCTAAAAGCATCCAAGCATTTCAAGTATCCAAATCAATCAAAAAAAGAAAGATCAATTTCCTTTGGAGAGATGTGTTTGACTTCAGTACTCTAAAGGAAGCCATTGACGGGTGGTGAGTTGTAGCAGGCATCATTCATTCAACATTTCCTTCCTTTTTCATTATCATTCTATCAATGTTTAATTACCCAAATTGGGGTTTGACTAAGTAAAACCCCCATACAAAATAAAATCCTCTTTGTGTACATGTGTGGATTATAGGTTGATGAAGAATTGAAGAGATCTTGAAGGAGAAATTTTGCATTGTTACTCAAGTTTTCATCATTGTTGTCAAGCCATTGAAACTAAGTTGCAAAATTTATTTCTGACTTTCCAATAGTGGGACCTATGTCAAAGAGAAGCCAAGATCCAACATTGTAGGATTTTCAAAAGCTATTCTGGAATCCTTAACAAGGACCCATTCGCCTAGGGGTGAATCGGTCCCTTAGAAAGCCTCAAAAATAACTTTTGGTGACATGTACATGCCATCAAACCCTTCTCAGATTTACCTATAAATTTTCATTTTCATTTTTGTACATTTTGAAATCTACATTTTAGGTATTAGGTCTTGTTGTTCATTTAATTTAAGCATTCCAAATCATTTCAAATTAGTTTCAAATCTTTACTATTGTCCTAGGTGTTGGATGTTGTGGTTGTGTTGCTGATATGTGGTTGTAATTGATGTCAACACTATTAACATTAATGTCATTTGAATTTGTATATGTCGAGGATATTGAGAAATTTGTAATAAAGAGAGTTATAGGTTGTCAAGTTCAATTTGGCCAACATGTTGATGGCTCGCTTAGTATGTTGATGATCAGAGGTTGTGGACTAAAGGGTTTGTTTTTGAGTATATCTAGTTTATCCATGTTGAGTTTCAAAGATCCACGTGAAGATTTGATCAAGTTATGAATATCTGTGTTCAAAATTTTTTAATGTTGTTTTAGTAGGTGTTCCTGAATGAAGACGATGTGATTCTAGTAATGTGAAGTGTTGTGGATGCTTCTCTAGTGATTCATGATGCTTGTGGATGTTTCTAGATCATGATCTATCTTTTTTGCACATCCACATTGATCAGTTTGTTCGTGAATGAAGATTTTCTCTTGCGTGTTCATGTTTTTCATGTTCTTCGCCAACAAGGTGATTGTAGCGTGTTGTGGATCTTTGAGGAATAATTATTGAAGGTGTTTCATATTTGAGGATTTTTTTTTTGGTCCTCACTATGTTGTGGCCGACTTTGGTTGATTCACATTGATAATTATTTATGTTTTGGGCCGATAGTTTGTATTCATTTTTTATATTTTATTGGAGCTGACTTCTAAATAATTATGTTATTCTTGGTTGCGGATATATATGAGCGATTATTTTATCATTTAAGGTATGAAGTGAGTGAAGTGTGAAGTGAATTGTGCGAGTCTTGTGTGAGAACAAAGTTCAAATTATTCGAAGGAATAAGTTAAGTGTGAAGAAGAATGAGTAGAGTTTGTGCTTAACTAGAACTATAATCAAGTATGATCAGATGTTATTTTCTCAATTCAATTTGATGGATGTAATCAGAATCTTTCTGTAAGACAGTGTGTCTTCCTTGGGTAGTAAGTGTTGTTGTATTTGAGCAATGAGCTATAGGAAGTGCACCTGAATGCATGTGCATTTCTATTTATTCTCTTATACTTTTAATAGGGTATAATCTTGTGGACTAATCTTCACCGTATTTTTTCCCCTAATAGGGTTTCCATATAAAAATTTTGGTGTTATGTGTGTTTCTGATGTGTTGGTGATTTATGCTTTCATGGTTATTAATCAGATCTAAGAATAAGGTTAATAATTTTAATAAGTTTGAATTTCAGTGACAATTGATTCACCCCTCCCTCTTAGTTGTCTTCCCTTGTGTTGCTAACAATTGGTATCAGAGCAGCTTCCTTGCAAGAAGTTTAATTGCTTGAGGTGATCTGAGATGGTGACATATAAGAAGGATAGTCTGAGATTTGATGGAACAAATTACTCTTTGTGGAAGACTTGAATGGACTGTCATCTGAGATGCATTGATGAATCTTTCTGAAGCATTACAAAGAATAGGTATGTTATCCCACATAATGGTCCTTCTACTTCTGTTGAGATCAAAGATGTTGAGTACAATATCAGGGCTAAGGAATCATTGTTTAGTGCTTTGACCAATTCCAACATGACTAATGTAATGGATTTGAAGACTGCTTATGAGATTTGGAAAAAGTTGGAAACTTTGTATGAAGGTGATTTGCATATGAAGATTGCTAAGTTGCAAATTCTAAAAGGGAAATATGAAACATTGAAAATGGGTAAAGATGAGAACATTACTGCTTTCATGCAAAGAGTGAACGAACTTGTGTGTAATATTAGATGTGTTGGTAGAACATTGGAAGAATAAGAGATTGTTGCTAAAGTTCTTAGATCCTTGCCTACTGCATACAAACACAAAGTTGTTGCTATTGAGGAGATCCAGATAGTGACAAATGTAACTAGGGACATGTTGATTCGTAAGCTTGCTATTGTTGAGTTAAGTGAGTTTGGTGATGCTCTTCCTAAGATAGAATCTGCATTCAAAGCTACTAGCTCTGGAAGGGATAAGCAAGGATATGATCTGAGAGAAAGTTCTTCTAGAAAGATGTTCAAGTATGAGGAAGAAATAAGAGAGATTGAAGAAGAAGAGAGAAAGCTAGATGAGCTTGAAGCACTTATTATCAAGAGAGTACACCCAGAGGAGAAGATAAGTACAAAGGGAAATTTCCTCTTAAATATTTTTCTTGCAATAAGATAAGTCATTTTGCTTCAAGTTTTCCTAAAAGAGTTCCTAAGCCAAGACCTAACAAGCCTAGATTCCAAATAAAATGTTAGTATGCTGCTGATGGTGTGACAAATGATGAGTTTGATAAAGGGAATGCAAATGAAGATGAATGGGTATTTATTTCTATCAAGGAAAATGATCTGGTACCTACTGAATCTACTAGTTGTATGAATGTGGAGAAAGCTTTGGCAGCCAAAATTGAGGAAAAGGATGAATGGGTGATTGAAAGTGGTTGCTTTCATCACATGACAGGTGATAAAAGAAAGTTTGTGAGTGTTGAAAAGTATGATGATGGTGTTGTAAGATTTGTTGATGATAAAGCTGGTGTAATTCACGGTAGAGGATCCATTTCTCTTGATGGTAAGAATAATACTGACAATGTCCTATATGTTGAAGGTTTGAAGCATAATCTTTTAAGTGTTAGACAGATGGTTGATAAAGGATACTAATCTACAATTCAAGAATGGAAAGTGTAGAATATTGGGGAGTTCTGGAAATGTAATTGCTTCAGGTACAAAAACAAAAGGTAATATCTTTCACCTGAATGTTGCTACTAAAAGTTGTCTGATTGCTCAAGTTGATGAAAGTTGGTTATGGAATAGGATATTTTGTCATGCAAACTTTGACAATATTATCAAGATGAGTTCTACTCATGCTATGAGAGATCTTCCTAAGTTGGTAAAGCCTACTAATACCATATGCAAGGAATGTCGGTTGGGGAAGCAAACTAGAGTTTCATTTCAAATAAAATAGCATTGTTCAAATGAAGTGTTGGAGCTTGTGCATACTGATCTTTGTGGTCCTTCTAGAGTTAAAATTTTACAAGGAGACATGTATTTCATGTTACTCATGCTAATGATTATTCTAGATTAATGTGGGTTTCTTTCTTAAGAGAAAAATATGAAGCCCTAAAGAAGTTCAACATTTTTAAGGCTAAGGTTGAGACAAAGACATGTATGAAGATTAAGTGTATGAGATCAGATAGAGGTGGTGAATTCATTTCTAGTGAGTTTAATTCTTTTTGTGAAGAATATGGGATAAAGAGAAATTTTTTTGCTCCACAAACTCCTCAACAAAATGGAGTTGTGGAAAGGAAGAATAAGAAAATTCTAGATGCTGCTAGGACTATGATGCTTGAAGGAAATGTCCCTCATATATACTAAAGAGAAGCTATGAGTACTATTGTTTTCACTCTTAATCAGGTGCATATCAAAGGTGATACTAGTAAGACCCCTTATGAACTATGGTTTGGTCATAAGCCTACAATAGTTACTTCAAAATATTTGGGAATAAATGCTATATCAACAGAGATTCAAATATATAGGAAATTTTGATCCTAGGAGTGATGAAGGTATCTTTCTTGGTTATTCTACTAAAAGTAAAGCCTACCGGTGCTTCAACAAGAGATTGAGGAAAGTGGTTCAAAGTGCTAATGTAAAGGTTGATGAAGACATAGCTAAACCATCCAAAACCTATGGATATGATTTAGATGATTAGAATATCAGTTTAGTTTAGACTCAAAATCAAGTGCAAATCATTCTGATGAATTAGGAAAGCCAACAAGAAGGAGCTAGTGAAGATGTTGAAGTGAGAACACAAGATCCAAAAGTTCAAGAACATCTTAAGACTCCAAGGTATGTAAGACTGAATCATTTAGAAGATCAGATCATAGGTGTTAAGAACAAAGGTGTTAAAACTAGGAGAAGGATTGCTGAAGAATATTGTTTGATTTCAAAGATTGAGCCTAGTGATGTCAATGAAGCATGCAAATATGAACATTGGATGGAAGCAATGAAAGAAGAGCTACAACAAATTGAGAAGAATGATACATGGATTGTTGTTCCTAGACCTAAGGAAAAAAATGTAATTGGAACTAAATGGGTCTTTCGGAATAAACTAAACGAGCAAGGTGAAGTTGTTAGAAACAAAGAAAGAATGGTATGTAAATGATATTCACAAATGGAAGGAATTGAATTTGAAGAAACTTTTTTGCCTGTTGCTAGGATTGAAGTTGTGAGATTGTTTCTTGCTTATGCTGCTTACAAAAATTTCAAAGTTCATCAAATGGAGGTCAAGTCAACTTTTCTAATTGGTGAACTGGAAGAAGTTTATATTGTACAACTTGATGGATTTCAATTGACTAGTTAGGGAGATATGGTTTATCGGTTGAAGAAAACATTGTATGGACTTAAGCAAGCCCCAAGAGCATGGTATGCCAAATTGGATAAGTATTTGTTGAAACTTGGATTTAATAAAGGTACTGTTGATAGTAATCTGTATTTCAAGATTGATCATGATAAAGATTTGATTGTTGAAGTCTTTGTTGATGATATCATTTTTGGAGGAGATAATAGTTTTTTCATGAAGTTTGTTGAGGAGATGTAGAGTGATTTTGAGATGTCTATGATTGGAGAGATGAAATTATTTTTGGGATTCCAAATTACTCAATTAGACAAAGGGATCTTTATATCTTAGTCCAAGTATGTGAAAGAATTGCTAAAGAAGTTTGGTATGGAATATTCAAAGCCAATTGGTACACCTATGGTGATTGGATGTAAGTTGACTTAGAATGATGATTCTTTGAAAGAAAACTAGACTAGATACAAATCCATGATTGGTGGATTGCTTTATTTGACTCAAACTAGACTTGATATCAAGAATGGTGTGCACATTGTTGCTAGATTTCAAGCTGATCCTAAGGAATCTCGTGTGACTGTTGTGAAGAGGATTTTCAGATACTTGAAGGGAACAATTGATTTTGGCCTATGGTACCCTAAAGAAGATGACTTTACTTTGAGTGCTTTTACTAATGTTGATTAGGCAAGAGATGTGGATGACAGAAAGAGTAACAGTGGTGACACATTTTTCTTGGGAAAGAAATTGATTTCATGATTAAGTAAGAAGAAAAATGCCAGTTCCTTATCCATTGCAGAGACATCATACATTGTTGTTGCTAGAAATTGTACTCAAGTATTGTGGATGAAGCAGATGTTGAAAGATATCAAAGTTGTGTATGATGAGCCTATTGCTATATTATGTGATAATTCAAGTGCCAGTAACATTTCTAAGAATCTGGTGCTGCATTTAAAAACTAAGTATATATCTATCAAGTTTCACTTTTTGAGAGAGAAGGTGAGTAAAATGGAAGTCAGACTAGAGTATGTGCCTACTAAGGAATAGATTGCAAATATATTTACTAAGCCTTTGCCTAAGGATACTTTTAAGTATCTCAGAGGGAAGCTATGGTTGATTACCCCTCCTAATTAGAACTAAGATGCATTGATTTGCATCAGTTTGTGCCTTTCATAGTCATATCTTTTTCTAGAATGATGTTGCAATGGCTGCTACTCATGGGGAGTAATTAGATGTTTAGAAATGTGTTTCAGAGCTTGTTTTTATCATTGATGTCAAAGGGGGAGAAGATCCATGTGAAAAACCTTGTGAGGAGAAGATTTGAGAAGAGTCAAAACCTAAGGAGGAGAAAGTTCCAAGAGAAAGTTGGGTTGATGGTGTTTTTTTGCATCATGTGTTGCCATCAATACCAAAGGGGGAGATTCTTTGATGTTGTGGTTGTGTTGTTGATCTGTGGTTGTCATTGATCTCAACACTATTAGCATTAATGTCATTTGAGGCTGTATATGTTGAGGATATTGAGAAATTTGTAATAAAGAGAGTTACAGGTTGTCAAGTTTAGTTTTTCCAACATATAGATGGATCACTTGGTATGTTGATGATCATAGGTTGTGGAATAAAGGGTTTATTTTTGAGTATATCTAGTTTATCCATGTTTAGTTTCAAAGATTCGCGTGAAGATTTGATCAAGTTATGAGTATCTGTGTTCAAATAGTTTTTCTATTGTTTTAGTTAGTGTTCTAGAATGAAGATGATGTGATTCTGGTAACATGAAGTGTTGTGGAAGCTTCTTTGGTGATTCATGATGCTTTTGGATGTTTCTAGATCATGATCTATCTTTTTTTTCATGTCCACATTGATCAGTGTGTTTGTGAATGAATATTTTCTCTTGCGTGTTCATGTTTTTCATGTTCTTGGCCAACAAGGTGATTGTAGTGTGTTGTGGATCTTCGAGGAATAATTATCAAAGGTGTTTCATATTTGAGGATTTTTTTTTGGGTCCTCACTACATTGTGGCTGACTTTGGTTGATTCACATTGATAATTATTTGTGTTTTGGGATGACATTTTGTATTCATTTTAATATTTTATTGGAGCCAACATGTAAATGATGTTATTCTTGATTGCAGATATATATGAGTGATTGATTTGTCATTTAAGGTATAAAGTGAGTGAAGTGTGAAGTGAATTGTGTGAGTTCTGTGTGCAAAAAAAGTTCAGATCATTTGAAGGAAGAAGTTAAGTGTGAAGAAGACTGAGCAAAGTTTATGTGCTTAACCAGAACTACAATCAGGCATGATTAGATGTTATTTTCTTAGTTTAATCTGATGGATGCAAATATAATCTTCCTATAAGATAGTGTGTCTTCCTTGGGCAGTAAGCCTTGTTGTATTTGAGCAGTGAGCTCTAGGTAGTGCACATGAATGCATGTGTATTCCCATTTATTCTCATATAATTTTAATAGGGTATAATCTTGTGGACTAATCTCCACTGTGGTTTTTCCCCTAATAGGGTTTCCACATAAAAATATTGGTGTTATGTGTTTCTGATGTGTTGGTGATTTATGCTTTCATAGTTATTAATTAGATCTAAGAATAAGGTTAATAAGTTTAATAAGTTTGAATTTCGGTGACAACCAATTCACCCCCCTCTCAGTTGTCTATGCTTGTGTTGCCAACACTAGGGACTAAGATATAGGTCTAATTGGCTCATCATTGAGGTTGAAAGTCAATCTTTACACCAAGTTGTGATCTCTTTCCTAATGAAATACCTTGGGAAAGGCATTTATTGAGATTTCTAAGTTTTATAAACACCACATTATAAAACCTTGGGGATCCCTTTCCCTACTTTTCACTTATTTTTAGATTTATGTATTCTTGTTTGTAAGCATTACCATACTTTATTGAATAATATTCTATTTTATCCATTCATTCCTAATATTTTGTTGTATTAATAAAATGAAGACAATGATGATGTGAATATTTTTATCATGATGTCCCTTTACCTTTTTTAGTTTCCCACTAGTATTTTATGTTTGGATTTTTTTATGGTGATCTTCACACTCATTTCACCTATTTTTTTTGGTTAATTATTATCTTTCCTACACCACTATGCATTTGTGGCCTTTGATGCCATAATTTTAGCATATGGTTACAAAATCAAGTTTTATTTAAGACAAAGTAAAAATAAATTACACTATGTTTCCAATAATTTTATTGAAGTTTGTTCAAGTACTCATCCTCTAGCTGACTGATCACTACTTCAAATTTTATATATAAGTATTCTTCATGCCCACACTTCATCTAAACAAAATGTACATTCCTATATTGACCAAAATGTTTATGATTGCATTTAGTTCAATCAATGAAGGAGAATTTTTCTTTAGTGTAGATCATTTAATCATAAGAATATGAAGACACCTACATTGAAAAAAGATCATAAATTGGACTTATTCTATAACCACACAAATGTGTTGGTATTGTCGGTGTATCCCCATGAGATGAAGAATGTAAACAATGCCTCTTGATGACTTTTTACTAAATGAAATTGACACTTTTTGGAACATCTGAAACATATTTGTCATGATGGAATGAGTTGGATATATGAAAAAATGAGAGAGATTATTGTAGAGAGACCCTACATGACCTTATACCTTCAGACGAAATGTTTCTAAGTGTCATAGTTTCAAAGTAACAACTAGTCAAATTTTGCCACTTTTTGGAACTTAGGGCTCTTAAGATCTAAAGCATTGGTACAATGTAGATTGGAACAATATGGAATGTTGGGGTGTCAAAAAAATATTTCCTACTATAAACCCCCCCACCCTGACATGTTGGAACTATCGGTTTGGCCACATGATGAACAAAACAAAAATTAGGCTATCTTGCAACTTTCTTTTGAATGTAACTAATGCTTTTTCCATCAACTAAAAACTTATCACCATGGGAAAATGGATTGGAGATATGAAAATCTAAAAGAGGTTATTGTAGAGGAAACCTACATTATCCTTTACCTTTAGATATAATGGTTGTAAGTGTCACAATTTTTGTGAAATAGCTTGTCAAAGTTTGCTACGTTTTCACACTTTTGTCTCTTAAGAGAAATCACTAGTGCAATGTAGGCTAGAATGTTCCAACATGCTAGGGTGCAAAACAAGACTTTTCCCAGTGTAAACATGCCCAATTAGATGTGTTGGAACTATCAGTTTGGTCACATGACAAACAAAATGAAAAATACGCCACCTTGCAACTTTACATTGCATGCATCTAACACATTTTCCATCAACTATAAATTTTTCACCACATGAAAATGGATTCGAGATATAAAAAACTGAGAGTGTTTATTGTAGAGGGGCTCTACTTAATCCTATAACTTTAGACAAAATGGCTATAAGTGCCATGGTTTCCATGAAAGATCTTATCAAAGTTTGTTTCTTTTCCACACTTTTGGTCTCTTAAGAGAAATCACTAGTGCAATGTAGCCTGAAACATATCAACATGTTGGAGTGAAAAATAGGACCTTGAATAGTGTAAACCTACCTATCTAGACATGTTAGAATTATCAGTTTTGTCGCATGAAAAATAGAATAAAAAATATGCCACTTTGCAACTTTCTTTTGAATGCAATTGTCACCTTTTCTATCAACTGAAAACATCTCATTGTAGGGAAATGGATTCGAGATAATAAAAACTAAAAGATTTTATTATAGAGGGACCCAATGTGATCATGTACCTAGAGATAGAATGGTTGTAAGTGCCATGGTTTTTGACAAAGAGCTCGTCAAAGCTTTCTATTTTTTCACACTTTTATCTCTTAAGAGAAATTGTCAGTGCAATGTAGCCTAGAATGTTTTAGCATGATAAGGTGAAAAATAGAACCTTTCCTAGTGTAAACATACCCATTTAGACATGTTGGAACTATCAATTTGGTCACACAATGAACAAAACAAAAAGTATGCCAAGTTGCAACTTTACACTACATGTATCTGATGCTTTTTCCATCAACTACAAACTTGTCACCATGGGAAAATGGATTGGTGATAAAAAATTGAGAGATGTAATTGTAGAGGGGCCCTACATGATCCTATAACTTTAGACAAAATGGTGTAAGTACCACGATTTTCAAGAAAGATCTTGTCAAAAATTTCTATTTTTTCATACTTTGGTCTCTTAAGAGAAATCCTTGGTGCAATGTAATGTGGAACATTTTGGTATGTTGGGGTATGAAAAAGGAAATTTATTAGCATAAACCTACCCATTCAGACATGTTGGAACTATCAATTTTGTCACATGATGAACAAAAAAAAAATTATACCACCTTGCAACTTTCTCTTCAATACATTCAACACTTTTTCCATCAACTAAGGGTGCTGCCACAATAGTGGTTTACACTTTCAGGGAGATCCTGATTTTTGCTGAAATCACATATTTTTAGAAAATATAATGATTTAATCCTTGAAAATTTCCATTTAAAGGATTCCAATTGAAGAGGGTTTGATCAAACCACCTTAGACCAAGTCCCATTGTCTGCTAGTTTTAAACCATACCTATAACAGAGTTTTTGGGGGATCCAATGAATTCATTTAAAAATTATTTTTTTGTAAGTATGTATTCCTTATTATAAGCTTAAAAAAAGTATAATTTTAATTAAATTTAATTTGATTATTATATTTATTTTTTATTTCTTGTGAATGTAGGTTTTTCACTGAAAATCAAGCTCTATATTCTGCACATGTGGAAAAATAGTAGATTATAAAAAAAAATTTAAAAAATATCAGTGCACCAGATATTGAAGTCCTTGATCCAACAGAAAAAAATAAAATTGAATTTCGATACATACAAAAAAAATTATGTGTTATACGGTTGCGTTATGTCTGAATTGTAATTAGTTTGACTTTGAAACTTGATTAAAGAAAAAATATTCAATAAAAAACTATCTAACCAAATGGAAGCACTAGATATTAGAGTTACAAATCTAAATTCAAAAGAATTATAATTTTATCCTTCATGGAAAAAAATTTATACGTTATACGATGAGTGTCAGTTTTTTAAAATGTTGTTTTCTAAAAAAAAACTAGTTTTCAAGGGAGATGGAAAAAGAAGTACAATATGATTCCAAAATTTTTAAAAAATATATATTTAGAATCTATGGAAAAAATATCACAAAACTCTATTTCCATCATCTTCAAATTCCTCATAGTTTAGCCACTATAGTTTCCCAAAAGTGAAGATTTAGTTAAAAAAAATTATATCAGTGTCAAGTTTGGCCAAAAATTGTAAACCACTATTGTGGGATCACCTCTAAAAAATTGTCACCATAGGAAAATGGATTGGAGATATATGAAAAACTAAGAGAGATTATTATAGAGGGGCCCTACGTGATCCTATACCTTTATACGAAATGGTTGTAAGCTCCATGGTTTCTGAGAAAGACCTCATCAAAGCTTGCTACTTTTCAAACTTTGGTCTCTTAAGAGAAATCATCGATGCAATGTAGCTTGGAATGTTCTAACATGTTAGGGTGAAAAAATGACCTTTCCTATCATAAAAATACCTATTTGGATATGTTGGAACTATCAATTTGTTCACATGATGAAAAGAACAAAAAATATGCCACTTTGCAACTTTACACTACATACATCTAACAATTTTTCCATCAATTGAAAATTTGTCACCACGGTACAATAGATTGGAGATATGAAAAACTAAGAGAGGTTATTGTAGAATGGCCCTACAAGATAACATACCATCATAAGAAATGGTTGTAAGTGGCATGGTTTTCAAGAAAAAATCTTAAAATTTTGTTGTGTTTTCACACTTTGGTCTCTTAAGAGAAATTGTCAACACAATGTAGCCTAGAACATTTCGGCATGTTGGGGTGTGAAACAAGATCTTGCCTACTGTAAAACTACCCATTTGTATGTGTTGGAACTATCAGTTTGGTTGCATGATGAAAAAAACAAAAAAAAGTGCCACCTTGCAACTTTACATTGCGTACATCTGATGCTTTTTCCATCAACTGAAAACTTATCACCATGGAAAAATGGATTGGAGATATGAAAAACAAAGAGAGGTTATTATAGAGGGGCCCTACTTGACCCTATACCTTTAGATAAAATGGTAGTAATTGTCACGAATCTTGATAAATAGCTTTTGAATGTTTGTTGTTTTTTGGCACTTTGGTCTCTTAAGAGAAATTGTCGGTGCAATGTAGCCTGGAACATTCTGGCATGCAGGGGAAAAATAGGAACTTTCTTAGTGTAAACCTATCCATCTAAATGTGTTGGAACTGTTGGTTTGGTTGCATGATGAACATAACAAAAATTATGCCATCTTGCAACTTTACACTACATGCATCTAACACTTTTTCCATCAACTGAAAACTCATCACCATGGGCAAATGGATTGGAGATATGAAAAACTAAGAGAGGTTATTATAGAGGGGCCCTACATGATCCTATACCTTTAGAAAAAATGGTTGTAAGTTACATGGTTTTGGAAAAAGAGCCCATCAAAGTATGATACTTTTTTGCACTTCGATCTCTTAAGAGAAATCACTGGTGAAATATAGCCTAGAATGTTTTGGCATGTTGGGGTACAAAATAAGACCTTACCTAGTGTAAACCTACCCATCTAGATGTGTTAGAAATATTGGTTTGATTGCATGATGAACAAAACAAAAAATATGTCACCTTGCAACTTTACACTGTATGCATCTGATACTTTTTCCATCAACTAAAAACTCATCACCACAAGCAAATGGATTGGAGATATGAAAATTTGAGAGAGGTTATTGTAGAGGGCTCCTACATGACCCTATACCTTTAGATAGAATTTTAGTAAGTTTCATGGTTTTTGAGAAATAGCTTGTCAAAATTTCCTAGTTTTTTTGCACTTTGGTCTCTTAAGAGAAATCATTGGTGCAATGTAGCCTAAAACATTTTGGCATGTTGGGGTGTGAAACAATACCTTTCCTAGTGTAAAACCACCCACCTAGATGTTTTGGAATTATTGGTTTGGTAGCACAATGAACAAAAAAATGCCACTTTGCAACTTTACGCTACATGCATAGAGGCATCTTAAGGGGCATCAAAAAGGGGTCTATCATTACACAAGAAGGAAACAAAGTCATTAACAAGTGCTAGGTTCTACTACTACTGATCAACTTGGTCTGAACCTAAATATGAACCTTTCAATTATGAAGGAAGAAGTTGTTAGTGTGATAGAGAATTTACACTTTACAATTGATATTGAATAAATAGAAGCACATGATAACCCTATCTTAGAGTAGAATCTTAAAAATATCAAGAATAAACTGAAGATAGAAAATAATATGGTTATTGCAAATGATTCATCTTTTTCAAAAAATATGAATTTTGACATGAATATATCAATCTTGCAAGATAACAATCCATTCAAAGTGAATGAAAGGGTAGTTTGCAATGGATACATCAATTGTGTAGTTGATATCAATCTTTTCAAAGTGCAATGGAAAAGGTGGAGATGAAAGTAGAGATGGGAAAATTTCCTGAGCCAAGAACAAGGGAAAACAATAAAAGAAAACTAGTCATGAGACAAACAAAAAGGGAAAAGCATAATCCATTCATGAGGACAGTCCATACAATTAGCCATAGTGATAATGAATAGTCAATTTTCAAGCACAGTGCAAGCACAATAAAAGTCAAATCATATCAACCATAGAGGGAAATGATCTTTATATTGCAAGTATAGACCTATGGAAGATCATAATTGGACAACAATGCCACAAGGAAGGGATGAGTCTTTCATGTTCAAGTTTTTGACCTTCAAATATTGAGGGCAACCTTATTGATTAGTCATCCTAGAGATAGAGGTGCATTCAAATTTATGTTGCCAAAATGTATATAATATCTAGTATCCTATACATGTGTATCCCTTTCTATTTCAAGGAATGCAAGAGTGAAGGAAAGATAATTGGAGAGGTATATTATGAAAATAATTTTTCTCTTTATGAAATTTCTTTATCTTCAAGACTTGAATCATTTTGAACTATTATACAACTTCCCTCTCATAACTATCATTCAAAGTTTGAATAGGGGTATTGATAGTTGATTTTGGTCTCATTTTGAGTTTATAGTGAAACACAACAAAAGATAGTGTGTAATTTTTATCATACCAAAGTCCACTATGTACCATTTTAAATAGACCTACCATAAATATGCATATAATTTGTCCGTTATTCACTATATATGTGTAAAAATGCAACAACAATAAAATGAAACAGTTTTAGTTAAAGAGGGGTAGTAAGTCCTTCCTATTCCATATGAAATATGCACCCAAAACATAAGTAAAGATGAAATGTGACAAAAAAAGGTCTAACTATCAATTGCAATACATTAATAACAAAAGAAATATTGAAAACATAGAAACACAAACAAATTTATATTTTATTCATTATTAATGTCCAAATGAAACATATGTATTGTTTTAGATTGAGTTAGAATGGATAAGAGGTTTAAATATATGAAAGAATGCCTCAAAATAAGTGATCAATAACATGAATTTACAAATTCAATGTACATACTTACAAATTAATCCAATGAACCATTTGAGTTTTCTCTACTCTTTATTGTGTCAAGTATTACCTCATGGTTAGACTCACACACCTTCCAAAAGTTCTTTTTCAAAGGTCTACCCTCATATTTGATCAAACAAACATTGGATTCCATTACAATGTTTGAATAATGAAGAATCTTCTAATGCATGTCAAAGTCTTGAAACAACCAAACTAGATAATACTTAACTGGGTACCTTCTAAGCCATGTTCTAGTAACAACCATCGAGCCTATAGGGTATTCGATATTTTATCCATCTGTAATTGGGGACTTATATTTCTTTTTAGCCTCGACATAATGACACAATTAATAATATGTTTCCTCTTCATTGTCTTCATCTTAAATAACTACATAAACATGCCCTAAATTAATATGTGCATCAAATTAGATAAATTTAGTCAACATTACAAAAAAAGTACTGAAGTAATATAACACTAGAAATTTTAAAAACTATGCAAGTAGATATATTACCTGGTTGAACTAGATTTGATATGTGATCAAATTCAATTGATGATTACATCTCTATCATTTTTAGTACCATCAAGAGCTAACACATTTCAAGTGGGCTTAAACATCCTAACCACCATTCATAAACCCGCTCCTTTAACTCACACTCATTTCAGGCTTTAACTGTACATGAAGAATAGAAGCATGCCATCTTCTATGTATGAATTCTCCATGAACCTTCATTGGAGCTTCTGAAAGAGTGTAGCTCACTTGATCCTATCAGTGTACAACAATCCTCATATTTTTCAATGTTAGTATCATAGATATCAACCAAGAAATTAAATGAACTAAAGACTTACCTTCCTTACTTGGACCCATTGAAGCATTACACCACTCAATGATTGATTTCATGTCTATCAAATTTCCATTTTCTATACTTTAAATCTTCTCATTCTATGGATCTTTTGATAAATGCTCTTGCACCATCATGCTCACCATTTGCATGCCTAACATCACAAAATTTCCACATATGTTGAACACCTATAATATAATTATGCATCCTGCTTTGATACCAGTAGAAAATCCATGAGTTCTTGAATTATGATACATAATTATTTGGCCATATGATATGTTGACATAATGATATTCCCCTTCTATCCAAATCATGGTAGAACACCTAAATGCAATCTTGCACGAACTCTATAGAATGTGTGTGATCATCATTGATCTAAAAATAATACTCCCTTATGATCTTTTTGTCATCCTTTGTACTATCACTAGGATGAATGAATGCTATGTGCACAAATATAGCAACCTATGTGGAGTTGTAATATTGTGATTACATCTCATGTTGTGGCTATAAAATGTAGTTATCTGCAAAGTTGATGAATGAAACAATGTTACCAAGTGGAAATGTGTCCTTGCATAACTTGAATTTCAAGTCCAATGATCAAACTCTATGGGTATGCCTTGCATACTCATACACTATACTGTCACAAAATATAGTCATAACTAATACACTGGAAACTTTTAAATAACCAAATCACACTTTTTTGCTTATTTACTATCTTTCGTATTGTAGGATGTTGATGTATAACTATGGGCTTCATACTTCCAGTGATGAAAAAGCAATAAATTAAATATAGCCAATGGATATTTATTTATTGGAGGTAATTTCATTTTTTTGTAAGTAATATTTATATTTCAAATGAGGCTGACTATAGTGTGAGACACATCCTTTCATTGGTGGCCGAACTTTGCATATTGAAAGGACGCGTTGTTTAGAAGAACTCCCTTTCAAATTGTATTTAAGGAGGCACTGGTTATTCTTTTAGATATACATTTTCTATTCATTCAAGCAAGGTGTGAATTCCTACAACAAGAGTTCTATATTGTAGATAGAAGTTATTCTTCAAGGAGATTGTGCTTATTATTCAAGAGGAATTTTGACATACAAAAGATTGACCATCTATTCCTAGGAGATCAATATAAGAGAAGATCATCTTTAATATTTTTTGAAGTCAAGTTCGCACTCAAGGATGAGTTCAATTATTTGCAGTAGATTATATCATTGTCTAGTAAAAATTGATGTTGAGGATATCTATAGTGTTAGATTTATAGATCAAATTAGAGCACAAAAAATTAATTCAAAATTCAACACAATAACATAGTAGATACCCTGGGAAAACCCTCCTCTTGAGGGAGAAAAACCTAGCAACAATATGTCACTTATATATTGAATCACAACAAGAATGTATCCTTAACAATAGGCTGATAAGAAGGCCAACAAGAAGCAACACAATCTGATGCAAATACAAGAAAAAAGTGATGCAATCTATTGGTAATGATCTTCATCCTTCTTCACAAGCAATGATCTACTCTTGATACAAATTCGCGCTTAAATGAACTATGAATGGATATCAAATGAATGAAACTAGATGATGGAATGAGTTGCAACCAATGAATATATATATACATTGTGAAGGGAGAGAGGTGACTCTTCAAGAACAACATGTCAGCCTCTTTCCAAAAGGTATGTCTCTTACAAACAAGAGGTCAGCCTCCTTGAAGAGACATGTTTCCAATAAACAAAAGGTCAGCCTTCTTGAAGTTTGCACCTCCTCATGGATTCAATTCTCTTCAATAAATAATCATTTAATATTAATGATGCACCTCTTCATTAAATCAAATTCTCTTATAAATTAAATAGCTATTGGCTATTATTTAATTTACCTAATTGAGTAAAGGAGAACAACTAGAAGTGACAACTGACATTATATAATATCATCAACACTCCCTCTCAGCTAGGGAGGATACTTCTTGCTGCACAAGACATATCACCTCATCGTGATGTCAACCAAAATGGCTACAACCATATGTGGAAAGGAAACATATCACCTCATCATGATACCAGATATCACCTCATCATGATATCAACCATAATGGCTACACCCATGTATGGTATGTACAAGTGCCATCACTCAACGTGATGATGTCACCTCATCCTGACGTTCACCATGGCTCTCCCAAAGGGTGAAAGCACAAGTATAAGAAAAATCATCATGGACTCTCTCACATGATGTTGTCATGGAGTCACACACATGACATCCACCATGGCTCTCCTAGACGGTGGAACCAAGGGCTTTCACCTCAAATCTCAAAGAGAAATGAATTAACAAGGGCTTGCACCTCAAATATCTCTCAAAGAGAAATACATTAAAGAGGATCACTGATACTAAGACTCTTTCTCAACTAGGGCTTGATTCTCCACCATACCAAGCTTGTCTTGAAAGTACACAAAATTTATCCTGGAGAGAGGCTTGGTGAGAATGTTTGTCATCTGCTCATCAGTGCTGATATACCTCAATTGGATCGCCTTCCTCAATACCATATCTCTGATATAGTTGTATTTGATCTCAACATGCTTAGTTCTATCATGAAACACAAGGTTGATAGAAGGCTTCACACAGATCTGGTTATCACAATGAAAGATAGTAAGCTCCATTTATTTTCCAAACAATCCTACAAGGAGCTTCCAAAGCCACACTGCTTCTCAAGCTACACACAAGCTACAATATACTCATCCTCTGCAGTGCTCAGTGCCACTAAAGACTACTTCCTAGTACACTAGGAGATCATCACAGACCCCAAACATCCAAAGGTGTTCTTTCGATTAGTGACACACCCTGCCCAATCAAAATCAGTATATCCATGCAACTCCAAATCCACACTTGAAGAATATCTCAACCCATATCCAACTGTGCCACACAAGTATCTTAGGATATGTTTTGCTCCAACTAGATGTATTTTCCTTGGTTCACACATGAACTAACTAAGTGCATTCACTACAAGAAAATATCCATCAATGATCCAATCAACTGCTTGTACATAGTAGGATCCACCAAATTTGAACTAGCTATAGCCTCTTTCAGCTTCTACAAGTTGGTATCTATATGTGTAGACATGGATTTTCAATCCATCATACCAAATTTTTTCATAATGTCAATAGTGTACTTACTTTGACTCAGAATGATCTCATTAGGCCTCTGCCAAACTTCTAAACCAAGAAAGTAGAACAAGTACTCAAGATCCTTCATTTCAATTTCAGAAGCTAATTCATTCTTGCATTTGATAATGAGGCGTTCTTCTCTAGTAAGAATTAAATCACATAAAGAACCAAGATGAACTAGATTACCATCTTCTTCAAGTTCAACAGGATCCCTCTAAATCTTCAAGTACTTGCATCAACCTTCTGACCTCTTCATCCAAGATTGCCTGCAATGCTTTCCTTTAGAGAAAGTTTTCATGAGCACACCTCTATTCAGGATTGTCCTCCATGACCTCAACTCAGATCACTCTATTTTGAATAGGTTTGCAGAGCTACCAATGTCAAATATAGATAACTATCTTGAGAAATTATGATCTCAACAGCTGAAGGGATCATCTAAGGATTTAGCACCTAGCCTTGCAATACAATGGTCTTCACTTCTTGTTAGTGAGTTACAAAACTCCCTCTTGATCCCTACTTTAGAGATTTCCAAAATACTTTTGGAAGTGAAATCCCTCTAGCCACCAACTCAGCCCCATGGCTGCAAACTCCATGCTTGATCATTTCTTTGGTCGGCATGACTTCCTCACAAGATGCTTGAATCTCTTCCTCTTTGTTGAATCTCTCATTACCCTCTTGCTTCTCGATCCATCCTGGAAGCATTTTAGAGAGAGATTACTAACAGTTTATAACTATCCAAAGAACTATCAAGACTAGAATCTTACAAGGTTTACTATCTCAAGTTATAACATGAATACATAAAAATTTATGACCAATATTAAAACATGAATAAATAAATCAACCTATAAGAGAAATATATCAAAAGATCAAAATGAAGGGATACAAAAACTTATCTTTATTGAATTCTGATATCAATCTTTCTTCGATCTTTTACTCCTCTTGAGAGTGCTAAACTCAACACAATAAAAGACAATTTGCACAACTAAAAATTTCTTGAATGCATTATGTAGTTAGCATGTAGAACCAACTCTCTCCAATAGTTTAAGGTTCTATCACAATTCATGCATTAGAGAATGATATCAATCTGACCAACTAATCACCATCAAAATTGCAATTCCCTTTTTTATTTTAGAGTCACAGTCATAAATCTTCACAACCAGCATGAAATAACTTGCAATAAATGAAATATTCAAAGGATCTTATGCTAGTGAACACAATTCAAGAGAAACCACTATCTCTCTTTACTAATTACAAGATCCAAATAATTGATATAACTTAGCAAACAAGGAATACTTATCTCTTTAAACATTCTGATGAATGCAATTACTAGAAACAATATAGAACACTACTCTTGTGCTCAGATCAGTCCACCATCTTCATAGATTGAACACAGGCCCATGACTTAGAATAGAAACTCCCTAGAATCCTTTTGAGGAGAGATCTCATTCACATCCACAAATGAAGCATGCCGATTAGGCCTAGTTGGGAAATCCTTTGTGTAGTGACCATATTTGTCACATCTAAAACATTGAACAAGAGAGAGATCTCTCTTCTTCTTGAATGTGGGAGTGCCATCAGATTCCTTATCTCTATTCCTCTTGAAATAATATTTCTTTCCACCTTTCCCTTTCTTCTTTGAGGATTGAGTGGCAAGAACATGAATATCTTCATTAGTGGAGCTTTGACCAATACCTCTCGCAACTAATCTAGACTCTTCTTGAATACAGTCTGCCCTCAAATAATCAAACATGGGAAGTTTTGATCTTGTGTTGATTTCTTGAATGTAAGACTCCCAAGATGAAGGAAGACCATTAAGGTCAAGCATGGTAAAATCCTTGTCATCAAAAAAATGACCAATAGTAGAGAGTTGATCACTCAATTCAGAAATCTTCATAAAGTAGTCAAGCATGGTAAAATCCTTGTCATAAAAAAAATGACCAATAGTAGAGAGTTGATCATTCAATTTGGAAATATTCATGAAGTAAGAGATGACATATTCTCCTTTCGCCATCTTAACATGATGAAGTTGTTTCTTTAATGCAAGTGCATGGCTTGTGTTGTTGATCTCATACATCTCTTCCAAATTCTTAAGCATCTCTCTTGCTATCTTCAACTTAGAGATGATTGGAACAATATGGTCCTTCACGGAATCAACTAACATCTTCTTTGTCTTATTATCTTTCTTCTTCCATTGAATCTTCTCTTCCTCATCCATAGGCTTAGGGACTTTGCTCTCCATAAACTCAACCAACTCATTTTCTTCCAAGGTGAGCATAATTTTGAATCTCCAAGATGTGAAATTTGATGCTCCCTCAAGTCTATCCTCAATCTTGAGACCGTTCACCATCTTGATTAAGAGATAGAAGTAATCAATGATGAGAAAGATAATAAAGAGTATCACTGTAATAATAAATCTAATCAAGATCTTCTTCAAACCCACTTTGATACCATGTTAGATTTATAGATTAGATTAGAGCACAAAAAATTAATTCAAAATTCAACACAATAACATAATAGATACCCTGGGAAAACCCTCCTCTTAAGGGAGAAAAACCCAGCAACAATATATCACTTATATATCGAATCACATGTTCAAGAATCTCTCCTTTACAATAAGTCGATAAGAAGGCCAACAAGAAGAAACACAATCTAATGCAAATATAGAAACAAAGTGATGCAATCTATTGGTAATGATCTTCAACCTTCTTCACAAACAATGATCTTCTCTTGATACAAATTCACACTTGAATGAACTATGAATGGATATCAAATGAATGGAACTAAATGATGGAATGAGTTGCAACTAATGAATATATATACATTGTGAAGGGAGAGACATGAATCTTCAATAACAACATGTTGGCCTCTTTCCAAAAGGTATGTCTCTTACAAACAAGAGGTCATCCTCCTTGAAGAGACATGTATCGATTAAACACAACGTCCTCCTTCTTGAAGTTCACTCCTCATGGATTCAATTCTCTTCAATAAATAATCATTTAATATTAATGACTTGCCTCTTCATTAAATAAAATTCTCTTATAAATTAAATAGCTATTGGCTATTATTTAATTTATCAATTTGAGTAAAGGAGAATAGCTAGAAGTGACAATCGACGTTGTATAATATCATCAACATATAGTAGATTATATGTTATTGCTAAGATCAGATCCATATAAAGAACTCATTGATATTGTGTATATCTTGCATCTAAGAGAGATGCTATATTCATTGCATCAGGCTGGCATAGTGTTTGGCCATGTTGTAAAGAAAACTTTTTCTCTTTCATCAATATGTAAGAGATATATTTGTGGCTGGGTTTTTCTCACTCAAGAAGGAGGGTTTTCCCAGGGTATCTTGTTGTGTTATTGTGTTCATTTTTTCATGTCTATTTATTGAAAATCCAATCTTAAAAACTAACATGGTATCAGATTAGGTCTAAGGAAAAGATCTGATCAAATTTGGTTAAGTAGAAATTTAGTTTGTAGGTAATGATTGAAGCCACAGGCCTATTTGATGCACAATAAATGTTCAATGTGGTTGTAGTGGTGATATAAGGAGGACAATTCCTATGCAATTAGTTGATTAAGGATGGATTAACACTTCATGGCATTTATCCTATGCTGAATTTTCTTTGGCCTGTGAAAGGAAGTTGTGATGAGTTATTTTCACTCTTTTGATTACTTAAACCCTTTCATTGCATGAGTGTGGGCGTGGTGATTCATAATGTGATCTCAAGATTTAAATGGAGTCTTCAATCTCTACTAAATGGTCGATTCATATTCCCAGTTTCCTTGAGGCCAAGATCGAGTGAAGGTGGCGAAGATGAGACATAGCTATAGGTCTAGCTCATTGGTGTACCAACATAAAGAGAAGTATTTTTATACTTGTACCTTGAATGAATTTTTTATGCATTTATTAATTAATTCTATAACATTGGGATAGTGAATCTTGTATGCTTCTAGCATTGATATTTCTTTGGGGTAGTTTAAACTATTAGTAATCTCTCTTTGTAAATGCTTCCATGAAAGATCAAGGAGCAAGAGAGTGATGAGAGATTGTGTAGAGAGGAAGAGCTTGAGGCATCTTGTGAGGAAGTCATGCCGGCTGGAGAAATGATCAAGCATGGAGTCATAGCTTGCAGCCATGGGACTGATTGGTGCCTGGAGACATCTCTCGAAGAGGAAGAACCTATTCTGGTTGTCATTGTGATCAGTTATTTCAAAGATAAGTTAAATTCTAAGGATTCAAGGCTCGAGTTGAGAGCATGTTTGAGAAAAGGATTAAGGTTTTGAGATGGAGGTGAGTTCATTTCTAGAGGATTTCTTTGCAATCTCTGAGGTAGGTATCAAGAGGGAGTTTTGTGACTTACTAGTGAAGGTGTCAGCGATGTGGGTTGCAGTATTGCAAGGATAGATGCTAAAGTCATTGAGGAACCTCTTTATCTATAGAGTACAAAATTGCACAAGATAGTCATTTTGGATTTGACATTGGTAGCTCCACAAATCTATTCAGAATAGAGTGATCTAGGATGAGGTCAAGGAGAACAGTCCTGAACTCTCTATAGTACCAAAGGTGTGTGTTCGAAACCATTTCTCTAAAGTAAGTGTTGTAGGAAATCTTGGACGAGGAGGTTAGAAGGTTGATGCAAGTACGTAGAGCTTCAGAGGGAGTGACATCATCATGAAGATCTATTGTTAATGCATTTTCCTCTAAGGAAGAGGAATTTGAGGCGTAAGCCCTTATTAATTCATTTTCCTCTAAGACAGAGCAATTTGAGGTGTAAACCCTTGTTAATGTATTTTCCTCTGAGACAAAGGAATTTGAGATGTAAGCCCTTGTTAATGCATCTTTCTCTATAATGGAGAAATTTGAGTTGAAATTCGTTGTTTCCACCCTCTGCGAGTAGCTATGGTGGATGTCATGTTGAGAGAATCCATGACAACATCACATTGAGAGACTGTGTGATGATTTCTTTGTACTTGTGCTTATCCACCCTCTGGGAGTACCCATGGTGGATGTCATGTTGAGATGATGATGTCATGTTGAGTGACTTCATGATGGGAACTTGTGTACATGTTATTTTCCATACATGGGAGTAGCCATGATGGATGATATCATGTGGAGTGACTTTGTGATGAGCTCTTTTCCACATATGGGTGTAGCCATTGGGTATGTGTAGGATCATCATGGAAAAAATAGGCCCTTAAGTGGCAAAAAAATAAGAAAAATCAGAGTTAGGAAAATTGACGTAAAAATTTGAATAATTTACCTATATTATTTCAAAAATATGAAAGAATAGAATTTGTAGAAAACTGAATGTAGTTTCTAAACTACTAGGTTTTTTTTTTTTTTAAAAAAATCTAAATCTCGGTGAAAATTGGATATTTCAATGTAGTATTACTTAAATTTTAGGGAAAAAATAAGAAGTGTATGTTTAACCACCCTAACCATAATAAAATGATAATATTTTTTTATAATATTTTATATATAAGTAGAGGAATCATATCCCGATGTGATGCATACTTTTTTGTAATTTTTTCCAAGTAAATAATTAATTATGAATTTTTTATTTAAACTTTTTAAAAATATAAAAACTCATATATGACCACTAACTTGGTCAAAACTTCATGAAATTAAATTTTATTTTTTTAATCCTATAGTATGTGAAGTAGAATGTGATGCATGTTTTGGATTCAAAAAATGTGATACCATTTGAAAGTTATAGATGTTTTTCAATCAGTCTATCAATCAGGACTTTAGTCATAATTTGAATAGAAAATGAATAATAATTACTTATTAAATTCAAAGTAAAGCATAATTTATATTGGTGGAAAGCTAAGCATCTCCTTTAAAAATATTTTTTGTTTCATCATTTTTGGGTAAAAAAAAGTCATCAGCCACATACCCATTCATATTGCCACTTTTTGGCCCATCATGATCCTGCAGATACCCCATTGTTGGTGTCATGTTGAGAGACTCCATGACCTTGGATATCTGGAAGTATTCCTTCCTAGCTAAGAGGGATTGTTGATGTATAGCTACAGGCTTCATACTTCCAGTGACGACAAAGTAATAAATTAAATATAGCCATTGGCTATTTAATTATTGGAGGTAATTTCATTTGTTTGTAAGTAATATTTATATTTCAAAGGAGATTGACCTTTGCATATTGAAGGGACGTGTTGTTTAGAAGATCTCCCTTTTGAATTGTATTTAAGGAGGTGTTGGTTATTCTTTCAGATATACATTTTCTATTCATTCAAGCAAGGTGTGAATTCCTATAGCAAGAGTTCTATATTGCATATAGAAGTTATTCTTCAAGGAGATTGTGTTTATTATTCAAGAGGAATTCACACATATAGTAGATTGACCATCTATTTCTAGGAGATTGATACAAGAGAAGATAATCTTTATTGTTTTATGAAGTCAAGTTTGCACTCAAGGAGGAGTTTGATTATTTGCAACAGATTATATTATTGTCTAGTATAGATTGATATCAAGGATAACTACAACAAATTATGTTTTTGCTCAGAGAAGATCCATATAAAGAAGAACTCATTGATATTGTGCATATCTTGCATCTAAGAGAGATTATATATTCATTGCATCAGGTTGGCCTAGTGTTTGGCCATGTTGTAAATCAAAATTCTTCTCTTTCATCAATATATAAGAGATATATTTGTGGCTGGGTTTTTCTCCCTTGAGAAGGAGGGTTTTCATAGGGTATCTTGTTGTGTTATTATGTTCATTTCTATTTATTGCAAATCTAATCTTAAAAACTAACATAGGATTCTATCTTATACTTGTCAAATTCTACTAGATCATTTCTAATCACATGTGTACTTTCCATATGTTCACATATTGGAATATGTTGCAAATCACCACAATGCTAAGATGTACCTTCCAAGCATAATTTCTTATAGAATAATTGAGCCTACTCTCTTTCACATCAAATTGTTGATATGAAATCTCTTGAAGTTATAGGTGGGGAATGTATGCCACAGTCCTGCAAAACATTGTTAGTATGCAAATCCAAACACATAAATTGATAAACATCAAAATGGTTAGAAAACTCAATATGTACTCTACAAAAATAAGTAGTACGTATGTGATTTATTTTTACATAGAAAGGATTTAGCTTTTCAAAAAATATTTGACATATTTTGACTTGAGGATACATCTCTAGAAATTTACCAAAAATTGTGTTAGAGTCATATCCAAAAAATGCTTTGGATGTGGCTCCTAGTTTTGACTACCAATTCTCCTTCTTACCACATCTCTTTGATTTGGAAATACCCTTGTGTTCTTCCAAAATTCTTTAATTAGGGTTTTCAATGCTTCAATAATTGATTTATCTTTTTTTGGTTGTCTCCCTGAGAATGCCCATAATTCATTTTCATTAGTGTTCTCAAATTTTTGGCATCTTCCAACTACTCTCAATAAAGTTTTTCTATTTATTCTCAATGCTTAACTTGTCTTTCTAATGAGATGATATTTCTTTGTTTGATTATTTACTATTGTTAATGTAATGACACATCGTGTGACATTACTATCTCTGGTGTGTGAGGTGGTACCCACACTCTCATATGTGTAGACAATGAAAAATGTCCTAAGCCTATGAACACGATTTTTCCTCATCAATCCCCTTTCTTCTCTACATAATTAAATAATTTTAGATATTTTATTATTGCCTAAAGTCATATTTCTTCTATTAATCAAATAGTTAAAATTATTTATTTAATTCATTTCTTTCTTTTATTCTTCCTTTTGATTAATTAAATAAATTTTATTTATTTAATTACATCACTAATGTCCTCTTTATTTTTATAATAAAATAAATTCTTATTTATTTAATTATTATCATTTTATACTATAATTAAATAATTATCTTTAGTTATTTAGTTATTCATTATCCTCTTCTTCTATAATTAAATGAATGTTATTATTTAATTATTTACTAATTTGTCCTCTTCTTCCACTTTTGAATTCAATTTTTATTTAATTAAAAATTCAACTTTCCCTCTTCTTTTATAATTAAATAATTGTTTTAATTATTTAATTATTCAATTTTCCTCCTAGATTAAATAATTTTATAGTTATTTAATTCTTTCCAACAACCTACTTTTTTGTTCCAACCTCTTTATATGTGTCATTCTTATCTCTTCGTGTCTCAATTAATTTCTACCATTGATTGAATTATTTTATAATTTAATCTCAATCAACCATCCTTAACCAAGCCCTATCTTTTCCCTAATTTAGCCCTAACCCTATTTCACACTACATCTTTCAATCTCGGCTACTGATTGCCATGCCATATTGGCTTTTAATCCTATCCCTTCATTCAAATTTGGTTTTCTATAAAAGAGACCTATCATTGTCATTTCAAGGCACATTGAAGGCTAATAAGCACATGTTGTTCAAGGAGATAAGTGCAATCTTCAATATTTTGCTATCATTATCATTAGGCTATTGTTGCATACTCAAAATTTGAGGGTGATCAAGCATATAAAGAAATATGGAGAAGGAAAATGGAGGTGAATCAACCATGTCCTAGGTAATATTGCTTTATGTTTTATGTTTCTATGTTGGATTGTGCTTCATTTTTAGTTTAGGGATTTAAGGTTTTAGTTTTGATATTTTACAACCTTAACCTTGATTTTTTCCTATTTCTACAATATGCGCTCATTAAATTCTTCACAATAGATTTTCACTTGAAGCTTCTGATGTTCTCAGCCCAAGAATCTTCATAATGGACCTATACTTTAGATTTCTCATCATTTCAACAAATAGTTGACATCTTCCGGTTTCATTTATTTTTTCAAAAAACAATCTCCAAATATTATTAGCACATCTTCTACAATTATATTTTAGAATCTTATCATCCATCACCTATAAAATATTCTCACCCATATCAATCAAAAAAATTGGGCTTTCTACATAAAATTCTTGGAGGTGTTCTCAAATGTAAATTTTCCTCGACATTAGCAATTTCATTAATATTTAAATGAGATGGGATAGATGGCATACTTTCAATCATAGATGGAATATATGATGTACCTTGAAGATGAGATGAGAAAGATGGCATACCTCCATCTTCACATGTAAGTGATGCTTTTATTTCAACTTGAGATGTGGTAGATGGTGTCCATCCATATTGAATTGCGGTAGATAAAGTGTCTCCAACTATGGGATTTAAATCTCTCAATGCATGAAGGTTTTGCATTTTTTCCCTTTGTGCCACCAATACCATATCTCTCATCGATAGTTCATGTTCCTCTTCAATTGGCATGTTTTCTTCTACCGTTTTCAATTTCCTCCTTTCACGAATTTTTCTCATTTATTCTATTTTATTTGCATTCTTAGCTTCTTACTCATCATTTGTTTGAGGAATCCTTGATCATTTCCTTAGTTTGACAGAGAATTGTATATGTAGCATGAAAAATAGATAAATTTTAGTTACACCATAGTATTATAGAGTAAAGAAATATCTTACACAAATCTAAAATTAGTCATCAAATTATGATATGCATAATTTATGATAGTCCAAAAGAGGCATGAAGAGGGTCAAAAAAGAGCATGAATAGGGCATCAAAGAGAATGAGGAGGGGAAACAAGGAAAATGAAACTAAGGAATTATATATATTGATTCTCAAGTTTGTGCATGAAGAGGGCATGAAGGGAAAAAAGGAATATGAAAGTAAGGAATATAAAACTATGATAATTTTTATTGATTCTCAAGGTGTTGGATGCAAAAATATCATAGGTCAACCCAAGAATATTATAGATGCTATAAACTAAGGAAATTTTCATTGATTCTCAAGTTTGTGCCTCTAAGAAAGGGAGTGAAATAAGTTTTTGTGCCAAAGGAAATAGGAGGCAATAGTTAAATAGTGAAGAACGTGGATATTAAAGGTACATGGATAGTTTTTAATGCTTATGCTTATGTTTGTGGATAGGAAAGTTTCAAATTCAAGAACATGCATAATAAAGGTGTAGGGATAGCTTGTAATGACTTAAAATTCATAACAAGTGTAGGACTGTCCTATATTCATTAGGACTATCCTAATGGAATTATGATACTCCCAATGAAGCTATGACTATCATAGATTCATTAGGATTGCCATAAATAAAGTTATGATAGTCCCATGAAGCTATGACTATCCTAAGATAGTTATGAAAGACCTAATAAAGTTAAAGACTATCTTAACAAGGTTATGATAGTCATAATGAAACTATGATAGTCCTAAAAAATATATTACTATCCTAAATATCCTACGATTGTCCTAATGAAGCTACCACTATCCGAAGAATGTAACATACAATCCTAATGAGCCTATGACTCTCCTAAGAATGTTATGACAATCCTAACAATGAATTAATAAGGAAGACATAATGAAGTTATGACAATCCTAGAATTTTATGAATTAATCTCTTTGTCTTATTTGTCCATAAATTTAGAAATCATCATCATGCTAATGAAATGACAAAAGAATACAGAACTAAATGAGCATGAAGATAACTAGATGAGAATATATATAACACATATGTAAGGACATAGGTTACTCTAAATATCCTATTATTGTCCTAATGAATGCATGGAAGAAGAAACTAAATATGATGATTATGATGTAGTTGATTTAACTTTTTAACTTAAGAAAATAGTTGTAGTCTAAATGAGTATGATTTTTCCACTCACAATTTTCAATGCTTAGCAAAATATAATCCCAAATCAATATGATAATAATATCAAAGCATTATATTAAGCATGTATGATAAGATGTGATAAACAAACAAAAGAAAATGAAGGAAAATTTAAATCACATGTATAATGACTTGACATACCTTCAAATCCAAGCTCCAATTAGAGAAACTACCCAATTATGTGTATTTTTTTCTTCTTACATAAAAATCCTCTAGAATTAGAGCTTTTTAGGAAGTTTCTTCATATTCAGTGTTCAATTCTTCATAACTTTAATAGAATTACTATAAAATATAGAATTAACTTATCTATAATATGAAATTATAACAATAAAATCATAATTAACAATGCAACACTAAAAACATGAAGATTGGAGTTCATATAATCAAATTTGATGTGAAAAATAAATTATTTCCTCCTTCCTATGTTGGAAAACCAAAAAAAGGGTGGTGCAAAGGTGGTGGAATGTGTAAAAATGCATATGCTTTCCCCAATAGCATTAAAAAGAATTTTTTGTCAGATAATGTGCAAAAGCAAGAGAACAATAGAGAATGTGAGCATAGATTATGAGTTTACTACCCTTTTTAGTATTTTTTAGAAGTATACAAAACATGCTTAAATGTTATAATGGGAGTGCTCTTATTTTTTTCACAAAGCACGAGTGTGCTTTGGCTTGCTCTAAATTGAGAAAAATTTCAACTTTCTCAAAGCACACTCATGTTTTGGAAAAAGTTTATTTTGTAATGTTTTGTGACTATCCTCATGTGTGTAGGGGTTGGGTTCAGGTATATCTATGATACCTTTCTCTAAGGAATTATGACATCTTGTAGGTGCTATGTATGTCTTGTTTTGTGTGTGATATGAAGTTTCACCATAATTCCCTTGTTATGTCATATTTGTCATTACACATGACATGACCCTTTCTATGCATCTTTAGATTCAATACAAAATCCTTATATGCTCAAGCCTATGCATTAAAACTCACCCTCAACCCTATACCTCAAACCCTAAACCCTAAACCATATAGCCTAAACCCTATACTTAAGCCCTAATCCCTCAACCCTCAATCCTATACCTTAAACCCTAAACCTAACACCCTCAACCATAATACCTATACCCTATACCATAAACTCAATACTTAATCCCTAATCCCTAAGAACTCAATTTTATACCTTAAACCCTAGACTCTACACTCTCAACCATTAACCCTATATATCAAACACTCAACCTTGAACATTATCCCTCAACTATTACACCCTAGACCCTTAACCCAATACTTAATCCATAATCCCTCAACCATCAGCCCTATACCTTAAACACTAAACCCTACACTCTCAACCATTAACCCTATACATTAGACACTCAACCCTACACTCTCAATCATTAACCCTATACCTTAGACACTCAACCTTGAACATTATCCCTCAACCATTACACCCTCAACCCTCAACCCAATAATTAATCCCTAATCCCCCAACCCTCAACCCTATACCTTAAACCCTACAAACTCAACCCTCATCACTATACCCTAAACCCTAAACCCTAATCCCTCAACCCTCAACCCTCAACCCTAAACCCTACACCCTCAACCCTCACCCCTATACCATATACCCTCAACCAAATACTTAATCCATAATCCCTCAACCCTCAAGCCTTTGAATGCATTCCCTAAACCCTACACCCTCAACCCTCACCCCTATACCCTATACCCTCAACCAAATACTTAATCCATAATCCCTCAACCCTCAAGCCTTTGAATGCATTCCCTAAACCCTACACCCTCAATCCTCATCCATATGCCCTTAATCGAAACCCTAAAACCTATATCCAATATCTTAAACCCTAATCCCTATACCCTATACACTCTACCTAAGACACTCAACCCTAAACATTATTTCTCAATTTTAAACCCTCAACCATATACCCTATATGCATGTATCCTCAACCCTATACTTAATACCTACTCCCCCAACCCTCAACCCTATACCTTAAAATCCAAACCCTACAAACTTAACCCTCATCACTATACCCTATACCCTAAACCCTCAACCCTCAACCCTATACCTTAAACTGTAAACCTTACACCCTCAACCTCATCCATATACCTTATAACCTCAACCCCATACTTAATCCATAAACCCTCAACCATAAACCATACACCCTCAACCCTCATCCCCATGCCCTTAATCCAAACCCTAATCCCTATACCCTATACACTTAACCTTAGACACTCAACCCTAAAAATTATCCCTCAACTATAAATCTTCAACCATAAACCCTATACCCTATACTCTTAGCCCTATTCCTAATCCCTAATTCCTCAACCCTTAACCCTATACCTTAAACCCTAAACCCTATAACCTCAACCCTCATCCCTATACCCTATACCCTCAACACTTAACACTATACCCTATACCTTAAACCCTAAACCATACAACCTCAACCCTCATCCCTATACCCTATACCCTCAACACTCAACACTATACCCTATACCCTCAACCCAATAATTAAGCCATTATACCCTCAATACCTCAAACCTATACCATATACCCTCAAACAAATACTTAAACCCCAATACCTCAACCCTCAACCCTATACCTTAAACCCTAAGCCCTACAACATCAACCCTCATCCCTATACCATATACCCTCACCCTTATACACTAAACTTTGAATATTATCCCTCAACTCTATACTTAAAACCTAAAGCATACACTCTCAACTTTCACCCTATTCCTTATACCCTCAATCCAAACCCTAAACCCTATAACCAATATCTTAAAACATAATCCCTATACCCTATACACAACCTTAGAAACTTAACCCTTAAAATTATCCATCAATTATAAATCCTCAACCCTATACCCTCTACCCTATACCATCAACCCTATACTTAAGCCCTAATATCTCAACTATCAACCCTATACCTTAATCCCTAAACCCTACAACCTCAAGCCTCATCCCTATACCCTATGCCCTCAACACTATACTTAAACCCTAAACCATACACTCTAAACCCTTCACCCTATGCTGTATACCCTTAATCCATGAAACCTATACCCAATATCCTAAAATATAATCCCTATACCTTACACACTAAATCTTATCCACTCAATGGGATAAATATTATCCCTGAACCATAAACCCTCAATCCTATACTTAAGCCCTAATCCTTCAATCCTAAACCCTATACCTTAAACCCTAAACCCTACAACCTCAACCCTCATCCATATACCCTATACCCTCAAACTTATAGCCTAAACCTTGAACATTGTCCCTCAACCCTATAATTAAAACCTAAAGCATGCAGTCTCAAACTTTAAACCTATGCCTTAATCCCTCAACCCATACCCTAAAACGTAAACCAATATCCTAAACCCTAATCCCTATACCTAACACACTTAATCTTAAACACTCAACAAGCCAAACATTATCCCTCAACTATAAACCCTCAATCCTTGACCCTATACCCTATACCCTCAACCCTATACTTAATCCATAATCCCTAATCCATCAACCCTCAACCCTATACCTTAAACCCTAAACCCTACACCCTCAACCCTCATCCATATACCCTATAACCTCAACCTTATACCCTAAACTTTGAACATTGTTCCTCAACCTTATACTTAAAACCTTAACCCTATGCCTTTATAGACACTTAAAATTTTCCTGACTAATATTACACACTTGAATTTGATGAATAACACTATTTCATCCTAAATTCATCTTATTTTTTATGGTTTAATTGAATAATCCTAGTTATTTAATTAAATGCATCATCCCCATCTATTAATCTGATAATTAATTTCATTAGATTAATTCACCCCCTTTCACACTAATGTTTCATCTTGTTTAATTGGATAATGCAAAATATTTAAATTAAACCTCGTTATGTCCTCTCATTTAATTAAATAATCTAAATTATTGAATTAAATGTCACTTAACCCATTTTCATTAAATAAATAAATTATTTAATGATGATCCTAATTTCCTCTAAACTTGCACAATTAAAACTTTGTTTTAATTATCTAATTCCTAATTTTCTTCACTCTCCCACTTGCAAGGGAATATTCCTCCATGTGCACTCATTCAAAATGAAAATATATTTTAACCATTTCCTATTCTTAGGAAGTGTGTTTGTTGAAAGAAAATTGGGACCATTGATTAAATTGTTTGATCCTTTTCAACTTTCAACCTTGACCATGGATTATAATCCTTAGTCCATGCCTAATCTTATCATTGATTTTCATCCCTTGATTAAGCTAATCAATCTTGACCATTGGTTTAACAATTTTACCTATAAATAAACCTCACTTCTATGAAAAAGAGATCTAAATTTAAGAATAAAGTTACTATAGTGAAATTTAGAGTAATCTTTAGCATTTTAGCATCATCTTAGTTTAGTTTTCATTAATGGCTACCATCTTTGAGCTTGTTTCCATCTAGGGATTGGGAAAGGGCTATTATTTCACAACATATGGAACACCAATCCCCCAATGGGATAAGGTTTGGAGTCTTAAATTAGGTTTCCATTATGCATTTATGTTTTTCTTCATGTTTTGTTTAATGGTTGCTTGGTTTGAATTTTTCAATAATTTTACTGGGATTATAGCTTAATTGACTCAATCTAGCCTAATTTTATATGGATCTTGTAGATTTAGGTCATATTATGATTATAGTCACATTTTGGCACTAGAAAGAGGGCAAAACAAACCAAATTGCATGACTTTCTCTTGAGTTTCTTGTGATTTCCAAGTTGCAGATGAAGCAACATTTTGTTTTTACCAGAGTGATGCTTTTGCAGAGTAGTTACACTTTTTCCATATAGGGGCACTCTTGAAATTCAACAATGCTTTTAATTTATGTCAACACTTTTGAATTTTTTTTTTATAGAGAGTCGCTTTTTATAATAATGATGCTTTTGAACTCACTGGTTTTTTGATAGGTGTAGTAGAGAGCTACTTTTAAATTTCACTAGAGTGACACCTTTGAATTATAGTGACACCTTTTCATTACAATGATACTTTTTTTGTTTACCAGAGTGACGCATTTGTTGGCTAGCAACACTTTTGTAAGGAAAAAAAAGAGCTATATTTTAATTTTTTCTTTGATTTTTCAAATTAATCTACTCTTTGATCATTTACTGACTTATAGTATTTTTTCTATGAGGCTAACTAGTTTTGCAAATTTGGAAAGAAGAAATTTTTTGAAGTAAAGAAGCATAGTATGAATTGACCATATATTGTAAAAGTGTTTTTAATACTTATGGGATGATATAACCCATTATATGCAACTTCATTTCATGTTTTAGGACAACTAACTTTCAATTGGGTTTAAAATTTACATGCTACAATCTTTCAAAGTTGGTTAAAATTGAACAAATAAAAGTTCATACTTTAGTTTGATGCTATTTAAAATGAAGTCACCATTTCCTTTGAGGATTTAAAAAGAATGAGTGTATTATGTGAGTGCTTTGTTTTTGTAAACTTGTAGTGTGTATCCACACCCCTTACGCTTTGTGTGATGTTGGGTAAAGAGAAACACTCTAAGTTTATGAAACTTGTTGATTCATCCTTTTATTTAGTAGATAAGGGCCTACTAATGAGACACATCCCACAATGGAGAACTCATATAAGTGACTCTTAAACAAGCATGTTTACCAACGAGCTATATAAAGGTTGCAAAATATAAACAAAGTAGCTTCAATCTGCAGTGGGAATAGCATACCATGCCTCATCCTCATCGAAATGTAATGAGTTGGGCAGGAATGACTAAAGTATTAAAGGGATCACATTTGATCTATAAATCTTAGTGTTCACAGTTGTGATTAAAAAATGTCTTAGCAACCTATCCTTTTTTTTGAAATGTACTTTAAAGTAGTGAATAGGAGGCACACCACTCCTAGAAGTTACAATGTTTGGTTTTTTGTTGAGACAATAAATCAAATAAAGAAGGCACTCTTTTGCTTGGCATGTCAAGATGGTACATTTCCTTGACATAGCCTATTTATTCACTCCATCTTCAAGGATTTATCATATCTTATGGGATGATGGTAAGCCTAGAAATAAGTACATACCTACTCTATTAGTTTGTTATTGTTTGTTCTTGTTGATTCATTTTGACACATTGCTTGATTCCAAAATATTTCAAACAAACATCAACATTTTCTTTAAATTCCAAACCCTTTGGAATTAGTGTGAATAACTTTGAAAAGACCTATATTGTTGCTTGTCCCCAAGTATTTTTTTTCCTTATAGGCTTCTAAATATTTGTAATTATATCTCAATTCACACATTCCAAAGTCAACATAAGAAATTATGGCTTTAGCCTCTTGATTTTCTTTCATATATTGGACCTTGTGGAATGATAGTTGCTTAGTCATAGGAATTTTAGCTTGAACTTAATTAAGACATATTGATGTGGTAATAAAGAAATATCACTAAACAAAACTTAACTCAAAATTGAACACACCACACATTAGGCTTATTTTCAAACACATTGTCTTCCAAGTAATAAAGTGAAACAAGGAAAATAATTTCCAAACATTGAGTTCTTAAGATTATAAATTTAGGGGTAAAGCATGTTTTTCACTACCTTGATCTTGTAATCAAAGGTCCCTTTTAGGTTGAAACATTTTGGTCAAGCATATCATCCATCTCAAAACATTTTACATCCCACTACACAAACAACTTTAGAAACTTTAGACACATCAACATTCTAGACTTAGGATATCATCAAACCAATCCCCTAACTTAGCTATATGTGTGTAAGTGAATAATTTTTCATACACTTAGTTGAGTTATTCATCATCCTTTTGGACTAGTATATCTTAAAGGTCACAAGTCTACCTTTAGATTGGCACGTTTATTAGAACCTTTTATCCAAAACATCAAACCTTTAAGTCTAAAGTGTTGTCAAAAGTTTAGAAAGTTCATCATCCATATCACTCACCCCTTTCACCATCCACTCACACCACTGGTCCAAAATAACTTAGAGGGTCCCTTTTATCAAAATTTGAGTCAATTAGATAGTACCAACAATATAAATCCAGTGCACCTCTCCCATAGTTGACCCATAATTTATGGTAACAATGAGATCACAACATAAGAGAAAAATGGAGCAAGCCAAAACTAAATCTACCACAAGTGATATTACCCAACAATAATTTGATTCTAGGAGCCATTCTACAACATCACAACAACCACCAAATCCACTAGACATGGGGTATGAGGTTGAAGATGTCACAAAAAATCCCCCTGAGCTCACCACAAATGAATTGATTGAATACCAAAAAGATCCTAAAACAAGCCATTTCATCAACTCTTTGATGAAAATGAACCCTACACAATACATGTTAGTTTTAGCAAAGGAAGGGGCTAAACTCTTTTCAATATTTGATTTGAACACACTTAGGGAACAACTCTTAGGAAATGTGGCTTCAATTCCTCAAGCCGCCACTTCACAAGCCTTGACACAAGGTGGGACTCAACCCATCATTCAACCAACCCAATCACACACAACAAGTCCACCATTGATAGCTAGTCTTGAAATATAACTAGAAAACAACCATGGTATCACTCCCAAATTAGGAGGTAAGATGTACTTTTTGGTACACAAGACACTGCCCTTCCACAAAACATAAATTGGACACCAACATTTAGTGCCCAACCACATTCTTCCACCACCATTCCCAAAAATCCTCTACATCTACACGTACCACTTGCATTCCATAACACAAGAACATACTCAAAATTTCAAGTGCAATCATCCTCATCCACCACCATAAGTACCCCACGTGCTCCTAACATTAAATAAAGTCAAGTGAACCAAGTGCCCCAAGTGGAATAAAAATGGCAAGTAAACATCATCATACAAAGTCAACCCTTAATGCAACAAGGTCCATCTACATTGAACCCCCAAGTCAACACATCAAAACAATTGGTTTTAGAAGCCACTCAAACCAACCCACAACACACATCAAACCTCTTTGTCACAAAATCAAATCAACGAAACCCATTTGTCAAAAATCCCATCAACCAAGGTAACACCTTGGCCCCAAATCAAACACAAGGGAATCCTCAACATCACAATACTCAAGGGAACCCTTCTAATCAATTGGTTCAAACCCAAAATGTGCCACTAATATTGGACCACCAAGTGGCACCATCATCACAACCATTGATCCCCTAGACCATGCAAAATCAAATGGGACCCCAAACCTATATACCTCCATCCCAATTGACAATTTTACAAGGAATGATAATGTAAAAAAACCCACAAAATCTCACCACACAACAACCATCTCAAATCGATCCACAACTCACTCCCACCATGGTCACTCAAAATCAATCTCATGTACCAAAAAATCAAAACATTTGTACGTTGCAAGCACAAAACGCTCAAGCTCAAGCCTTGCAACAACAAAAATCTTATAAACAAGTGTTGCAAGCACAACAATCTCAAGCTCAAGATTTGTAACAACAACAAGCCGAACAACAAGCATTGAAAGCACAACAAGCTTATCAACAAGCATTGTAACAAAAACAAGCTCAAGTTCAAGCCTTACAACAATAACAAGCTCAAAAAAAAGAATTGATTTCACAACAACAATAGAAACAACAAAAATAGACACAAAAACAAGTGTTGCTTGCACACCCAAAAAAAAAGCCCCAAAACAAGATTACTAGCACAAAAAATATGCCCAACAATAAGTTCTTGTGCAACAACAACAAGACTTGTACTACAATCCCCAACAATTCACTAACACGCAACAAAACATTGTAAATCCAAGTGCACAAGGAGCATATACACCTCCACCCCTATCACCATCACCTTCACAATATCAAAATCCACCCTACACACCATACCAAACCCCCACATATCAAAATCCTACCTAAAACTCATCTACCATCCCATAGTACACCACATAGGCTCCTCCACCAAATCCTCAAAGATTATTTGTCATCATGAATTATGGCACTCATGTAGAAAATCTAGGACATTCAAATGGGGGAAAAAAAGAAACCACATACACAACATAACTTGTGTCCATACCCCTTCAATAGGAACATCATGATGGTACCTTTCTCACCAAAATTTGAAGTCCCAAAATTTGACAAATATAGAGGGCAGGGAAATCAAATGGACCATATCAAAGAGTTTCATGTAATGTGTATGTAGATGGCTTACAATGATTCCTACTTGATGCACCTTTTCCCATGCAATTTGGCAGGCCCAACAATTGATTGGTTCCCATTGTTTCCTCCAAGAATTAAAAAAATTCAAGAAATAATCAATAGGTACATAGACCATTTCTACATTAACCTAGACATGGATGTGAGCTTGGAAAAGTTGTACACTCTAAAGAGAAACATGGGGATCCTTTGATGTGTCCAAATAATGACTCATTTTTGTTAGGATTTATCATATGTTTGTTATTGTTACTATGGGGTTTTAGCACATGGTTACTAATACTTTCTATGTTTTTTCCCTAAAACTTATGAATTTTGGGCATGAACTTATCCCTATAAATTTTGATGGTATTTAACCCACTATGTGATATATCTATATTATTTTTACATGTGACTGAATGCATGCTATTCTAAGGTGATTATGGATATACAATTTTCTTATGCACACTAATGTAATAATGTAGGTTTACATTAAGATGCAAATATAAATGAAGCTTGCAAGGTGAAAGAAGTTCATGCCAGCTGGCCAGTTGCTAAAGAAATCAAAAGATGGACATTAAAGAGGTCAATGGAGGGAAACTTCCAACTCATGTGGAAGTTATAAATTACCTTGAAATGACCATGTCTATTAGTTGAGTATATTTAGGAGGTGTTGCTATGTTGGATCCTCGTTGAGGCAAGATTGGTTTGACTAAATTTGGTGCATGCATAACCTGCTTCCTCTTTTTCATGCTTTCAATGAATCACATCCTCCTAGTTTGTTGGAGTCAATTGCCTAGTTAGTTAGGGTTAGTTAGAAGCTTTCCTTCTATAAATAATGATCAAATTTTCCTCTTCACAAGGTTGGATGTTCTGATATTGTACTTGCATTTCATTTTCAAAAGAATATAGTTATGTTGCTATTATGATGTAACAATGTTTTCAAAGAATAAAATGATACTTTGACTTGCTGGATCTGAGTTAGTTTAGGAAGAATCATTCAAGGGGTCCCACTTGGTGAGAATTCCATCCATTTAGTTTAGTAGTTACTTTTATGTTCAACAATTAGTTACAGTCTTAACATTTTTCTATTCCTATAGCCATTGGAACTTCGTTCTATGACTGTTCTTGTAGCCAAGGAAGACTGAGCAACTTCCTATCTGTTTGCTGAGATTTATGTTTCTGTCATTCATTTTAGTTTAGTTTAGTTTTTGATTCATTCTCAATAATTATGCTAATTCCTTTCAAGAATTTTACTTTCACTATTGTTTCCTTTCTAGTTATAAGATAAGGATGACTACAATTGAGTCCTAGCACACAAATAGTGCTGAACCATTTCAAGTTCATGTCCCTGGGTTGATAATGAAATGAACCTTCAAGATGAGAAAGATAACTACTTAGTGAAGATATCTAATCTCTAAGTTATAGCTTTAAGGGCTTAGTTATTGAACTATTAGAGGAGGCCAACATTTTTGGTGTTATTGCTGGGGATGGTGTGAAACTAGGAAGTTCTTTGGAGTCATTTCTAGTTTCTTTCTTGTTTTTAGTATCTCTAAAGTTTTTTTTTAGCATACCCTTCATTTAAATAAAGTAATGATCTGCTATTCTTTCATCAATTCTTTGTGTGAGTTGGTTGATACTAAGTACATACCACATGCATAGAGGTAGGAGAAGAGATGCTCTAGGGAGATTCCTTCCTAATGACCCTAATCCTAATAACCAGGTAGTTGAGTTTCAAAAAAATTCAAGAGACGAAGAAGAAGAGGAGGAAAATCCCTTTTCTGATGCATTTCCCAATTTGACTAGTTTTGAAACTTCCTCTGAAGAGCAAGCTTCCAAAAACCTAATTGAAAATCCATTTTCTTTGACAATCCATCAAGCAATTATGGTTGGCCAAAACCAAAGTAGACCTAACCAACCATCTTTTCCATTCCCTATCACTCATTAGAATGAAGTTGATAACCTCAAGAACATCCTTACTTCAGTCCTTCCTAAATTCTATGGGCTAGTAATAGAGGACCTTGACACTTTCTTGTTTGAATTTGATATTCTCTGTAGAAGCTATGATTACACTATTGATGCTCATAGGCTTAAATTGTTTCCTACTACCTCGAAGGAAGTTGCATTAAGATGGTTTATGGGATTAGGTAGGAATACTATAGAGACTTGGGATGATATGAAAACAAAGTTTCTTGAGGTATAAAGAATACTGTAGAGGCGATGATATGAGAGGAGATGATATCTTCAAGATGTAGCAGAAGGAAGATGAAAATTTGGAGGACTATATTTCAAGGTTCCTATTTTGTCTGCAGAAATCCCCATATCATGCACTTAATGAAGAGTCTCAAAAGTTTCTCTTCCTTAAAGGGATCAGTGAAAATTGCACTGATGCTCTAGACTTGATGGTGGGAGTTGATATCACCCAAGTTCCCTAGGATGATATTAAGAAGATATGTCAAAATTACTCCAAGGTAGCTATAAAGAAGGGAAGAGGTTACCAATATTCTATGGGTAAATCCTCCACTAATGGAGTTTCAAGGATGGAAATTACTCATTTGCTGGAATATTTCGAGAAAGATATCATAAAAAATATGGCCACTCAGCTAGATACACTTCAAGCAAAGAAGAAAAATGAGGAGGAAGAGGCAATGTTGACAAAATATTATCCTCATTGTAGGAAAAAGAAGGAATAAAAATGCAAACTGGTAGTGAACATTGACAAGAAAAAAATTCCATCAAAATTTAGGCCAATTCAAGGTGATGATGATCAAGTTTTCTACATTGCACAAAGAAGGCCATCAGCTCCAAGACAAGGTATATGTCACCAGATCCATTATCTTTTAGTTGACCTTATTTGAATTCTTATGCATTTGGTAATCAATAGAAATTCCCATACCCATAAAATTTTGGAGGCTATCCACCTCATCCTTGGAACAATCCTCCAAATACATGTCCCAATTACCAAAACTATCCACCTCAGTGGCAACAATTCCAGGGGAATTGGCAGCAACCTTCAAGAAACTGGCAACTGACATCCCAATGGATGGGGGACAACAATGGCCAAAATAGGAAATATGCAGCCACCTCCATAGCCTCAACAACCTACCATAGTGCCTCCTCCTAACTCAAACTCAAGCACACTTAGACCTACTCAGTTACTAGCTCAACACGTACCCAACCCTTGGAAATAAAAGACTACAACAACAACTAGTCTACTTTGTAAATCACAATCAATTTCCTACATATGCTGTGAGTGTGAGTAATATTCATCTGTGTTCAGGAACCACTTTTTCATCTCCTTCCACTCCTATTATAATAGAGATTCCTGTGGAATAAGAGGAACATCAAAATATATCTGATATCCCTGATCAGTCAAGTGTTCCCAAGAACACTCAACCAAGAAAGGTTATACCAGTTACTTGTTGAAGCCTCCATGATTCACCTCCATAACACCTTATAGCTTGCAGTGTATGATCATTGCCCTTAGATTTGTGTATGTGAGAAAATGTCGATGACTATGTCCTATACAAGTTTTGAAGGATTTGAATGAAAAAATAAGACTATGCCTATGACTATGACAAATGACTATGCCTATGAGTAAATAATCCAATTCAATAAATAAGTGCAAAGTATGAAATGAATATCTAAGCATAAATTTGTTAGAATAACAAAAGTGGTCCTGAAAATGTGAGCAAACTAGAATTTTATAGAAAATGCAATTTTGGACGGATAGACGAGATTGAAAGCTAACAGAAGCCTAAAATCAGAGGTCAAGATTGCATGTGACAATCCCTAATTAGGGTTAGGGAAAAAATATTAAATGAGTGGTCAAGATGTCATTTGATAAAATCAAATCGGTGGTTGAGAATAAATGTGATAATTAGTCAAAAAGATAAAGATTTTCAAAAATCAAGAAGATAAAGACTGCTTGATTTGTAAGATTCAAAAAAATCAATAAGATAAGAGTTGAATTGAAAAGCAGATTTGAAAAATCAAGAAATTGCTCAATTACTTGATTTTTGGAAGAAGATTACCATTTTGAATTAAATTAATTCAAAATATGGATTTTATGTGACAATAAATAATCAATTTTTAGATTATTTACTAAATGAAATGATAGTTAATAATGTGGGATCATTTTAAATAAGTAATTTATTTAAAATGAGAGAAATGTTAAATTTGACAATTCAATAACTAAAGAAAATTATTTAATGTAGAGGATATGACCAATAATTAAATAAATTAATAAATTCATTTATTTAATAATCAGGAAGAATAAACGAATAAAGGTAATTAAATAAATTAAGAAGTTTATTCAATTGTAAGAGGACAATAGACCCTTAGTGACATATTGAATAAATAAATATAATTTATTTATTTAATAATCATGAAGAATACAAGAGACATGAATTAATTAAATAATAATGAATTATTTAATTAATAAAGGAATGTGGACCAAGGACATAATTAAATATCATAATTATGCTAGGACAAAATTGGTAAAACAAAGCTTGTAGGCCTAGGTCATTTTTATGTGTCTACATTCTGCCCCTCTTTGTCATTATGTAGCATGTAGCATTGTGACAAAGAAAATAAGTCAAAAACATGCCCCAATGAAGGTATAGAGTATCGATGTCCCCTCAAGAATTTTTTTGAATTTTGGCCAGGTGACAGAAAAATTTGGAAAGTATCCCGATAAGTCAATTTTGTGATAAGAAAAGCAATGGCACAGATGGTTTCAAATTCTAACATGTTTAGAGCAACCAAAAGGGTGGTCAAAGTTGGTCAAAAGGGCCTTTAGTAATAAAAGAGTTGAAAAATTTCATTTTGACCCTATAAATAGGTTGACAAAGGGGTAAAAGTCAATTCATTTTCACTATTCACCTTAGCAATTTTGAGAGCTCAGAGCAAGGAGGAATTTGGCAAGGATGGTGATTCCAGTCATAGAGCATCGCAGGGAGATCATGTGGACCTTCAGGTAGCCAGAGGGTTTAGAGCTGGTGGCATGTACCCCTATCCCACTTTGTGATTTCATCATTTTCCGTGCAACATTTAGGGTTTTAGGGACAACAACTAATGCGCTATGATGCATATGCATGCACGTAAGCCACATTCACATTCATGTTCAACGCATTTGAGAGCTCAGAGCAAGGAGGAGTTTGGCAAGGATGGTGATTCCAATCATAGAGCATCGCAGGGAGATCATGTGGACCTTCAGGTAGCTAGAGGGTTTAGAGTTGGTGGCATGTACCCCTATCCCACTTTGTGATTTCATCATTTTTCGTGCAACTTTTAGGGTTTTAGGGACAACAACTAATGCACTATGATGCATATGCATGCACGTAAGCCGCATTCGCATTCACGTTCAACGTATTTGATGCATCATGACACAAATGAAAGGGGTGATTGAGGTAGGCTAGGGATGTGTGACACATGCTAAAAATTGCAATGCATTCATAATATCATGTCACATTCAAGAGTTATAATGTTGCATGTCATTTTGTGATGCATTTGTTATTTTGAGTGACACATTCGAATGCAGTTACACATGTGAAAGAAATCATGATGCAAGTGCTCTGTTGCGATGCAAATGCAGGATAGTACAATGTAATTGATGCTTCCAAACACAATTGAGGTGGGGAGCAATGCAAATGGCTCTTTGTGACACATTTTTAGTCAACACGACACATTTGACTTTGACTTTGATGAAGGTTAACTTTGATGGGTTTCAAATTTGAAATTCTTTTGAGTTATAATGATGATAATGACAATTGTCCATAAGGTGTTGACGCATTAGTTGACCTTGTGTAGAGACAACTAGCACCCATCTATACTCAGGAGAGTAGGCTATTGACCTTCAGGTTCTGAGATCAACTGAGTCCGTGAGAGTGACGATGGTTGATGCAGCTACATTTGTATTATGTTGCCTATATGCTTGTTATTCAGACAAATAGGGGATTGTTGACTGCCTTGTGTGAGAGATGGCATTCAGAGACATGCTCTTTCCATTTTCCAATGATAGAGGCCACAATTACACTTGAAGACGTCTACTATTTTCTACGTTTGCCAATCCGAGGAGAACAAATCATTTACTACCCTCAGCATGGCTATCAGACCTTTACATCTTACTATTAGGATGAGGGAATAGGACTTGGCATCGAGGGCTACGTGATCCACTAGGATTTTATGGCAGAGCACTATGGCCGGTTTGATGCACTGTTGGCAACATTGATTGGTAGAGTACTGATTCTTGACCATCGCAAACATGGGTTTCCCATTGGTTGGGGTGATGTTCTAGTGGGCATGAGGTGGGACAAGACTGTTTATGCCTAGGGACCCTGCTTGTTAGGCATGCTTTACCATCAGCTCCATGAGGTGGGCTACAGGAGGGCATAGAGCATTGGATGTGGTACGACACTTCTGATGATATGGGACTAGGAGCATGTTGCTATATTATGACCTCCTATCTAGAGACCACAACTAGTAGAGGGGATGCCATATGCTTATTACTATGTCAGTGCCTTACAATAGATGAGGGTGGGATAGACAGGTTGGTGGCGCCATCAGATCGACACCATGATTTCATTCATTTGGAGGCCTTACAGAGATTGTGAGTAGTGGGATGATGAGGATGACCATCTCAACTTCTACAAATAGTACCATTATTTGATTGGGAGGACAGTGTAGAGTCTGTTCATCATAGAGATGTATTAGCCATAGGGCATACTAAGATAGTTTTGGGAGAAATAGGGTGTACCGGTAGGCATGACTCAATATGCCAGATATTCTAGGGAGTCAGCTTGGGGGCCACTGATTCCTATACGTTTTTCCATGCAGCAGATTGATGGGCTAGTGGCACAGTAGTGGGGATGGAGGGGTGGGATTGTAGATCCCGAGATGACTGCTGATTATGACTTGTGGTGGTAGGCACATCAACCAGTGCCACTGATAGATCCAGATGGACCAACATTGATTAATAGGAGATTAGTTATACCACGTGTGCCATGAGCTAGGTGAGTGGGAATAGGTGGTGATAGAGGTAGAGGTAGAGGGAGAGATGGTGGTAGGGATGGAGGAACATGTGTAGGGAGAGATGGAGATGATGGAGGGAATGGAAGGAGGAGAGATGGCTAGAGGTAGGCTAGGAGGGTGAGACAATGCATGGTGAGAGGGGCACTTGATGCTATCCCAGAGGTGGCCTAGGAGGGAGAGAGAGAGGAGGAGGAGCTGAGAAAGGAGCAAGAGGTAGAGAGATAGGAGGAGAGTGAGGATGTGCCCCAAGATGAGGGAGTCAATGGAGAGGAGGCCATAGAGGAGGATGATGATGGAAGAGATGATGATGAGGCTATGGATGAGGCTGAGAGGCTCCTAAGATGGAGGATGGTAGAGGGCAAGGAGGAGATACCATCTAGTTCACCATTGCCACATGATGCCATGATAGATCAGAGGGTGGAAAACATGTAGAGGAGATTGGAAGGAGCCATGACAAAGGTCAATTCCCTATGAGAAGAGCTCGAGGTGATGAGGGTATAATGGGATCAAGAAATGATTTGTTAGTAGGAGGCAGTGTAGTGGTGCACAAAGTTTGCATGACTATGTACAGGACCATTTGCAAATTTGGCTTGGGAGTTTGTCAGGGTAAGTGTATGGTTTGGGAAATATAGGTAGTTATACGAGTAGTTTGTGCCAACTAAGAGGAGAGATCCCACTCTGACTAGGACACAAATGGGTAGTGGTAGTAGGTTGGGCAGTGGCATTGGTAGCTAGAGTAGTGCAAGGGCTTGACCTCTTTAGGGCATACTTTGAGTCATAGGTCCCATCATAGACACTCCTCCAGTCACAAGTCATGGCACTCACATGGGTCATCGGGTTCAGGCCATAGATCAGTACCTAGTCCACCTCTAGTGATAGATCCTTTGACTTCACAGAGTCATGCCATAGTGTTTTCATAGATTCATGTTACCATGGAGATGATGCCATTAGTTTTAGTTCCATTGGGTTCATAGACAGAGGCTGCTATAGTTCCACCAGTTACCTTAGTTCCAAGCATAGGTCCTCATTCACCACACTCTTTTCCATGAGGGGATGAGGAGATAATTTCTTAGGGACATGCTCATTATATTTGGCTTCATGTTTTATAATTTATGTTATGACATGTTATGTATTGACTATCGAGCCTACGAGCTCTATTTTTGGGATATCCCTTGAATTTATCTTGTGACATTATATTTTTTTGAGATGATGCTATATATATGATGTAGTTTCTATGTGTCCTATGATGGTTACTTATGATGTGATGCCATGATAATGCCATGTTTAGTTGTATGTCATGCTAATGTTGTGCCATGGATAATGATGATATGCATATTATATTTATTTGAATGGATTCCATGTTTATGATTATGTTAATGCATGACTATGCATAATGCGATATGGAATGTAATGGATATGATTTACTGATATGGATAATGTATGTATGGACCTAATGCAATGTCTATATGATTATGTATGCACTTATTTTTTTGTGTCATAGGATACCATTGAGAGATGGATGAGAGAAGATGACAAGAAAGAAGGAGATTCATGTTAGTTCCTAGACCAAATCCTTCAACACATTACCATAGGACTTTAATATTTATTGTGCTTAATCATCATTGGATAGATTATTGTAATGGCCAACAAACATCATGATATGACATAGATCAAGGTGTGCAAGGTTGTACAATCACATGAGACAAACAATCACAAATAGGGATGATCATGACTCATACTAAGAGCACACTTTCCCTAGTCTTTTTGTCATAACCAGCCATAAGCAAAAAAAGACAAGAAGGACAAGTCATGAAATGTTGTTGCTTCTCTAAATCTTGTTTCCAAGACATCCTTGAGAAACTAACAACATGATTTTCAAAAGGAAAAAATAAAGCCATGAACATGATACATCATTATCTTTCTAAATCCCATAGTTAGGACATCACTAAGAAAATAGTACCATGAGTGTCAAAAGACAAAACAAATGTTATGATACATCGCTGCTTCTCTAAATCCGGTTGTTGGGATCTCGCTGAAAAACTAGTAACATGATAAAAAAAGCCATAGACAAATTCCAAGTGCTTTTAATGTCAAGATGTTAGGTTTGATGATGTCGAGATGCTAGGGTGTCAAGGTTTTGACAATGCCAAGATGACAAAAGCCAAAGATTGCCAAGTTCATGAAGGACCCATCTTGAATAATGTTGGTGTCAAGAGGATTTGATCCTTAAATATCAAAGGATCCCTCAAAATTCCATATGATAGTGATGATGCCTAGGAAGGACACATCCTAAGGCATAGATGAAAAAAAAAATTCTTTAGAAGGACACATCTGAAAGATATCGATGTTGAGAGAACTGATCCTTAAATGTCAAGAGGATCCCTAAAAAATGTCAGATGACAATGATGATGCCTAGGAAGGACACATCAAAAGGCATGGATGAGAGAGATAGTTCTTCAAAAGGACAGATTTGAAGAATACCAAAAGTTGATAGTTTGATTGGTTATGATAATGCAACTTGTTTTGACCAAATTTGATTGAAGTTGAATAAATTGACTTGTGTTGACTATATGTCGATGTTGACCTACTGATGTGATTGTCATGTTGAGTAAATGTTTTCCATACTTTGTTTTAGGAGTTTTCTCATTTGGAAAAGGGCTTTTATTGACTTGAAGACTTTTGACGTGTGTGTTAGTGTAGTGCCATGAGCCCTAATGGACTGACCTAGTGCAGCCTCGGGGGCTCATTGACAGATGGCCTTGCCTATGTCATACACTTAGAGACCATGTAGTTCGACATGACCAATGACTTTGTCTTGATGACCAAAGATTGCATCATGATTTTATTTTGACAAACCTAAAAGGATTGACCTAATGTCTTAGGGACTTGAAGATGAGCCTTGCCTACATAGAAAATGAGTAGGGACAAGGTAGTTCGGAAAAATGACAAAGACTGATTGATTTGACGGACTTGTCAAGGAATGACTCTATTTTTTGTGTTTTATAGACATTGTGACTTTGTTGGGGTCTCTTTAGGACATTTTTTTGATTTTTTAGGTCCTTTTTCAGGACATTTTACAATGTTTTTGGTTTTTCTTTAGGACATTTTATGATGTTTTTGTCTTATTTCAAGACTTTTTATGATGTTTTGTCATTTTTTCAAGACTTTTTATGATGTTTTTGTCTTATTTTAAGAATTTTTACAATGTTTTAATCTTATTTGACTTTTTACGATGTTTTTGTCATTTTTTGAGGATTTTTTATGATGTTTTTGTCTTATTTCAGGACTTTTTATGATGTTTTTGTTATTTTTTTAAAGACTTTTTATAATGTTTTTGTCTTATTTCAAGACTTTTTACAATGTTTTTGTCTTTTTTTAGGACTTTTTATGATGTTTTTGTCTTTTTTAGGAATTTTTGCAATTTCCAAGACCATGTATGATACCCACTATAGTCACATGATAAAAAAATTTCCCCTAGTTAGGTCTAAGACTTAGCCAATTTTAAAGGACATGAAAGAGATATGCATGGGATGCTAGATAGACAATATGTAGGACTTGATGTCAACCATTTTTCAATCATGAGAGGGAGGGTATGATGTCATGGTAGATGTCATGGTGGCAACAAAAAATGTATTTCATTATAGGCCAAGACAAATAAAGAAATAGTAGATGGCAGAGCAATGATTGACTAGGCATGGCACCTGTTTGCCAAGTTTTTACCATGGTACCTATCCAAAGCGCCTATTTGCTATGTTTTCACTGTTGGATGAATGATTCTTCTTTACTATTTTTGTCACTTTTCATTTTTTCTTTTTGGTGTTACCCAGACGACTATTTGCCAGGTTTTCATCAAGGTGATGATTTTTTATATTTATATAATTTTTTTGTATTTTCCAAGGTTTTCAGCTTGACTTTCTGATGCTATGCATAGAACTTGTAGAGATGTAGACTGTTATAGGCTCTATCAATTTTTCATTGTCTAGAGTAGCCAGCTGATATGCTCCAAAACCAAAAGAGGATATGATGATGTACAAACCTAGCCAATTTGGTTCAAACTTGCTTGGTTTTTCTTTATCAGCCCAATTCTTAGGATTTTGCATGAGGACTAGGTCACCAATGTCAAACTTCCCAACCATGACTCTCTTGTTGTAACTGCAACAAAGACAGTTTTGATACGCCTGCAAATGGTTCAAGGAAATTTTCCTTCTTTCCTCTAACATCTCGAGATCGTGTAGGTGCAACTGTCTATACTCATCATCAGTCAGACCCTTCAGGGAGACTCATGGGGAAGGAATTTCAACCTCGGTGGGCAAGATGGCCTTAGCTCCAAAGACCAAGGTGAATGCAGTGGCTCTTGTAGGTGTATGAATGCTGGTGCGGTAAGCCCATAGAGTAGGATTGAGTTGTATATGCCAGTCATGACTAGTGTCATTGATAGTCTTTTTTAGAATTTTAGCAATGGTTTTATTTGACACCTCAGCTTGACCATTTCCTTGTAGGTAATACGAAGTGGAAAAATGATGTTGGATATGAAATCGCTCACATAACTCATGAACGTATTTGTTTTTAAACAAATGTCCATTGTCAGTGATGATGGATTGTAGAAGGCCATATCGACAAATGATGTAGTTAAGAATGAATTTGGAGATTTGTTTTCCAATTATGTATGTTAGGGGATGGCTTTGATCCACTTCATAAAATACTCAGTGGTAGTTATAATGAATTTGTGGCCATTGGATGAGGTAGGATGGATCTTTACCACAAGGTCAAGTCCGCGTTGTGGGAAGGGCCAAGGAGATGTGGTTGGCCAATTTTTTTGTGCTAGAGCATGAATCAAATCATTGTGAATCTGGCATTGGTGACAAGTCCTGACATATTCTAGTGCATCTTTCTCAATGGTTAGCCAATAGTACCCAAGTCTTGTTATCTTCTTAGCCAAAGTAGGACCACTCGAATGAGACCTACATATACTCTCATGTACTTCGCGTAAGGTTGTGTGTGCTTCGTTGGTGTCGAGACATCTAAGGAGGGTGTCATTAAGCTACGATGGTAAAGGGTGTCGCTAATGATGGCATATCTCACAAATTTTTGAATAAAGGACTTCCTTTGGTTATTGGACATATTAGGGGGAAGGGTTTGACACTTAAGGTAGTCATGAATATCTTGGTACCAAGGAGAATCTGGACAAACAAGCTTGTAGACCATCTCTAATTCTGGAATATCATAGGTGGGGACCAACAATTGTTCTACCAAGAATTCCAATTGAGGCATGTTGCTTGGAATGTCAAGGAGAGAGCAAATCGTAGCCATGGAATCTGCCACCTTGTTTTGTACTCTTAGAACTTGCTCAAAATTCACCATGAAAAATATGTTTGAGAACTGTCAATCATCTATTTGTAGGGAATTAGTTTCTCATATTTTGTGTCATAGTCATCATTAACCTGGTTGAGGACTAACTGAGTATCCCCATGGACATGAAGTGTTATAATTTTCCATTTTATTGCCATTCTAAGCCCTATAACCAGTGCCTCATATTCCGCCACATTGTTTGTGCATGGGAAAGCTATGCGGAAAGACTTGGGAATGAAATCTACTTGAGGAGTGATGAAAAAAATCCCTACCCCCGAGCCATGATTAGTATGAGATCCATCAAAGTATAGCCTCCAAGGTGACTTGGGTTCTATGTGAAATATTGGAATGGTTGACACTTGTCAGCCAATTGTGCTATGAAGTGTCAAATAGATTGTACCCTACCTTGTAAGGTCCTGAGTTCACTTATTCCTAAAGGGGGAGGCATGTTCATTATGGCTTTGACTTTGGCTAGATTGACCTCAATGCCTCTTTGAGACACTATGTATCCCAAAAGTTTGCCAGATGTCATCTCAATGAAACATTTCTTAGGATTTAGTCAGACTTTATATTCTTCCAGTCTCTTAAAAATTGTTTCTAGCACTTTCAAATGATCTTTTCTTGTTGCTGATTGAGCCAAAAGGTCATCCATTTAATCTTCCATTATCTTATGCATCATGTCATGAAAGATTGTGGTCATAGCCCTCTAATATGTGGCACCTACATTCTTGAGTCCAAAAGGCATGACATTCTAGCAATATGTACCCCAAGGACAAGTGAATGTTGTTTTATGTTGGTCTTATAGGGAAATACAAATTTTATTGTAACCTGAGAAGCCATCCATGAGGGACATCTTGTATCATGCCGTTAGGTCAACTATGATATCTATATTTGGCAACGAAAAGTCATCTTTTGGACATGCCTTGTTCAAATCCCTAAAATATGTGCAGAGGCAGATCATTCCATTTGGATTTGTTAATGGCACAAGGTTAGATATCCATTCAACATAATCAATAGACCGTATGAACCCAAAGTCTAGAAGTTAGACTTCAACTTAATCTTGACCAGTAGAGAAACTTGAGGATGCATTTTGTGTAACTTCTGTTTAACTATTTTTGAATTTGGAAATAATGGCAGATGGTGCAAAACCAGTTCTCGGTCTAGTCCTGGCATGTCAGCATAGGACCATGCGAAGTTGATTTTACGTTCTGCAAAGAACTTCTAAAATTCTAGTTTCTCTTCTTCATTCAAGGATGTAGCAAAGAGGACCATTTTGGGATCTTTTTCTATTGATATGTTGGCTTCTATGGTGTCCTCTATGAGCATAGCTGATTTCTCTTGAGTTATGAGGAGAAAGCCCAGTCCTCCATCTTTGGGCACCTTAGAGAGGTTTTCACCCATTTAAACGTCCTTTGTTTTTACTTTTTTGTCATTAGAAGGTGCCTTTCGGTTTTCACCTAAAGATGTTTCATTTTTTCTTTATTCTTATTTTTAATTTTACAACTAGAGGATGGTGTAGTCTTTTCAAAGTAAGCTGTACAATCTAGGTCAATCCTACCTTGTCATCACCACTGGGTATGCCTTCACATAATTCCATAAACTTTGCAATGGCCTCATCAATCTAAAGGTGTCCAAGACTGGAAGACCTTGTTGGTCCCAATCGATTAATTATGGATAGACTAGGGAAATGCCATTTTCAGTGTTGGTGAATTGAGGGGAGGATGTAGAAAGCTTGCAGATGGATTCAAATATATTGTAGATGAAATTATTATCATCCAATTCCACATCAGACTCTATCCAATGTTTCCCTTCACTTGTCTCATATTCATTGTCAAAGTAGGGGATAAATGACTCAGAGTTGTGGTTGTCAGTGTCATCTAGAAATTTAGATGTATTCAACAAATGGTTATTAGATTCAAATGGTGGGGCTTGTATGTCATGGGGGAGGTAAATGGGACTGTGACTATTTGGTACCTAATTGATTTTAAATGTTTTCCAAAAAAATTGTTTAGAGGTGAGCTCCCCAGCTTCAAGGAACAAATCATCGAGGCAATAGTCACTTAAGGATTGTTGGGAGCCGAATTCCCACTCTTGGGAGTCAGTTTCGGTAAGGGATTCCTTGATAGTCTCAACACCTTCCGAAGCATGCACGTGCTCACTTGAAATTCCATTGGTATGTCGGTTGTCATTGTCGGGAAATCCATACCCTAACCCAAGATACTTTGGTATCTTGAAAGGTTCTATGGGCTCTCTTTGTCCAATTTTATTTCTACCTAGGCCACTAGTTCCATCGTAGCCCTTAGCCTTCATCCTTTCATATCCCTTGCCATATTTATTAATTGGTAATAGGGGTAGGTCTTCTATTTCTTTATAGAGCCATCCTATAATATCAACAATGTTCTCATTCCTCATGTCTCCCCATTTGATAAAAACTATTTTTGGTGGAACTTTGAAAATTTCTTTGGGTTCCATTCTAAAGCATGGTCTACCATAGATATTTGGCAACTTGGGTATTGTTGTCATGCTATAAGTCATATGCAGTTTGAATTCTCCATAGCCTAGGTCTTAGATATTGATAGTGGACTCATCCTTAGGAAGTGTGGAAGATGTGGATGGAGTGGACGTGGATGATGATGTGAGTGTGGATGGGTCAATGTACTTGGAAGCAGAAGAGCCAAGATCCTCTCAATTGATGGGCACTCGGGTTTTGGAAATACCCCTTAGGTTAGTACAATACTAAAAAAGGTCAAGGTCTCCATATATGGTGATTTCTATTCCGTCAAATGAGAATTTCAAGCATTGGTGATATGTAGAGCGAACAAATTTTAGGGCATGCATCCATGGGTGACTGAGCAAGATGTTGTAAGGTAATTCTAGATCCAAAACCTAGCAAGGTGTATCCACAATGACTGGTCCCACTCTGATAGGAAGAGAAATAATGCCTCATGAAGAATGTTCTTCGTCATCATATGCTTTTATGACTATACTCTTTGTAGGGTCTATGCATGCATTAGAAAATCCTAGAGTTTTAACCAGTTTTAAGGAGCATATGTTCAATCCTACTCTTCCATATACTAAAACTCTTCTGACCTTGTGCTTATGGATGGAAGTTTCGATATGTAATGTGTCATTATGGTTGGTCTTGGGTGATGAAAAATCCTAATAAAAAAAAGTGACATGATGAGGTGTAGTGAGGTATCCCACCATGGTCTCAAATTGGTTGACATCAATATCCTTAGGGACAGATGAATCTTGTATGGTTTTATCCAAGATAGCCTTATGCATGGGATAAATGCAAAGTAGCTCAAGTATAGAAATCTGTGCAGGGATTTTTCCTAACTGATCAATAAGGTTAAACTGACTCTTAGGTTACCATTGCTTTGTGGATGAGCTGGTTTGCGGTTGCTTAGGAGATGGACTGGGTATAGTGATCTTAGGTTGCCTAGTAGGAGGTAGACTAGCTATGGTGATCTTGCCACTTTGACTAGTAGCATTGCATTGAGGTGCACTTTTGACTGTGATGGTATTGACACATTCATTATCAGTTCGGACATTGTTTATTGTAGGTCCACCAAAATAGTCATACTTGGTGTGGGCATAATTGGCTTGATTATTGTTTGTCTTAGGACATGACATGAAAGCATTGTTAGAACTATGGTCTTGCAGTGGGTTCTTATGAATGGTATGATCTGAATTAGAGGAAAATTGTGGTCCACCTACCTCAATGATATGATTCTCGATAAGGTCTTGTACAATATTTTTCAATTGTTGACAGGAAGAAGTTTTATGTCCTTTTTCTTGATGATAATCGCAAAACACATTATTGTCCCATCATTCTGGTTTGAATTATCCTAGATCATATGGTTTTGGGTCTTGAAGCATGATGACACCATTCTAAAGGAATCTCTTGAGGAATTTCTCAATGGGCTCACCCAAGGGAGTGTATGTGCGACCCCCAGGGAATTTTCTTATCTAATAGTATTGTCCTTGATTGTGACTATTTTGACCATTTTGGTTGTTCGGGGTGGCATTGGTGGGGACTGTTAGTATCATTATTGGCTTGTTTTGTGCCTGAACCCCTTTTAGAGGCATTACATGACCCATAGTATTTATAGCCTTGGCATCAACAACATCATCATTGGTAACATGTTTATTTTTGACCCAATAATTTTTTTTTTTAGTGGGAGGATTTTCGTTTGTGTTTTTAGGACCATACTTTAGCTCTCCTTTTTCAATAAGATATTTCTCAACTTGGACACCCTTTTCAACTAGGTCTATAAAAGTTGTGCAACAATGAACTTGTAATCCATATTTCAAGGGGCCCAAAAGTGTTTGAACGAACATGTCAACCTTTTCTTTTTTGGGTATGTCGATGTGGCAGCGACTAGCTAGACTTCTCCATCTTTGGAAGAATGGGATAAAAGTTTCACCTGCATCCTCTTGCATGAGAGTACATAATCTAGTAATAGAGGTGTCCATGTCAATGTTATACGAGTAATTTTTTGTGAACTTTTGTTTAAGTTCATCCCATGTTTTGATATCCTTTTGAGTGGAGAACTATTCAAGGGTAGGAACTGCAAGACTTTGAGAAAAGAGTCTCATCAAGTATGTTTGTTCATAGGTGACATCCATATAGTTGGTCGTGAATTCTCAAACATGTTCGATAGGGTTTGTCTTTCCTCTAGAATATTTGGTAAAATTTTGTGACACATATCCCAAAGGAAATGGTAGCATGTATAAGTTCATGTCAAAGGGATATATGGATAGATCATATGACACTTGTGATTTCTTGTCGGATATTTTCATGTTTTCTATGGTCTTCTCTAGACCCATTAGCTTAGCTTGCAAGGCATCGATTATAGGGTCATTTGTGGCAACATACATTGGATTGATTGGTAAACCATGGGTCCCTATTTGTTGTGAGTGGATGCTGGTGTGTTGTTGATGAATGTGTTGTTGTGACATGTATGATGTGTTTTGGTTTGTGTGATTTTACTAAAATTTTGGATTGGGGACATGTTGATGGGTATGAATATGGTATGAATATGTTGAAATATATTCTTGAGCCATTTGGGTCGATATTTGGGGAATATGGTGACCAGGAATATTTTGGTGTCTAGTAGATGCCATAGGTTGAATATTTTGATTGCCTTGTCGGGGTTGTTGGAACTGTCCTGGAGGAATATTCATTTTTTTGTCCTTGGGAGGGGTTGGTATTAAATTGTGTTGATGTGTTAACATTTGGTTGTGGTCCTTGGATAATGAGAGGTCGTTTACCTCCACTCAAAGGATTATGTGAGGTACCAATGAGAGGATATGATGAGGATGCACTCATGGTACTAGATGTAGTCATAAATGGAGGCTTTGAATGGCTTGATGATGCCCCCATGACATTTACCAAAGTGGTAAATAGAGGATTGGAATAACTTTCCCACATTTTCAAGGACCCAAGGGTGGCTCCAGCTAATTGTGACGATATGGTGGATAGTGTAGGAAATGTGACAGATTGTGTTCCTCCAATGGATGTAGGGTTAATTGAATTGGAATTTCTTGGAATGTAGGAGGTAGCACTCATGGTAGTTGTGACAATTTGAGAGGTAGCATCAAAAAAGGTATTTTTTGTGTTGTTTGGAGGTTGACTACTATTGGACATGTTATTTGTATTGTTGACATTATGGTCAGGAGATGTCGGTCTCAAAGTATTAATGTCAAACCCATGGGGTAATTTAGCTCCTTAAGTTAAAAGTATGGCTAAATATCTATCTCTGTCATATAAGACCATTTTTTCTACGAAGTAGGCTGCCTTTGGATCTTGTGCTGCTACCTCTAGGTTTTCCTCAAGTAATTGTCCATATTCATCCTTACGTAAGAATGGTTCAAATGGGTTATTTGATGAGGATGGTATGGTCATGAGAGGTTGAGTATTTTTTTTGCTAAATGGGTTGTCAAAAGTACAATTTGGGTGATAAGTGCAATTGGTGATATTGGAATTGGAATCTTGTCCAAAGTTTTCCATTTGTCTTTTCTTTCTTTGGTGTCTAGTTTCCACCATAAAAGGAAATTTCTCAAATGAGAGTGATGAGAATGAAAATTAAATGCAAGGATGATACTAACCTATGCCTTTGTAGTTTTGATAAAGGATGCTAATGCAAGAGTATGTTTTTGGAAGAAAATGGCTAATGTAAAATGATGACCAAGATGACAAGTTATGACAATTTTTTTGTATTTTGGGATAAAGGATGACAATGCAAGGTGATGATGACATTTTTCTAAGGAAATGATTGATGCAAGATGACAAGGCTGTTAAAGTCAAAGTTTCAAATGAGTAATAATATTATAATGTTGACTAAGGACTAAGATGATTAATGCAAAATCTAGGTTCAAAATGAGGACTAGGATGAGCCATGTGATGTCTAAGTTCAAAGTGAGGATGAAGTTTGGACAATATTTGGAGAAAGGTTTGCCTAACCACTCTAAGCTTGACTTATGTCACAATTTAAGTAATCAAAGGACTTGCTTAAGGAGACTAAATAACAAGGTCGAAATGGCGAGTGAGCCTACCTAACTAGACTATTGAGTTGGAGGTTCTCACAAAAAGGATAATGACTGAAAAGAGGAATAATGAAAAAGTCCCAAGATAACTTAGTTTTGAAAAAAATAATTTTTGCAAAGTGTGGAGATTTGGCCTAGTCCAAAGGTTTCCAAGATGAAACCTAAGGACAAATTTATGTGAAAAAAGATGATTATGATGCCTAGGGAATGCAACTAAAATTTGGAAATTTTAAACCTATGGTTAAAATGTGAGCTAGTGAATGCAAATAATGGATGTTTTGAGCAATTTCAATTTTGGTTTCTGATAGAGACCATTGAAAAAGATGTTTTGATAGTAGGCTAAGATGTCTAGACTTGAATTTTGGTGTGAAACAAGGTTTATTTTGTTGCAGGAAAATGCGTCGTTTTAGGTCACAAATGTGATTCAATTATCAAATGTGGCGCTATAAATGGAAAATGTGGTTCAGTTTTTCAAATGTGGCTTAATAGATGGCCAATGCGCTCTAGTGTTTCACATACGGCTTTACAGATTGCAAATGCATTTCTAGACAAGCGAATATGGTGTTTGGAGTAGCAAATGTGTTTTAGTAGAGAAGATGCATTGTGAAGTTTTGAAAATGCAGTGTGACATAGCGATTGCGGTTTAACAAATGTGTTGTAGAATGCAAAAAAGTCAATTTTTTTGATGTTTTGGTCAAAAACCTGAATTGTTGAAAGTTTAACTATTTTTTTTAGATGTTTTGTGTTATTTGTTTCATTTTAGTATCAATGAACACTTGGCACACACGATATTTTAAATGTAACCAAAAACAAAAGAGAACAAGTACAATCCTATGGTTAAGCTAAGACAATATCTGGTAGACTCCACATGAGTTTCCCTAACTACATATTAGTAGCATGTGAATCCAAAAGCTTTCCTGCACGGGCTCCCCCTTACAGTGCACTCTCTTCTCAGGCCAACAAAGCTTCCAATCCCCATGAAACTCCCATGGTAGATTGATCACCTATACTAAAGTCCATGAAGATGTGGAAGGCTTCACACCAACCGATGTTGTACTAGCAAATAAAAGGTTGTTGGCTTACTACACAATGGTGTTTAATTCGAGACCCTCGTTCGAGTGGCCATACATGGGGTGCAAGATTAATCTCCATTTAGGAGGCACTCCAGCCTGAAGAGGTTATGCTCAATAGGGTTTTGGGGAGTACTACTTGGTCCGTATGAAACATCTGCACTTGTAATCTTAGGTTTTCCCTTAACATTCACATTTATATACTGGTTGGGGGTAGCTTGGATTTAGCTCCCTTGCCAGTTTGAGTCACGTTGGAGTGATGAAATCCCCAGGCAGGCCCAATTTCTAGAGGCAATAATCATTTCTCTTACACCTAGGATCGGATGACTATGCAAGGGGGGATGATACTTCAGTTATTGCATCAAGGTTACACAAGGGAAAAGTGGGTCTAGCTTTTTGATCACCTAGTTTGTATAGGGTAAGAGCATATTCACCCACTACTTTCAAACATAGCTAGACAATATTGCAAGCATGTTCATTTTAAGTGCACCAAAAAGAAATGTGTTTTAATCTAATAAATAAACAAGCACAATATTTTTGGAATGAATCTTGGACACTCGAACCTACAAAAGCATAAGTTAGGTGTTTTATCAACTAGTCTTGGACCCATGAAATGTAACTACCACACATTGCAAACAAAGATTAGTAACCCCAAAAACACCTATGCTAGTTAGAATGCAGAAAAGAAAAAATAGAATGCAAAAGGAAATCTCAGTCTATCAAATGCGGCTTTTTGGACTGCGTGCGTGGAATATCAGAGTGTTTGCATTGTTTAAGCCATCAAATGCATCACAATGCATTAGATGTGGCTTGATAAAACAAAAATGTGGTGTTTCATACCTATGTACCTACAAAACAACAAAAACCCAAAAACCATATGAAAAACTGCAAAAAAAAAACACATTGTGTTCACCAATGTATCAATGGGTTATTTTTCAAGTAAAAGTTAGTGGATTAGAGCACAAAACAAAACCCAAAGAAGCTATCAAGTACAATGAAAACTAAAACAAGAAAGGTTATACCAATTACTCATTGAAGCCTCCATGATTCACCTCCATAGCACCTTCTAGCTTGCAGCATATGATCGTTGCCCTCAGATTTGTGTATGTGAGCAAATACCGATGACTATGTCCTATGCAATTTTTGAAGGATTTGAATGACAAAATAAGACTATTCCTATGAGTAAATAATCCAATTCAATAACTAAGTGCAAAGTATGAAATGAATATCTAAGCATAAATTTGTTAGAATAACAAAAGTGGTCTCGAGAATGTGAGCAAATTGGCATTTTATAGAAAATGAAATTTTGGATGGATGAATGAGATTGAAAGCTGGAATAAGCCTAAAATCAAAGGTCAAGATTGCATATGACAATCCCTAATTAAGGTTAGGGAAAAATTATTAAATTAGTGGTCAAGATGTAATTTGATAAAATCAAATTGGCGGTTGAGAATAAATGTGATAATTAGTCAAAAATATAAAGATTGCTTGATTTGTAAGATTCAAAAAGTCAATAAGATAAGAGTTGAATTGAAAAGAAGATTTGAAAAATCAAGAATTTGCTCAATTACTTGATTTTTGAAAGAAGATTACCATTTTGAATTAAATTAATTCAAAATATGGATTTTGTGTGACAGTAAATAATCGATTTTTAGATTATTTACTAAATGAAGTGACAGTTAATAATGTGGGATCATTTTAAATAATTAATTTATTTAAAATGAGAGAAATGTTAAATTTGGCAATTAAATAACAAAAGATAATTATTTAATTTAGAGGATATGACCAATAATTAAATAAGTTAATAAATTCATTTAATTATGAAAACTAGTGACATACTATATAAATAAATATAAATCATTTATTTAATAATCAAGAAGAATAAATGAATAAAGGTAATTAAATAAATTAAGAAATTTATTTAATTGTAAGAGGACAATAGACCCTTAGTGACGTATTGAATAAATAAATATAGTTTATTTATTTAATAATCATGAAGAATACAAGAGACATGAATTATTTAATTAATAGTGGAATGTGGACCAAGGACATAAATAAATGTCATAATTATGCTAGGATGAAAGTGGTAAAATTGAGCTTAAAGGACTAGGTCATTTTTATGTATCTACAAGTTTATTTAAAAAAATCTTTCTGGGGAAAATTTGAAATTTCAATGCAGTAGTACATAAATTTCAGGGAAAAAGAAAAAGTAGGTGTCTGTCTGACCACCCTATCCACAATAAAATGATAATATTTTTTTTATAAGATTTTAGATATAAGTAGAGGTCTTATGTCCCTATGTGATTCATATTTTTTGTAATTTTTCCCAAGTAAATAATTAATTATGATTTTTTTATTACAATTTTTAAAACATATAAAAATTCGCATGTCTAACCACCTTAACTTGGTCAAAACTTCATGAAATTCAATTTTTTTAATCCTATAGTATGTGAATCATAGAATGTGACACATATTTCAAATTCAAAAAATGTGATACCATTTGAAAGCTATATAAATGTTTTTCAATCAGCCTATTAATTAGGACTTTATTCGTAATTCAAATAGAAAATGAATAATAATAATTTAATAAATTCAAAGTAAAGCATAATTTATATTTGTGGAAAGGTGAGAATCTCCTTTAAAAATCCTTTTTCATTTCATCAATTTTGGGTAAAAAAAAGTCTTCAACCACATACCCTACACATACCCATCATATTTCCACTTTTTGGCCCATCATGATCCTACACATACCCATGCTTTAATAGAATTGGGAGCAGGTATCAATGTGATTACTAAGGATATACTGCATCAACTGAATGTTAGAAATATGAGACCTACTCCTACTATCCTTCAACTTGTTGATAGTTCCACTATCAAACCAGATGGTATAGTAGAAGACCTTTTTGTTGCTTCTGACTCTTGGGAATATCTAGTAGACTTCATGATCCTTTCCCCTAAAGTTATATTAGGAGGGTATCCCATTATTCTAGGAAGGCCATGGTTAGCTACAAACATATGCTTACATTGGATTTCAATTAGGGGACATGACTATTTTTGATCGGAGAAGCACTAAAAAGACTGTCCTTTATCCTCCTGCTCAACCATCCCATAATATGGACAAACCTATCTGGTCACATATTGGAGAAGAGGCCAATGAGGTCAATTTAGTGGAACAACTCATGATGGTAGGCATAAGTCCTTTTATGCAACTTCAGGAGGAAGATGAAATATTATACCACATAATTCAGAACCATTGTGAAATGCATGAAGAACCACCCACTCATGAATCTAGTTCTTCATGTCCATTGCAGATACTTCTACCCACTTCTCTTGCACCTAAATTTCCTACAACAATAGACATGCTTCATACAATGTTACCACATGAATTAAAAATTCCAAGCATTAGTGAAACAACCATGATTGAGTTGACCACACAAGTACAAGTTTTAGAGGTGAAAATTTTGAATATTAATAACAAGCTTGGTCAAGAGCAATAGTTGTCCCTAAAAAACATGTTAAAGTCAACATGCATTTGCATGAATTACCATGACATGAAAGGATTAGATCCCAAACTTTGTACTTACAAGATATACATTAGAGATTATTGTACACTAATAAGGCAACCACAAAGGAGAATCAACCTTGCATTAACGAAGATTGTGAAGGGAGAACTATAAAAGTTATTGGATGCAAGATTTATCTATCCTATCTCAGACAGCCAATGGGTGTTCCCTTTGGTAATTGTGCCTAAAAAGGGAGGTAAATGGAGAGTTTTTGTTGACTATGGATAGCTAAAATCTTCCACCAAAAAGGATCACTTTCCCCTTCCTTTTATAGACCAAGTATTGGATTCACTTGCTAGTAAGCAATATTTTTCCTTCTTAGATGGATTCAGTGGTTATAATGAGATATAGATTGCACCTGAAGATCAGAAGAAGAAAAATTTCACCTATCCTTGGGGGACTTATGCCTATTCTATATTCCCATTTGGTCTGTGCAATGCACCTGCAACCTTCCAAAGAGTAGTTATTAGTATATTCTTAGATATTTCACATGATTGTATAGAGATCTACATGGATGATTTCACTACTTATGGTACTAATTTTGTAGAAGCATTAGAAAACATAAGAAAGGTTTTGCAAAGATGTAAGGACCATAATCTCTCCTTAAACAATGAGAAATTCCTTAATGATGATGTAGGAAGGAGTGGTCCTTAGCCATTATATCTCTCAGAAAGGCATTCAAGTGGACCTAGCCAAAATTGAGGTAATTACCAATCTTTCTATTCATTTCAAGCAAAAAGATGTTAGAATTTTCCTGGGACATGCAAGATGCTATAGGTGCTTCATAAAATATTTTAGTAAGATGGTAGCACCACTTTAAAATATTTTAACTAAAGATGTTGAGTTCCAGTGGACAAAAGATTGTGATAAAGAATTCTCTAATTTAAGAATAGCATAAACCCATCCTCCTATGCTCAAAGGCCTTAATTAGGGACTCCCTTTCCATATTCACATAGATGCATCTGATTACGCTATAGGGGCCATCTTAGGGAAAAAAGAGGGAGCAATTGAGAATACAATCTACTTTGTCAACAAGAACCTATAAGGGGCTAAGTTTAACTACATAGTGACAAAGGAGATGTTGGCAATCATTTATGCTCTCAATAATTTTAGGAATTATATCATAGGATAGCAGATCTTCGTCCATATAGACCATGCAACCTTAAAATACCTTATGAAAATCCATTGATTTTAGGAAGGTTAGCAAGGTGGTTACTGTTAATGCAAGAATTTGATATCACCATTATAGACAAGCCAGGTAAGGAAAATGTTGTGGCAGATTTTCTCTCTAAATTGATTAATTCAGAGGACACTCAAGTCATTGATGACTCCTTTCCTGATGAAAATTTATTCTCTATCAGTGTGCATACACCTTGGTATGCAGATGTGGCCAATTATTTGGTCACAGGAAGAGTTCCCCCTCATTTTTCTTCAAAAGAGCGAAGGGTTCTTATTGAGAAATTTTTTCCATTCTCATGGATTGTAGGTTGTTTATTCTATACTGGACTAGATCATGTGATGGGAAGATGTGTAAGAGAGGATGAAACCTATGATATACTACATGCACACCATAATGAACCCTGTGGGGGCACTTTGCAACTAAGAGAACAACCATGAAGATTCTCAGTACAAGGTATTACTAGCCCACACTTCATAAGGATGCAGGAAAGTACACTAGGAAGTGTGATAGATGTCAAAGGATGGGCCGACCAACTAAATCAAATGAGATTCCTCTATACCCTCAAGTAGTTATCACACCATTTGATAAATGGGGACTTGATTTTTTAGGTGCAATTGATCCACCATCAAATGAAAATTTTTACATCTTGGTTTGTACTAATATTGTGACTAAATGGGTTGAGGTCAAAGCCATGAAACATGTTAGGGACAATAAAGTTGCAAAATTCCCCTATGAAGAAATCTAGACTCTATCACCCTCAAGCCAATGGATAGTCTGAGGTAACAAATAGGGAAATAGAATCTATTATGACCAAAACACTAGCAATCCATAAAAAAGATTGGGAAAATAGGTTGCCAGAAGTTGTTTGGGCCTATAGAACCACTTGGAAAACCACCACTGGTTTTACTCCCTTTGAACTATTGTGTGGAAGGAAAACAATGATTCCTATAGAGTTTGAACACAAAACTCTTAGAACACCACTAGACCTTGGAATAAATATATTTGAGGCACAAAGGGATAGGGTTATGCAAATAAATTCCTTAGATGAGATGAGGAAATCAACTCTCCACCATGATGAGATGGTGTAGAACTAGAGAGTTAGATGGCATGATAAATACATCAAAGAAAATAAGTTCTAGCCAAGTGACTGGGTACTTCTTTATGATTCTAGGTATAAGAACAACATAGGAAAACATCAAACCCGATGGTTGGGACCATTTGAGATTGTAGAGGTCTTCCCCAATGGTTTTGTTTAGCTTACAACAATTGATCATGTCTAGTTTAAGCTCCTGGTCAATGGTCATTGCCTTAGGCTATACCATAAGCCTTCCTCAAAATAGGAATTCATGCAAAAATTTATTGAATACAAGAACTTTGAAGTTCTTGTAGCTGAAGGAAGTGAACATAGTGTCCAACCTTCTAGCTAGTCAAAGGTACACATGCAACCACAATAAAAAATTCCACTTTTTGTGGGAATTCATTTCTCTATTAATAAATGTAACCACCCATTCATCTCCCATCTCTCTCTCTTCTACTTCACTCCACCATCACTTCATTTAATTGTTCAATTATATTTTTTTGGTGACTGGTACTTTCTTCCACATTATTTGGAAAAGACATTCCAATTTTTTAGGTATGTGCATAATGACTTAATGTATATTAATTACCTTACATGCATTTGTTTACTTACTGTACTTTACTATTGATATTTCACATAGAAAATATTCTTAGCATGCCCTATTATATCATCATTCCATTCCATCCTATGCAGACACATGATTTTATTTAGGTTGGTGGGGAAGTGTGAACCTATGTGTCATACATGTCATTAATCATGTTTCATATGCCAACATGGCAGTAAATTTGAAATGTAGTTGAAGTGATGTCTTGCATGCATGATGTGACATTAAGCCACCACCATGTTATTACATAGTACCCCTCCTTTATGTTTCCTTTACTGCCTTAGTCAAAATCACAATGCCACTAAAAAGTTAAACTTGAGGAGTCATATGACATTGGTGTTAGTATTGGTGAGAATTGCTGGAAGTGAAAGAGAAATTGGGTTTTTAGAAGAATGATTGTAGGAAAGAAGACTTTGCATAGATTTTTCCTAGAGAGTGTGGAGACAATGGGAGATAAACTAATTAGAAATGAACCAATAGTTCACCAGGTAATCCTACAGTATACACTTTGTGAGCTTGAATTCAGAAATTATGGTTGGCTAGACTACTTCCTGAAGTTAAATAGTTTCAATAATGAAATTTCCTTAGAATTTTCACAAATGTTTTCTAATGGTGAGGTAATGGTGAAAGGATTAAAATTTATAGCCACCAAAGAAAGGATTGTTGAAGTGTCAAGTTTTCCTACTGAAGGAGAACCATACCCTACTTCTAGGGATGTTAGATCTGCTAGAGCAAAATTCACTGAGCCTAGTGATACTCCACTTGTTATAGACAAACGAGGAATAAGAAATTCTTCGCTAAAGGAATGGAAACAAGTTATTGTTTACATTATCAAATACATTACCTACGAGGGTCACCAATCCTATCTCCATTCTATGCATTTCAAGCTTTTGAATCACCTAAGACATGCAGGGAGGATGAATGTGCTAAACGTCCTATATAATATTCTTGTAATCATGGTTGATGAGACATAGAAAGGTAGGGAAAATTTTGTTTCCCATCATTGTTTGATTAAATTTCTGGTAGAAAAGTCCTTGCAAGATGTATCCAATATGTCATGGGATGAATTTTTTAAAATTAAGAAGTTCAGATTGGAAAATGTGGGTCCTAGAGGTCAACCCCTAACTCATAGGGTTAGTGTGGATGAGGTGGTTATTAAATTCACTCCTAGAGCTTCAAATTCTAGGGAAATTCCTAGTACAAACCCTCCTACAACATAAACTACAGTAGAAATTAGTTCCTCTAAATCTAAGCATGTAGATGAAGATAGTTCATCTTCAGACCCCAATGTTGATGTTTCCCCTAAAACCACAGTTCACACTAGGGTTTCTATTTGAAAGGAAGAAACAAAAATGAGAAAAGAAGAAATTAGCAAAGGGGAGGCTAAGAAGAAAAAACTAGAAAAAGGTAAATCCTAGCCCTAGAAAGTAGAAAATTGAAGAAATAGAGAGCATCCTGTAGCCGTGGGGAAAAATAAGAGTCCTCCAAAGAAATAAAAATTGACCAAGTCTGCTACTGGTTTTCCTCCAAAGAGGAGCCATAGACTCAAAGGGAAACCTAGGAAGAAGGTAGAAGCTCCAAAGGAGCAGAAAAATATAGGATTGGTAGAAGCTCCTGAGGAACAAGAAAATGTAGGATTGGTAGAACTTGCCATGGTTGCAAAGCAAGTTGAATGTCAGGAACTAGTACAAGAAGAGCAAGTTGAACATCAAGAACCAGTGCAAAGGAATATTGTAGTAGGAAAGCACAAACCTCCTACTTTTTCATGGGAATTAGTGGCCTTGGATTTATGAAAAGAAATGCAAGAGAGAGAAGAAAAATGGAATAGAGAAAAAATCAGGCTATAGGAAGAGATCAATAAGAAAACTAAAGAAATTGAGGAGAACAATGTAGAGATTACTACATTAAAGGATAAGGTAAACAATGAGGTGACTCTAGTACCAAAAAATATGGAACACAGGACTCCCCCAAGGGTATATGCATTGCATTTAAGGGAACGTAATTGTTACTTTAAGTTTTCAAGGGTCATTTTTGGTCTAGACTCTTCCATTGAAACCCCACAATAATTTTTACAAGCTTTCCAATCCTCCCCTCTTGAAGTTAATAATTTACTATGTGAGTTGTGTTTGCAATATTATGTTGTTCCCAATGACCATGAATGGAATCCATTGCTATACATTGGGGATATTCACTTGAGGGAATTAATGTCATGGATTCAAAATGAAATCAGCTGGGGGAAACAATTCAAAATATACAGAGAAAAGGAACTCCATACCCCCTATTTCTAACACTTGAATCAAGCAATCTTGTAGAAATTTGCTACACATGGCACAAACTTCTTTACAATACATAGTACAAAAAGAGGATCATGCCTTCTAGGGAGGAAGCATACCTAGAATATGAACAAGTAGCTACCACTATAGGAAGGACAGTATTGGGATATTTATCATAGAGATGGAATAAATTTTTAGATCAGTTAAAATAGGTTGAACCTCATTCCCTAAAAAATTATTACGCAGCTTGCAAATGAAGCATCAGGTATATACATCTTGGGAGGATGAAGCAACACTATTGGCTCATGTTAGTATTTCAGCCACCCATTTTGTTGTGGTTAGTACCAGACCAAAAAACTTATTAGTATGATGTATATGTAGAGAGGAAAAGGTGGGGAAGACTAGAAAGCAAACATGTGGTTCTATTGGGATCCAAATTCAAAAACTACAGAGACTAATCAAGGACAAACAAAAATTAGTGATTTTAGGGCTTTGGTAAGGCAAAGGAATTGAGTTCCCTCTACTATAGGATCAATAGATCATTAGGTTGGGGGAGATGATGAGACCAAATAATGACTCATTTTTGTTAGGATTTATCATATGTTTTTTATTGTTACTATAGGGTTTTAGCACATGATTACTAATACTTTCTATGATTTTTCTCTAAAACTTATGAACTTTGGGCATGAACTTATCCTTGTAACTTTTGATGGTATTTAACCCACTATGTGATATATCTATCTTAATTTTACATGTGACTAAATGAATATTATTCTAAGGTGATTATGGATATATACAATTTTCTTGTGCATGCTAATGTCATAATGCAGATTTACATTAAGATGCAAATATAAATGAAGCTTGCAAGGTGGAAGAAGTTAATGCCAGCTAGCTGGTTGCTAAAGAAGTCAAAATATGGACATTAAAGAGGTCAATGGAGGGAAACTTCCAACTCATGTGGAAGTTATAACTTACCTTTAAATGACCATGTCTATTAGTTGAGTAGATTTAGGAGGTGTTCCTATGTTGGATCCTTGTTGAGGCAAGACTGGTTAGACTAAATTTGGTGCATGCATAACCTCCTTCCTCTTTTTCATGCTTTCAATAAATGGCATCCTCCTAGTTTTTTGGAGTCGACTACCTAGTAGTTAGAGTTAGTTAGAAGCTTTCCTTCTATAAATAATGATCATATGTTCCTCTTCACAAGGTTGGATGTTATGATATTGTACTTGAATTTTCAATTTCAAAAGAATACATTCATGTTGTTGTTATGATGTAATGATGTTTTCAATGAATAAAATGACACTTTTATTTGCTACATTTGAGTTATTTTAGGAAGACTCATTCAAGGGGGCCCACTTGGTGAGAATTCCATCCATTTAGTTTAGTAGTTACTTTTTTTTTCAACAATTAGTTATGGTCTTCACAGTTTTCTATTCCTACAGCCATTAGAACTTTGTTCTGTGACTGTTCTTGCAGCCAAGGTAGACAGAGTAACTTCTTGTTTGTTTATTGAGATTTATGTTTCTCTCATTCATTTTAGTTTAGCTTATTTTTTGATTCATGCTCAGTACTTATGCTAATTCCTTTCAAGATTTTTACTTTCAATAATATTTCCTTTCTAGTTATATGATAAGGATGACTACAATTGAGTCCTAGTGCATAGATAGTGCTGACCCATTTCAAGTTCGTGTCCTTGGGTTGATAATGAAATGAACCTTCATGATGGGAAAGATAACTACTTAGTGAAGATATCTAATCTCTAAGTTATAGCTTTAAGGGTTTAGAGGAGGCCAAGATCCTTCACGAATTTCCTACAAAGGTGGAGGTAAAGAGCCAACAAGAGAAAATGACCTATTCCTAAAGAACAAGTAGGAATCATCATTTCCAATTTTGACATAGACTTATACTTTCAACTAAAGATGCAATGTGTCACAACATATGATGAGATTATCCATAGGTCCCTCAACATCAAGAGATCCCTAATCACACAAGGATGAACACAAGCATATAAATACAACAAGGATTAACACAAGCATATAAATACAATCGCCTATCTACCAGTTCTAAAGATAAGCCCCATGTGTGGGCTAAGAACAAGAAAGTAACAAATGATGGTGTAGTTTATGCTAAAGTACTCATAAGTGATTAAAAAACCACTAATCAACCAACCAAAACACAACAAAATGTACAACAAACAAACACACCACTACCAAACAACCAAACCCACAACACCAACACACAACAAAGGGGACCCCCCAATAGGAATAATTACCACAAAAGCATAAATACACACCATTGGGGGAGCCCATCATAGCAGTCATGAAGAATTTTGCGTAGTCAAACCTAATCACACTCCCTAACTACCAAAACTATCAAGAACCTCAAGTTAAACCACCTTGGTATAACGAAAAGCATCTTTGCGATTTCCACAAGATCAAAGGACATAAAATAGCAAGTTTTTTGAAGCTAAAGAACATTATCCAAGTTCTCATTGAAAGTGGGAATGTGACTATTGGTCAACCAATAGGTAACCAAGACCTAAAGATATACATGAACTCGAAGCTAGATCACAACAAAGGAAATGAAAATGGAAAGGGGAAATATTACACTAATGTAGCTCGTTCATATTCTAACATGGTCACATCTTACAATAATCTTGTAATGGTCATCACTGTCAAAGGATCTAGTACAAAGTGTGGAGTCACCACACAATGTGGAAAGGTCACAATACAAGGAGATTCAACATAAATTACACTTCCAACATCAAACCCTAGTGGCTACAATCTCCTAGACTAGTTAAAGAAATCCCCTAAGCAAATATCCATCCTAGAACTATTGAAGCTATCCCTTGCAAATACAGATATATTAGAAAAGAAATTATTAGCTTCCTTTGTATCTGAGAATATAAATACTAAGAAATGCCCAAATATGATGGGGAATATCATCATACCCCATATTATTACCTTCTCTAAACAAGACCTCCCAATGTAGCCATTACACAATCACACTTTGCAGCTTGAGGTCATTGTTCACAAGAATAAAGTTAAAAGAGTCATGGTGGATGGAGGTGCTGATCTAAACATTTGCACCCTTTAGTTGGTTAGAAACTTGGGTTACTCAGAGGATGCCATTGAAAATAAAAAGGGCCTAACCATAAGGGAATAAAATGATCAAGAGTGGGTGTCTCAATGTATAATGAAGCTACCTATCCAAGTAGGGCCTACCATTGTTGAAAATCACATAACAAGTGCTCGATCTTTAGCTTCCTTACAACATCCTTATGTCTTGACCATGGATCCATACCATGCACATTGTAGCTTACATGGACCATCAATGTGTCAAATTTCCTTTTGAAGAAAAAGAAGTTACCCATCCACAGTGATACTAAGCCTTTCTACTATTGTAAGAACCTATAAGACAAATTCTACAAAGTCCCACAAGTACCAAAAAATGATGAAGGGCCCACATCCTCCTCATTTGTTGACCCATATTCCTTGGCTTCTACTTCAGAATCCAAAACACCCATTATTTAGAACATACGAAACATTAAGGTAGTATTCAAGGATAACGAATGTGGGGATTTTAGTGTAGGAAAAAAGTATCACTTTTTCACACTTAATTTGGAATAATTGATAAGAAAATGAGCTTAATTATGCCTTAATTTAGTTCTCTAATATGTTTTTCATATTCACATTAAGTTTAGGGCCCTTTTAAATAAAATTGACTTCAATTGTTCCTTTATTTTTGGTGTTGTAAGGTGTACCTTTACACTTTAATACTAATCTAGGGATTCATTAATTGATTGAGGTTAATTTTCCTGAATTGGCCCCTTTATTTCAAATCCAAGCCTAATTAATTTCAATTTTTGAGGGATGAAACTCAACATTCATAAATGACATTACACAAGACTTAACTTTGGAAGATGTGTGTCTTATGTAAGTCACCTAGGACCCATTTTCCATAGGGTGAATGGGTCCTCACTTAGATCTAGGAACCTAATTTAACATAATATTTAACATTGAGCAATGTGTGTCCTAGGTAAGTGACCTAGGAGCCATTTTCCCTATGGCGAATGGGTCCTCACTTAGACCAAAGAACCCCATTTAAAATATGTTTTTGGTGGTATTTTAATGATTTCAAATCTACAATTTAGTGTTGGCTTGTGATATTTGAATTTTGGGAATTAATCTTAAGATATGTATAAATAAGAGATTATTTCACTAAGTTCATCCAAGATTTTCAAGTGTTAAAATCCTAGAGCAAATTTTATGATCAAGATCATTATCAAGAGAATTTTCAAGCAATTCAAGGGCACATTTATAGAAGATTATTGCACAAATCAATATTCCTATCATCATGTCAAATATTTATTTCATCATGCATGTTGTTTGAGCTAATATGGTGATGTAGTGTACAATATCTATTATCAAAGGAATTATTTCAAGACAAGTTTCATGATCAAGATCCTCATCCATTAAGGCCACTTCATGCTAGTTTGTAGATTTGAAATCTAAGGTTCAAATAAGGTTTGGTGAGTTGTTACACATAGTGTTGTTTATTCATCATTCCTTCACTCTTTTCTATTTCATTTCAAGGTTTAATTACCAAAATGGGGTATGACCAAAGTAAACCCCCATTCACCTAACAAACAACATTTTTTCTCTCTTTGATGTGTCATTATAGATTTTAGGTTGAAGATCCTTTGAAGACAACAATTGAAGAAAGTTGCAAACTTGTCAAAGTTGCAAGAAAAGTTGTGAAATCATGGAAACTCCTCTATAGAATTTATTTCTGACTTTCTGAAAGTGACCATCTAGAATTTGGGAGTGCAAACCTGGTACAAGAGAACCCAAAAAGTATTTTTCAAGAACCCTAGCTATGACCCATTCACCATAGGGTGAATAAGACATTAGTGAGCTTTAAAAGGTCACTTTTGGTGAAAGGTACACATTGTCAGAGCTTCTTTTTGGTTGTTTTTTCTATTAGATTTAATTTTTGTTCTTCATTTGCATTTAATAACTTAAATTTTGAATGATATTAGGGAAATAGGTATTTTTGGTGAACATCATACATCACCCATTCCCTATTTATCTATGTTTCATTTTTCATGAACCCAACATTGTACAACAACATTTCTAAACATTGGAGTGCTTTTAACCCTAGATCTATGTTTTGCAATAGATTTCATTAGGTTTTCATTAGTTTCATTATATTTAGGGTTATTTATATTTTTAATTAGTTGCATTGCATATAGGGGTTAAAAGGGTATGCACATGATCATCATGGAAAGAATAGGCCCTTAAGTGGCAAAAAATTCTGAAAAATCAAAGTTAGGAAAATTGATGTAAAAATTTGAATAAGTTATCTATATTATTTCAAAAATATGTAAGAATAGAATTTGTAGAAAATTGAATGTAGTTTCTAAACTACTAGGTTTGTTTAAAAAAAAAATCTATTTGTTGAAAATTTGAAATTTCAATGGAATGGTACTTAAATTTCAAGGAAAAAATAAGAACTAGGTGTATGTCTAACCATCCTAACCACAATAAAATGATAATTATTTTTTATAATATTTTAGATATAATTAGTGGACTCATGCCCCGATGTGATGCATATTTTTTTGTAATTTTTTTCCAAGTAAATAATTAATTATTATTTATTTATTACAAATTTATAAAAAATATAAAAAATCGTATGTCTGACCACCTTAACTTGGTCAAAACTTCATGAAATTAAATTTTTCTTTTTTTAATCCTATAGCATACGAAGCATAGAATGTGATGCATGTTTTGGATTTAAAAAATGTGATACATATGATCACTAAGAAATTACATTTTTCAAATTAAAAAAACCCTATACTAGTACCCATTCACCACTGGAAAAATGAGTCCTTAGAGGCCTACAAAAACTAATCTTTTTGAGCTTTCTGGTGATTTTCTACACTTCCTAGGTTTGCTGGTAACCTATTCTATCAATTTGGAAAGTCTCAAAAAATTCTATTTAGTTTAGTAATTTTTAAATCGTCCAAAAGTAATTTTAGTAGCAAAAATCATCACAATATTTTTGAAGCATTGCATAAGTTAGATAACTTACTTTTCCATGTTAGTGCAGTGTTGAAAAATGTTGTCAATGACATTTTCACAATTTTTTGGTCCCTCGTAAAATTGAGTTTAATGATTCCTTGAATTAGTGTTGTAATGAGTTTAACACAATCGCATTAGGTCTTGGGCCCTTGTGAATTAAATGAACTCAATCATGCCTTATTTGGAGTGTTGTAACACACTTTCACACTTTTCTAGGGTTTTCATTAATAATTGGGCTTCTTTATGCTTTAATTGGCCTTATTTTGAATCCACGAGCCTCATTTAATGCATCTTTTCTCAACATAAATCAATATCCAATCATAGTTTAGGTTTTTTTAGGTTTTCTAGCCTAGATTCAGTGATTAGAGACTCATAAGCCACATGGGGCGTATGAGTCCCGCCTAGGTTTTTGGGTCTCAATCTTGGTTTCACACATTTCTAAGCATTTTTGAAATTGGTCCCATAAATTATGCCTAATGGGACACATTCACCACCTTGGCCATATGAGTCTCATGTGGCCTCAAATTAAAATTAATTCAAATTCTTCACAGTATTTTATCCTCATAGATCTGATGTTAGCTTGTAGTGTGTAATTTCAGGAATTCTTGCATAATTAAGTATAAATACAAGTTTCTTCCACTAATTTTACACCTATCAAGTTGAATGAGAATTCTTATAGAAAATTTGAGTTCACAAGAGGATTCAAGAATCTTCAAGAGTAGATTATCAAGCATTCTAGAGCATTATTCAAGCATCAAGCATCATGTCAATTTCTTCATGCATCATGTTTGTTTTGGAGCTAACAATTGTGATGTAGGGTTTCATGATTCAAGCTAGCATTTCATTCAAGACCTATCCTATCCAAGAAAGAATCAAGATCTACATCCATTGGAGCATCTCATACATGTTTGCTACACTTCATTGCTAGGGTTTGGTGAGTTGCAACATCATATTTTGTTCATTCATCATTCTCCATTCCTATTTCATTTTATTTCAAGGTTTGATTACCAAAATGGGGTTTGACCAAGGAAAACCCCTTTCCACTAACAAAAAACCATTTTTTCCCTCTCTTTAGTGTGTGATTTGTAGGTTTAGATTGAAGATACATTGAAGAGAAAGTTTTTCAGAAAGTTGTCAAAGTGTTAAAAGTTGTCAAAGTTGTCACCTTGCATTGGAGATACTTGGAAGAATTTTACAGACTGCAAATCGGGATTTTGGATCCAAAAATTAATTGGGAAGCACAAAGCAGACCTTGAAGACTGGATTCAAAATTTGAAGCTTTAAAAAGACCTATCTAGATTGATATGCCAGTTCTAGCATATGAGTCCCAATTTATGTCAAAATTCAAGTTTTTACAAATTTTGATACCCATTTGCAAGATTCCTATTTATGTATAGAAACCTAGATATGGGACTGATTCACCTAGCTTGGTATATGAGTCCCACTTAGTATTGAAGTCATTATTTTTGGCATTCAAAGCTCTATCAAACCATATTCAGATTTCTAGGTGCACACATTTCATCTTGTAGCTTTTTGTTATGTTTTATATGCATTTTTAGGTCATTTAATGAAAGATTGCATCATATTAGGGTTAAGAATTACATCCTTCATTTCATTTGTCTTTCCAAGTCATAAATTGGTGGTGAAACCCTCATTAGTTCATAATCATATCCTAGGACAACCCACTTGCAAGATCTCTTTCTCCTTTTCATTTAGATCTCTAGGGTCATCCTTGAATGAGAGTGTGGAAGATTGTTATTCTAGGTCCCAAACCCTAGAACACAAACAATTCCCCCCTTCATTTTGGTGAACCTACATTTAGAACATCATAATTCTAATTTGGAGTGCATCATCATCCTAGATCTTGATTGCATTAGGGTTTACATTAGTTAATTGGTGTATAGGTCTAAAAATGGTCACAGTTAATCAAGCTTGTTAATTAGTTAAATATAAATTATTTAATTAATCTTCAAAGTCACCTACATATAAATAAATTTAACCATTTATTTATATTGTTCACTTTTATAATTCCTCTACTTTAATTAAATAAATAACTTTATTTAATTATCACTGTCTCCCATATTCCTCTTAATTAATTAAATAGATTTTATAATCTATCTATATTAATTATCATAAGTTTGAATTTTTAATTCAAATGATATTCTTTCTAATTCTTCCTTTAATTAAATATTTTAAATATTTAATTACCCACTTTCTAATTCTTCACTTCATAGTTCATTAAATATTCTAAAATATTTAATTAGCAACTTTCCTTTCTTTTAGTTAATTAAATATTCTCAAAATATTTAATTAGCAACTTTCCTTTCTTTTTAGTTAATTAAATATTCTCAAAATATTTAATTAGCAACTTTCCTTTCTTTTCAGATAATTAAATATTCTAATTAGAAACTTTCTTCACTTCATATTTAATTAAGTATTTTATATATTTAATTAAATGCTTTTCTATCATCTTCTCACCAATAATTAGATATTAAATATTTAATTATGGAAACTTCTAAATTCACCGTCACATGTAATTAAATAAATTTATTTATTTAATTATAACACTTATCTCTTGCTCACTTCTCAAATGGAAACTTTCCTTTAAATCTGAAAGAGAAAATCTATAGAGAAGGAAACATTCCATTTCTCTCAACTTTTCAAATCTCTCACCATTCATCTTGACAAAATTTGATCTCAACTGTTGATCAACTCAGCCAATCAAAACTCTTTGAAAACTCTATAAATTCCTGTGTGAATCCAAGCATTGGTTACACAGACATAGAAGTATACACACAATTATGCTTGCACACTTCATCTTTTACATTTCAGCAATATTCATATCTTATCAATAACATAGTTTTGCATTTTGTATAAGATGCATTCTTGGTTTTAATCTCATTCTCTAGTAGTCCATTTCATTGAGCTTGGTATATCAAATCTGAGAACAATTTTAATCAAACAAAATGCTGGAGATAGAGAGAAATAAGACAACTTCGAAGGGGCTACGATAAGAGTTTTCTCATACTTTCTTTTAGATTCTTTGATACAATGTTTTATTAAATGTGTTTTGAATTCATTATAATAGATCGGATTTTCATACACACATAAAATGGTGCCCACCATGGGGCCTATGCCCCGATTTTAATATTTTCTTGCAGAGTATTTTGGCAGGTTTCCACATACTGAGTTCGGTGTTCAAAAAAATTTCGCGTTTTAGCGCATTTGAGACTTTCTATGGCGCTTCGGGGACTTCTAATTCTTTTTCTATTTTCGCAGTTATTCCAGCACATCTGGAGACTGTTTCGATGCTTCTAATAGTTATTTTAGCACATCCAAGGGACAAAATAGTGCATTTGGTCTCATTTCATTTAGAGTTATATCTGCATTAATTACAGTACCGCATTTAAGAACTATTTTAGTGCTTTTAGGGTCTATTTTTACGCATTTAAGGTAGATTTTAGAGTATTTATGCTACATATTTACAAATTTACATCAGCACTTAATTACAGTAGCACATCTGAGGTCTGTTTCTATGCTTTTGAGTGTCTGTTTTTGTGCATATACTGTCTATTTTTGCACATTTGAGGTCTATTTCTACACATTTGAGGTCTATTTCTGCACATTTGAGGTCTATTTTTGCGCATCTAAGGTTTGTTTCTATGCATATATTGTCTATTTTGGTGCATCTGTTGTCTATTTCTACACATCTTCTATTTGTTTTGGTGCATCTAGTTGTAACACAAAAATAGAATTCTAAGTCTGACGCATTCCGCAGACAAAATTTTCTCTGGTTAAAAGGAAACAACCCTAGGATAGTCACATCTGGATAAAATTGATCAATCCTAGGATAGACATGGATCTTAAAATGAATCAATCTAGGATATGCACCACAAAATGATCTTACAGTTAAAAATTGAACAAACTTGTTTCTGTGAAGCAATATCTTCACTTAGATTAAATCATTGTGGTTTTGGGTTTTAAAAAGAATATTTGTTTGCTTTATCTGTGGCAATAGGTCTATGCTCTCCCCTTAATTGGGTGATTAGAATACCAGACTTTCCTTTTCAATTTCATGCAAATTTACTACTTTAATTACACCCTTTAGAGAGCCTACTATAGTGGGAAAAAGTACTCACCCTATGGGAATGACTCAAGTGGGTTCAAGCCAAAGCCAAGCTATTCCGCCCCACTATAAAATTTAAAGAAAATTTGGGGAAACCCTCTTTTGTTAGTAGTGTGCAAGATAACCATCCCCAAAGCCTTTGTTCTAAAGGTTGGGAGGTCTCCTGAGGGAGTTTATTATTGCTGCACCGAACGGAAACCCTTACTACGAACCTAGTGTAGTAGCCAGCCGAAGTCAGTTTCTGAACATTCTAATAATCACAATGCAAGGGGAGGGAAGAATCTTCCCCCAAGACACTCACCATATAACTACCAAGGACTGTTTGCTTAGGGGATCTGATATCCACTCCCATCACTCTGAGTACGTGCCTAGAAAAGACAAAAACACAGGTGCCCCTTTGGGGGTGACACAGCTGTGTGAGTCGACATAGTTCTAAGATGTGGGCTATTGATTACTAGAATGACCTACTTGAGTACTAAGAGTGAGTCTGTCTAAATTGTCTTTCATGTGCTAAACGTATGAAAACATTTGTTGAAAACATTTTCTTGATCAAACAGTTGATGTTAGTATAGGGTTTTAAAAAATAATTGTTTTCAGAGTGTTTTCCGTGTTTTCATTTACATTAATTAAGATAAAAGATCATCCAAAATGAACATGAAAAACAACTGAAATATTTCACACACCTGACTTTTTGACATTCTGATATCTCTCCCATGCTTAGAGATTGGAAATCAATGAAATTTGTCAAGAAATCAGTTTCCAATAGAATCAAGAAACCTAGGAAACAATTAGGGTACAAGAAAACATTGCAAATAAGAAAAAAATTGTACAAAATTTGACACATCTTGCTTCATTTCCACGGATTTCTTCATAGATACCAAGACTTTTTTAGGGGATTCACTGACGAATATGTTGTAGATCCTTTGGATTCTCGAGCTTATCATCAAAGATTAGCTCTATCTCAACGGCATAATCTTAAACAACCTCTTGAGTTTGATAATATACCAAAACCTTCCATTGAATATTCATCACATCCTAGTCAAGTCCTTCAGTGAATTTCTATTAGGCTGTTTGATATACTCATTCTTCAAAAACAAGGATCAAATCTTAAAAGTGCACTTTCCAAACAAATTTCTAATTTATTGATTCAACTTCCCCAACAAGATTCTGATATCCTTCATCATTGGAAGCCACAATCAAGAGTTAGGAATATCCTTGATCATATCATAAGATTTTCATCTTATCAGATCAAGACATCATCATCATTGCACTTGTCAGAATTGTGATCTAAGTTTAGAAGAACTCTTCAAAATAATATTCCTATCTTCACAAGATCTCAATCCAATAAATTAAGGGACAAAATCCAACAAGAAGATTAGAACCAAAACACTCAAGAAGAAGGAAAAAGTAGTAATCCTCTTTACATTATGAGTCGTAATCCACTTTTCGACAAAGATATGGATAATAGAGAAGAAAATCCATTCCACCAATACAAAGACATGAGCAAAACACATATAGATAGTGATGATGAGCAAGATGAAGAATGTCTTAGAGAGGTCAAGCAAGATCCCAAATTTCATAAAGCCATAGAAAAGATCTTGCAACGTGATAAAGAAAAATACTTTCTCTACCTAGCTGACCAAGGAGCTAAATTGCCTCATGACTTTGATAACAAGCATTTTAAAAGAAAGCCTAAAGAATCACCCCAACTTGATCTTAGTGCTTTGACTCAACAACTTAAGGCACTTCAAGGACAAGTTAAAGAGTTACAAGGGGGAAACACAAAAAATAAATATACTCTTGAGGACATTTGTCTTTATCCTTTTGATCGAAGTCTCAACATGATCCCATTTCCCAAACATTGTGAAATTCCAAAATTTGATCGTTATAATGGGAAATTGGATCCAATTGATCATGTTAAAGACTTCTGAAACATGACTTTGGAGTTCGCTCATGAGGACACTTATTTGATGCATTTGTTTCCTAGGATTCTTGGAGCTCACTCTATGGAATGGCTATCAAAAATCACACCTCCTATCAAGACATTTGAGAAATTAATCAATTTGTTCATACTACAATATTCCTACAATCTCCAACACCAAATCACTATGATAGATCTTTGCAAAGTTGCACAAAAACCTAGTGAACGTTTTATTACTTTTCTTCAGAGATGGAGGAGAATCTTCACTAGATATCCATGACCTGTTCCTGAAAAGGAAAAGATGGTCACCTTCATTAATAGCTTGAATTTAGAGATGAGCTATCATTTAAATTTATATTGTCCTTCCTGTTTTGAGAAATTGATTGAAGATGCTATAACCATCGAAAGTGCTTTGGTCAAAAGAGGAACAATAAAACTTGACAAAGATAATCCTAGCTCATTCAATCATCATAACAATCAGGACAAGTCCAAATTTTTGACTCGCAACATGAACATGGTGAATGATGGTGTTGTTGATGCAAATAATGTCTCAAATAAGCCATTTGTTCTTAGAACTCCAAGTGCTCCTCATAACAACAATTATAACAATTTCAACTCAGTTACTAATCAGGGAAACAATCCTCCTTCTCCAAGGAACAATGTGAATAAAAATTCTACTCCCAATCAAGGGACTGCCAAAAATCAAGGTTACCAAGGAACCACTAAAAATAACAACTCCTTAGGGAATACCTCAAATCCACAATGATTTTCATTCTTCTCGAATAAGAGAACTTACACTTCACTGGATCAGTCTTTAAAATCTGCATTAAAAGAGTTCATGGATAAAATTTTTATTACCTTTCCACCTCAATGAAACTATGAACCCAGTGTGAAGCCTCCATCATGGAATGAGGCATACTATTGTGATTATCATCAGTGCAAAGGCCATCGCACAAATAACTGTCAAGCCTTGAAAAATACCATTCAAGACTTAATTGACAATGACATCCTTACGATAGAAGGACATCAAAAATCAAATGATCATCAAGCTTCTTGCAATCCTTTTCCCAACTATCAAAAGGGTGAATCTTCTAAAAAAAATGTGCATCATATTGAAGATCCGATAATCAATCATATCTACACTGACGACAAACGAGTCAATGTTATTAAAGTCAACAAGAAGGTGGAATATAGAGAGGTCAATACAACAACAAGGGTGCAAGCTAAAGTTGTCTTAAGGGGTGCCTCTTCAAAACCCACTGGGCCTCCACCTCAACATCAGTATGATTTAGTTAGCCAACTCTGAAAAACTTTGACCCAAATTTCTATCTTAGAACTCTTGAAGATTTCCCCAGCACATAAGGAAATTATCGATAAGGCCCTCATTGAAAAAATTATATCCACTAATTTGGATGTGGACCACTTTCAAGCCATGGTAGGACACTTGTCCTCACCCACATTCCTCTCATTCTCCAAAAAGGATGATGTTTCCATAACTCATCCCCATAATTCATCTTTGTACTTGGAAGTCATGGTTCACAAGTTTCGTGTCAGATGAGTTCTAATAGATGGAGGTGCTGGTTTGAACATATGCACCATGAAGTTAGTTACTGCCTTAGGCTTTTCTAAGGACTCCATTGATTTCAGAAGAAATATTACCATTAAAGCCTATGATGATGAGGAAAGAGCATCTAAGGGGCTAATAATGCTACCAATCAGAGTGGGACCTGTTATCAAAAATACTTTCTGTCAAGTATTAGACCGTGATCTTGCATACAACATCTTGTTAGGTCATCCTTGGATCCATGAAATGCAAGTTGTACCATCCACATACCATCAATGTCTTAAGTTTCCTCATGATGGACAGGAAATCATGATATTGACTAATAATTCAAAAATTCAAACATGCGCCAATATCAAAGCCAACCAAGATACTTTGTTTCCTAACGATCGGGAAGCCCATGCTAGTACTTCTCTAAAGATTGACACACAGATTAGTTAGTTAACCAATGGTTTTGACAAGAAATTGAAATTCAAAGACCATGGAGTCAGAGAATACTCTCTCTATCTTGCTAATTTATCCACATCTCCTTGGTCACATGGACAACCTTCCATCGCACAACATCAAATATCAGTAGCATCGACATCAACACAACCACCAATGGAGCCAATTACAAAGTTTAATGGATGATTCATCAAAGAAAAATTCCCCATGGAAGATCCTGAGGATAGGGAAATTCTAAACTGGCTCTATAAAGATGAAGATGAAGCAGTTTTTAATGTCAAATTACCAACAGAGAAATATGGAAAAGGATATTCTATCATGCAGAAGATGGGCTATGATAAGGGTGCCATTGGGAAAAGAAAAGGAGTAGTTGAACCTATTAATCCTCTAGGACTTGCAGAAAAAGAGAAAATTGGATTAGGTTATGATACTACCTCAAAAGAAAGAACATCCAAACAACTGCATGGCACTGTCTTCACATTGCAAAAAAGTTTAGATTCAAGAGAAACATGTTTGGCCACAGTTCATAATTTCATGTAAAATAACTCTGACACAGACTCTTCTGAATATGAATGGGACACCATTTACAATGATGAGTTATGGAGGGATAAAGAGGTTGATATAGTACAAAAGTATACCCCAACTCTAATCGAAGGTGAAGGTTCAGGGAGCCAAACATGAGAATCCAAACTACAAAGTCACTATGATTCTAGTGATACTGAGTTAGATTTAAATGAACAAGACTATCATGAGAATAGTACCATCATTGATCCACCTCATCCCTCAGATCCTATAGTCAAATCTGTTATGACTATAACTAATGCCGATTTCATGCAACCCTTTGACACACTATCTCTGATCCATCCTGATCTCATTGATTGGGATTCATCCAAACCTATCGATATACCCATATTCCCAAATGATGAAGCTATCATAAACTTCCTCTTTGCAGATGACACAGATGATTGTTCCACCAGTGATTCTTGGCATAGTGTCTTTAATCAGGAGTGCCAAGTCTCCCAGCTGCAAAAATAAAAATAAAAAAGAAAGATCTAATGGTGAAAACTAGAATCTGGCAGTATTAGATCAAACAATAGATAAAATAAAGAGCGTATTGGATGGTGAAAACCTTTTTGAGGCACCAGATGATGGGAATCTTGACACTCTCCTGGAGCATTACAATGAGCGATCGCCTATTTTGATTGAGCCTACAAATTCCATCAATCTTGAAACTTCAGACAAACCAAGGATTTTACAAGTGGCCGCATCAATGACAAAAAAAGAAATACCAGAGTTCATGGAATTTCTAAAAAAAAATCAAGTCAACTTTGCTTGGTCTTATGCGGACATGCCTGGTCTTGATCTTGATCTTATCATGCATCACTTGTCCATCAAACTAGGGGTTAAGCCTATAAAACAAAAACTCAGAAAGATGCACCCCCATGTTGCATTATTAGTTAAGGAAGAACTGAGAAAACTCCTTGATGTGGGCTTCATAAGATTGATCGACTATGCAGAATGGATCTCCAACATTGTTCTTGTATCCAAGCTAGATAAAAGTGTCAGAGTTTGCATAGATTTCAGAGATCTTAATAAAGCATGTCCTGAGGATGATTTCCTGCTTTCAAGCATCAACACTATAGTTGATCTGATAGCTGGCCATGCCATGTACTCATTAATGGATGGTTTTTCTGGTTACAACCAAATCAAGATTGCACCCGAAGACTAGGAGAAAACAACTTTCATGTGTCCATGGGGAACTTACTGTTGGAATGTCATGCCATTCAGTCTGAAGAATGTTGGGGCTACTTACCAAAGAGCCATGACTACAATTTTTCATGACATGATGCATACATTCATGGAAGATTATGTAGACGACATATTGGCAAAGTCATACACCAGAGAAGGACATCTAGAAATATTATCTAAAATATTTGCAAGATTGGAGAAATTCAAAGTTCACCTCAATCCCAAGAAATGCATTTTTGGGGTCACATTTGGAAAACTCTTAGGATACATAGTATCTGAAAAAGGAATTGAAGTAGATCTTGCCAAAGTACAGGCAATCATAGAGATGCCTCCCCCAAGGAACATTAATCAATTGAGATCATTACAAGGATGACTTCAATATATACAAAGGTTCATTACACAATTGGCCGACAAAAGTGTACCTTTCACACATCTCCTACATAAGAATGTTCCCTTTAGATGGGATGAAAAATGTGAGATGGCTTTTCAACAAATCAAGTAGTACCTGATGATCCCACTAGTTCTAGTACTGCCAAATCCAGACAAACCATTAGTCTTGTATATTGCCACAATAGAGACATCCTTGGGTGCATTGCTAGCACAAGAAGACCATATAGGGAAAGAATGTGCAATCTATTATATCAGTCGTACATTAACAGGGCATGAACTCAACTACAATTTCATTGAGAAGGCTTGCCTAGCAGTGGTCTTTGCTTCACAAAAGTTTTGACACTACATGTTAACTCATACGATTAATCTTGTTGCAAAGATTGATCCACTCAAGTATCTGTTAAGCAAGGCTACATTGGCAAGAAGGCTAGAAAAATGGGTTATGATCTTAAGTGAATTTGACATCCATTATATTGATCGCAAGGCAGTCAAAGGACAAGTTATTGTTGATCAACTAGCTGAAGCACCACTACATGCAGAGCATCCCATGCACATTGAATTTCCAAATACTGACGTCTTCAATGCCGAATCAAAACAACCATGGTCTTTATATTTTGATGGCTCTTTTACCCAACATGGATCAGGGGCAGGCATACTCTTTGTCACCCCTCAAGGTAATACCATTCCTCGGTCATACAGGCTAATGTTTCCATGCACCAACAATATAGCTGAATATGAAGCCTTAATCACCAGACTGAAGATTGCATTGGAATGGAGGATCACTGAACTATAGGTCTATGGTGATTCACAGTTAGTCATTAATCAAATCAATGATGATTATCAGACCAAAGATGACAAACTGTTGCCATATAAAAAGATGGTTGACGACTTCAAGAAGTACTTTGTGGACATCAAATTTACACAAATTCCAAGACTTGATAATAAAGCAGCCGGCGCCATGGCCACGATCGCATCATTGCTACAACTCCCAGAAACTCAGGCTTGCTATGAATTTTTGGTGGAACAATTGTTTATACCTACCTATGACACCGTTGAAAGCCAAATCATTTGCCACTTGGTGGGATCCGATTCACCTTGGTATGGCAAGATTTATGCCTACCTAAAAGACAACATCTTACCACCTGATTTATCCTGTAACCAAAAAAAAAAATTTATCCACCAAACCTCTCGCTACACTATTATCACCGACATCCTTTATCACCGTGGTCTTGATGGTACTCTAATTCAATTTCTTGAACATGATGAATCTGACAAAGCTTTACAAGAAGTTCATGGTGGCATTTGTGGTACTCATTCAAGTGGACTAACTTTATCCAAGAAATTGATTAGAATGGGTTACTACTGGCCTACAATGGAGAGGGAATCCTTCACTTTTTTTAAAACGTGCTCAAAATAAAAAATTCATGGGAATCTCATTCATGCTCCTGCACAAGAACTTCAACCATTTACACCAACCTGGCCATTCTCTCTATGGGGGTTAGATCTAGTTGGAAAAATTCATCCTTCATCATCAAATGGACACAAATTCATCATCACAACAATAGAGTATTTTACCAAGTGGATTGAGGCAGTACCTCTCACCAAGGTCACTGGCAAATAGATCTCATCCTTTATACTCAACTATCTCATTTGTGAGTATGGCATTCCCACCTCCATCATCATAGATAATGGATGACCATTCAAGAATCAGGATATTGACAAACTCTGTGAGTGATTTCATATTCAACACAAATATTCAACACCTTATTATCCACAAGGGAATGGCCAAGCAAAGGCCTCAAATAAAACAATATTGAAAATTTTGAAGAAGACTGTGAATGATGCAGGGAAAGATTGGCACATTCAACTCAATCCCACATTATGGGCCTATAGAACTAGCATCAGAACACCAACATGAGCCACACCATTTGCTCTGTTCTATGGAGCAGAGGCTATACTTCCTTTGGAAGTTGAGATTCCCTCTCTCAAAGTATCGCTGAAAGGTCTCATGACAGATGATGACTATAGATTTTCTCGACTGCAAGAACTAGAACTCCTAGATGAAAAGAGACAAAGAGCAGTTGACCATTTGAAAGCATATCAACAGATGATGTCTCACAGCTATAATCACAAAGTAAATCCACGTACCTTTTAGGTGGGTGATCTTGTTCTGAAAGAGAAACCATGCAATCAATAAGACAGAGAAAATAAAGGAAAGTTTGAACCAAATTGGCTAGGTCGTTATGTGGTTATTGCAGTCTATGGTTCAAAAGCCTACAAGCTATCAACACCAAAAGGGGACCTATTTGACGAACCCATCAATAGTATGCACCTCAAGAAATATTATGTTTAAGTCAGCTATCATTATACAAAAAAAGTCTTTAAAAAAAAACAAAAACAACAAAAAAGTCTTGAAAAAATACAAAAACAGCAGAAAGGTCCTGAAGAAACTCAGAAACAGCAGAAAAAGTCCTGAAAAAATACAAAAACAACAAAAAAACTCTTGAAAAAATACAAAAACAACAGAAAAGGTCCTAAAGAAACATAGAAACAGTAGAAAAAGTCCTAGAAAAATGGTTACCTTGGTGAAAACCTGGCAAACAGGCATCTCAGTAGTGAAAAAATAAAAGAAAAGAAATCGTCATGGGGTGAAAACTTGGCAACAGGTAGTCTATTGACAAGAAAATGCAATAAAAACAAGTAGTGAAAATCTAGCAAACAAACGCTATTTGTAGCTCTCCATCTATTAGTTCATGCTCTACACTTAACTTCTCAGCCTTCATTTCATGCACCTTTCCATCATCTTAGGGTCATACTGGCATCATGCTACCATCATTTTCCTAGAGCGATAACATCTTACCATGGCTTTATTATTGTACATATTCATTTCGACAAGTTGTGTCAATACCGGGGGCAAACGTTGACATACTGGGGGCAATCAACTTTCAAGGTTTTTATCAAAATAGCTAGACACTTACATCAAACTCAATCATGCAAGTAAACAATCAAATCACATGAACAACTATCCAATCATTGATACATATCACAACAATTTTTAGCAAATACCATATCATGATTCATATCTGGATGATCTAAAATCTGAATAATGTTTGGACTAGCAATATTATATCTTGAACAATGATTGTTGAATTTTTGATATCATCTCTCTGGAGCACACTCGATGATGTACTAAACTAGAGTAGCAGGGAAAGAGGATGATTTTTCTTTGTCTGGTATCTTGAGGTTAACTATCCATCTATTGCAAATATGTCACAAGACATGATTTCCAAAGCAATATCATTGATGACAGTTCCGCATTTGCCTCAAGAAGGTAGTTAGTCTTTGTCTGTTTATGCAAGAAATGCTTAGGTCATCTTTGTTCAATTATACCTCGATGCTTTTGTTCGCTTGCTATATCAAAAACATGAAAGTTGTACTCAGGTCATCATTGGTGCTAATTTACCCTCTGATGCTTGTACATACTTCCAACATTCTCAAACGCTCCATGATGATTCAAGAAAGCTATCAAAAGGATCAATAAATGGTTGGTTTCATTTAGTTGCATTTCATTTAGCTCATTGTACATATCTGCATGTCAGATTTCACATCAGAGTTTTGAGGGGCTAACAAAAACATCAACGGCTGTCATGTCTCTTTGGACCATTTGTGGAGGACATTCAAACATTTGTTTCATTATCACCTCTCATTTTTCGTTATCATTTCATTAATCATTATCACTTCATCTCAGTCCTATCACTTATTTTTCATTTGCATATCATTTATCATTATCATTTCATTTCATTTCGCTTATCATTTACCATTTCATTATCACACATTTCATATCCTTCATCATTTCATTTCATTTACCACTTTCATTTTCATATTATCATTGCCTTATCATTACCATTTCATATCATTCAAAGTCCTTATCATATCATTATCATTTATCATTTCATTATCATACATTTCATTTCATTTATCATATCATTTATCATTTCATTTATCAATTCATTTCCTTTTATCCTTTCATTTCTGTTACATTTCATTATCATTTCATTTATCATATTATCATATATTTCATTATCATTCATTTCATTTCCTTTCATTTATCATATTATCATATATTTCATTATCATTCATTTCATTTCATTTCACTTATCATATTATCATATATTTCATTATCATTCATTTCATTTCATTTCACATTATCATTTATCATTTCATTATCGTATCCTTCATTCATTTCATTCCACTTATCACTTATTATTTTCTCATTTCATTTTATCATTTCCTTTCATCATCATTACAAATCCATACATTTCATTACATATCATTTATCATCTTTATCATACATCTCATTTTTATAAATCATTTCACTTCATATTGTTATTCATACCATTTATTTATCACATTAACATTCTACCATTTTTCATATCAATTCATATTTACAAACTCATGATACATATCCTAAGCACAACATTCATTTTCCATCATATCATCACTTGAAAATCCAAAAAAAAACAAACATTCCATACATACATTTGCATATAATTTTCCACACAACATTTAAAAAATTAAAAAAAATAAAAATAAAAAATATATATATATATTTATCAAGTATCACGACATATTCTCATAATCACATCATAGGTCATCCGTCTGCATAACATCATTAGTACACATCGTCAATCATCATCATAAACATATCATATCAAATCATCTTGCATATCATGTTAGTCATCAAATTACTCAAATGCATACCATAATCCATAACATATAGAAATAAATGCATATCACATAATCGATGAATCATGATAAACATCACATAAATCATCTCATAAATAAACATCATCTCATCAAAAATCATCGTCGTTGCATACCATCACTCATAAAAAATGATACAAATATCCAATGTCCAATGAAACTAAAATGTCCAAAGAGAAATACATAAGATAGGACCAAAAAATCAATATGATCCAAAAATGGTATACATGTGTGAAATATATCTGCTAGCTGGTCGATGCCCTTGATGGAGCTGGTCCAAAAGGAGGTGGCCTGCCACTAGTACCTACGTCTGGATCTCACTGAGGCCCAGTAACCCCTAGGCTCTGTGTACATGTCTGTGACCTACTCCTGGTCCTAGTGTGGGACTGTGGAAATGGCTCTCTGCGCTCAAGAGGACATAACTCCTCGTACCTGACACAGTAATACTCTGCCTCTCTATCCATCTCCATACCCTCTACAATAAGGATGCACTCTCTACAGTACCCATGAGCCTTTGTGTGACGCCCTCGACCTCTGCTACCCTTCATCTCAAAGCATCCCTCTCTGTGATCAACTAAGCTATCTAGGGATCTAGGGCAGGCTATGATACCTATGCTGGTGCTAGAACTTGAGCCTATGACTGAACAAGTTGTACCTGTAACTGAGCTATCACACTCTGCGCTTGACCCAACTATCCCTAAATAGTCTACACCTAGCACTGCAAAGCGGAAATCTGTGCCTGCTGTGAAGAGGATGACACCCTGATAATAGTTCATGGTCTACCACCAGATCTGGGCTTCCATACAATCTGAGCACTAACTAGGCTATCATACCTCTACCTCACTACTCTCTCCACCTCCCCTCCACCATCTCCCCCGTCACCCACATCATCGAAGCTGTCATCATCACTATCAGCCTCCTCCTCATCTCCACCCTCCTCCTCATCCCCGCTCTCCTCCTCCTCCTCTCCTTCACCCACCACCTGCTCTCCATCAGTCGCACCCTCCTATCTCTCTACCTCTGGCTAGTGTACCACTGCAATAGGCCCTGACTCATCTAGATATGTAAACCATCAAAATCGATGAGTGTGGAAGTACACTAGGTACTCATCTGACATCCCTGCATCTACCACCTCTGGCCTATATTCCCATACCTCTGACTGCAAGCTAGAATACTCTATGTACGCCACCTGGTATGTAATGCAGTGCCCCCACCCAAGATCATCCTTATGCCACCCATAATGAGCAATGCCTTGTGGCATCCCCTGTGTGAATCCATACTGTCTTTGCACCCGCAAGGCCAAAAATCTCTCAATAATGAACATAGTCCATCCTATCAGATATTGAGGGATGTAGAAAAATGGCATCTCCAAATGATCCATGTCCCAGGGCTCACAATTTGTATATGGCCTCCATATCACTATGTCCACATCATCCAAGAAGCACCGCCAATACTCCAACTTTCCTAGCTTGGGCTAGACAAGTGCACCTGAATATGCCTCCACATATGGTCTGCCTAGTGGCCTCACCCTGGCACATGCTAGCCTAATAACTGCGATATACTCCTAGGCCTAGATCTAGAGCAGCGTCACACCGCTGGCCAAACTAGTCAACCCTCGGTACACTACCTGATGTAAATCATGATACAAATGTGCCAAAATGTAGCTCCCCCAAGAGTACCTCCGTGGTTGAGTCACCATCCACTCTAGCATCCTCCCCCACCCAACTAAAAATCCCTTCGACCGATGGTCCGGTCCAAGGAAGCCTCCAATAAATGCCGCCAACACAACAACTAAGGCTGGATACTTGCTGAAATCCACCCACAACACCCAATAGCTGGCTATAGATGCATCACCATAGATCCTCCTCAGTGCCTTAGTCCCTCCTATCTCCTTGTGGTCATAAACCACAAGGGCACCTACCACAGGAATCCCTAGAATCCTGTATACATCCTTAGGTGTCATGGTCATCTCACCGGTTGGCAAATGAAAGGTGTTATGATCAGAATGCCACCTCTCTACCAATGTAGTCAGTAGTCCCCTATTGACTTGAATCCCTCACAAAATAGTCAATAGGGATCCCAACCCACAGGTACCTATCCACTGTACCTCTGTAGGAGTCAGCTCCCCTATCCAATCCCAACATATCAAAAAATGCTCTCTAATCTGGAGGTTATCAAACACCTCCTATTATCATCACAAAGACAACTAATCAGACTCATACCAAAGACTCCTATCATGTGCTCTATCTATCAAGTGACCCATATCAGTGACCCATATCAAGCAACCTATATCAGTGACCCCTATCAATGACCCATGTCAAGAGACCTATATCAGTGACCCATATCAAGTGACCCATATCAGTGACCCATATCAGTGACCCATATCAAAAGACTCGTATCAGTGACCCATATCAAGTGACCCGTATTAGTGACCCATATTAGTGACCCATATCAAGTGACCCATATCAGCGACCCATATCAGTGACCCATATCACACAATCAAAACATCATTCTATTTGTATTTCAAGCATAAATATAAATAAGTTTTCACATCAATCATTTACTATTTGTTTTCTATCACAGAAAGCAAATTTATCAGGAGTCATACCAATCATTTACTATTTGTTTTCTATTGCAGAAAGCAAATTTATTAGAAGTCCTATCAGGCATTTACTCTTTGTCTTCTATTAGGAGAAGCAAAGTTATCAGTTAATCATTAGATTTCCTATCATTTATCCATATCAACATGATGGCAAAAACAATTTCTTTATTTATTGACCAAGGATGCAATATAGACCATTATTTTTTATTCTGGAATTCTGCCAAAATTTCCCATATGCACTACTCTGTGCCTCTGATGCGCTAAAATGCAAAAGTGCTAAATTTTCTCCTATTAGCGCTAAAATCCTGGACGCGCTAATCTAGGCAGCATATGCGCTATTTCATCACATAGAAGTGCTAAAACCCTATATGCACTAAACTACCTAGTGGATGTGCCACTTCATAACCTCGTTGCGCTAACCCATGCCTGGTGTGACCAATTCCTAGATGCGCGACTCTGTGCCCTAGATGTGCTAAAGTTTTCTAGCCAGACTCACACCTATAAGTGCTAATCTACACTTCGTATGTGCTAGAACACTTGGTTTTACCCTACACCCTATATGCACTAAAGCACATCCTATAAGTGCTATGAAAATTTATGAATACGCTAAAACAGAACTGCGGATGCACTAAAACGGAATTTCAAAACTTAAATCTGCATAAAAAACATACAAAAATAACTAAAAATCATGAAATTTTGATGCACAAAAGGTTTAATTGACTCACCAGTGGTCCATACATGGCTGGTCTCTAGAATCGGCACGCCCGCTCGAATCTATGAGTATGCAATGGGATCGACATCTTCCTAAGTCACTGTTAGAGCATCCAAACTCACTGTAGAAAAAGAGTGAAAATGACTTCCACTTTTACCCTTTTTACCTTATATGAGTCATTTAAGGTGGGTTTTTTAGGGCATTTTCTTTTCCATCACTTTATTTCACCAGGGGCATCTTTTTCCACCCATTTTTCGGGCGCTAAATCACTGAACCACTAGCAGAAGGTTATTTTCATCAGATTTTTGAACCTCATATCATCCTCCGTGATTTACCTCCCGAGGGGGCATCATTAGCATCAACATCAAAAACATATCAGGGGAAAAATAATTTTTTTTTTCTTTGAAGCAATATGTTTCACACATCACTTCAAAGAGGGGCAAAATGTATACGTCTAAAAATGGTCACAGTTAATCAAGCTTGTTAATTAATTAAATATAAATTATTTAATTAATCTTCTAAAGTCACCTACATATAAATAAATTTAATCATTTATTTATATTGTTCACTTTTATAATTCCTCTACTTTAATTAAATAAATAATTTTATTTAATTATCACCGTCTCCCATATTCCTCTTAATTAATTAAATAGATTTTATAATCTATCTATATTAATTATCATAAGTTTGAATTTTTAATTCAAATGATATTCTTTCTAATTCTTCATTTAATTAAATATTCTAAATATTTAATTACCCACTTTCTAATTCTTCACTTCACAGTTCATTAAATATTCTAAAATATTTAATTAGCAACTTTGCTTTCTTTTCAGTTAATTAAATATTCTCAAAATATTTAATTAGCAAATTTCCTTTCTTTTTAGTTAATTAAATATTCTCAAAATATTTAATTAGCAACTTTCCTTTCTTTTCAGATAATTAAATATTCTAAAATATTTAATCAGAAACTTTCTTCACTTCATATTTAATTAAGTATTTTATATATTTAATTAAATTATGTTCTATCATCTTCTCACACATAATTAGATATTAAATATTTAATTATGGAAACTTCTAAATTCACCGTCACATGTAATTTATTTAATTATAACACTTATCTCTTGCTCAATTCTCAAATGACAACTTTCCTTTAAATCTGAAAGAGAAAATCTATAGAGAAGGAAACATTCCATTTCTCTCAACTTTTCAAATCTCTCACCATTCATCTTGACAAAATTTGATCTCAACCATTGATCAACTCAGCTAATCAAAACTCTTTGAAAACTCTATAAATACCTGTGTTAATCCAAGCATTGGTTACATAGACATAGACACATACACACAATTATGCTTGCACACTTCATCTTTTTCATTTCAGTAATATTCATATCTTAGCAATAGCATAGTTTTGCATTTTGTATAAGATGCATTCTTGGTTTTAATCTCGTTCTCTAGTAGTCCATTTCGTTGAGCTTATCATATCAAATCTGAGAGCAATTTCAATCAAACAAAACGCTGGAGATATAGAGAAATAAGATGACTTCGAAGGGGCTGCGATAAGAGTTTGGTCATACTTTCTTTTAGCTTCTTTGATTCAATGTTTTATTAAATTTGTTTTGAATTCATTATAATAAATCATATTTTCATACACACAATTGGCATTCTAGGGTTTCTAATTTTGCATTAGTTAAATTGCATATAGCTTGCATTTTTACATCTAAAATCATTGAAATTCATATAAAATATATATTTTCACTTAGGTTACAAATCATACAACATAAAAAGTATAAAAATCAATTGAAAATTTCTAATTTTTTTGAAAAAAACCCCCACTGGGACTCGTACACCCCTCTAGGTGAATCAATCCTAGTGCAGATTTTTCACTACATTTTTAAAAATTCAAAGCTATGTTTCTATGCTCTTGTTTTCTATTTATAGCTTTATGTTTCCATTTACAAATTTTTGGTTATAATAATTTGATTTTTCTTAGTTTATATTGCATTTTCATTCATCTTGCATCTAGTATCTAGTATCCCTTGGATGAGTATTTGGTGTTCTATTGCTAGTACTATAGTGACATGAAGTTCGAGACTCATGTCATCCCATGATAGAACAATTGTCATGTATCTTAGGTTGTATACCTCTTTCACTCCTAGTATTGACAATATTACACTAGGTATGGACCATACCCTTAACAACTCTTTGCATTCAAGTAGTGTGACACATGTTGAAACAAGGGTTGATAGTGTTCCATAAGAAAACATAATTCAAATTCATGAGGATTTAACAAACATACAACATCAAGTGCAAAATTACAACATTTCAACTACTACCATCCCTACTATAGATAACATTCATCACATGCTTGAAAATGAAGATGGTCTTGAACTTGTGAAAAACATAGTTCAAATATTTGGAAAACACCTCACCTCAACCACTAGTTGTCCTTTACCTACAAGCAATGTCACAAGCCAAGGAGCAATTCAAATTCCTCCTCCCACAACAATTGCCTCTATTCTTACCTATACCAACCCTCAAGTCACAATAACAATTCAACCGACTAGTAATGTGATTCCTTGCTCAAGTATTTTTGCTAGCATCCCTAGTACCTTTGTGGCATCACATGTCATATCTCCTACCACTTTACCACATATAAGCATTCCATTCACTTGTCCCTCAAACACATACACCCCAACACCTTTTTCACCTCCATCTCATAACACAAAAAATTACCCTCATAAATCAACTCTTCCAAAATATTTCATCCCTTCGAAAACAAATCTCCACCATCAACCAAAATCAAAATGGCCCACCTACATATTATGTGAAAAGAAGCCCATTTTTCTTGAAGATATTGCAAACACCAATGCCACAAGGTGTAGAGGTGCATAAATTCAAGAAAAATGTGGGAAAGGGAGATCCTTCTAACCATGTTAATGCTTATACTATCATATGTAGTGACTTTATCCTTGATGATAAACTCTTGTCTAAGCTTTTCCCTAGCTCCTTGAAAGATACTACCTTGGAATGGTTCTCTTCATTACCAAACAACTCAATTCATTCATTCAATGAACTTGTTGAGGAATTTATCAATCATTTCCAAGTTAATATGACTCCTAAGATGACCTTGGCCAATTTGATGAGATGCAAGAAAAAAGAAGAAGAAAAGATTATAGATTTTATCTCACGCTATCAATTGCTTTATTCCCAAATTGATGTCAATGTTCTCGATCCTCACCTTCAAAATATTTCCATAGAAAATTTGCAAAGGAAGATACAAGACAAACTTACCATGATGAAATTTCCCTCCTTCATGCACTTTTGTACCACCCTCCATGATTACCAAAATTCGGTTAGTAGTCATGATGGAAAGTCCACTCCTAGCCAAACTGAGAATTTCAAGTCCACAAACCAAAACAATTACCAAAATTTTAGAAATCAGAATGAAGGATTCCTTCAACTTAATCCCCCTCAAAAAAAATTAAAAATACCAATAACCAAATAGCTTCCATAAAAGAAATTATACCCTTTAACTATGGGGACCCGAAAAGACAATTCACTCCCCTACTTGATACCCTTCATAATACAATGTCCCAACTTTTAGAACAAAAAATGATAACCTTGCCTCCCATTAAAACACCTGATCCTAGTAAGCCTCTACCTCCGAACTTTAGATCAAATGCTTATTTCCATTACCACTGACAAAATGGACATGATACAAAATAGTGTAAGCATCTTAAATATCTTGTGCAAGACCTCATTAACTCTAGTCGGACTTCTGTTGGAGGTGTTAATGATCAAGGAAATAAGTCTATTTTCCCTCCTAACCAAAACTTGCAAATTTTTACCAACCCCATGCCAAAACATAATATTTCATTTGTCAAAGCTGGTGATACTACAAAGACTAATGTGATGAATATTAACATGGATGATGAGAACATAGATACAATTAAACAAAGTCCTATGGATACTGATCAACAAGAAAAAAATCCTATTGATGGTTTGGTTGCATTGGTCGAGACTCAACATCATAATATCCAAACTAAAAAGACTCTTGAGATTGCTTTCTCCTAACAAGATATACTTAAACATACAATTGATGGTCCTCTTTACATAGCCGACCAAATCTATGATAAGCCCACTAATGGGATATTAATAGATCCAGTCTATGGAGAAAATGTCATCACTGAGGAATTCTTACTTCTGCATGAACTCTATCAAGATATATACGATAAATCAAAAGCATGGATCAAGACACATAGTGGTTTTACTCTCTCTATGATGGGATCAATCATGTTTCCTTTACAAATAGGACCAAAAACATTAGATATCTCATTCTTCATCATCCTACAGTTGGACTAATTTCATGTGAAGCTAGGCTATCCATGGCTTCGTTCCATGAATGCAATCCCCTCAGTCATACATAAATTCTTAAAGTTTCCCTTTGACAATAAAATTTTCATCGTCCATCATAGTGGCTTTAACCTATTGTCCTCCTGTGTAAAATTTTCATGGATTTATTTTGGCCCAAGCTTATAGAACCTATAAAACCATGAGAAGACTTCTTTTTCATGTCCTATCAAAATTTTAAGGAAAAGAAAATAGTAGAATTATCCCTCCAAAACATGCCTCAATCCACCACTGAGCCTACCATCCTTGATGAAACCATGATTGAGCCTAAACAAATTCCAAACAACCAAGATCAACCTAAAATAGAAACTTCACCTACATCCTACAAAATACCAAGAGATAACGAAAAAAATCCAGTCACACCTCCTAGAATAAAACAACTTTACAAAATCAAAGAGAGAGTAGCTAAACAACCTCCCATGGTTCCCTTCATTCCTCTCCTTAGGGAAGACAATAAACCTATAGCTGATCAACCTACTCCTACAAAAACACAACTTGAAAATATAAATAAAAGAAATAGAGGTGCTAGAGAGCATAGGTTTAGATGTTGTTCCCTTGCTCGTAGGTTAAATGAAGAAAAGAAAAAAGAAAATCAAAATCCAAACTTGACTAAAGTAATGCATGATGAGCCTACCCCTTCATTGAAAAAAAAGATCCTATAATGCAACCACAACAAGAGATGAACCCTTCCTTAGATATTATCATTTGACCTCTTGTTGTGATTAACTTAGATGAAAATGAGGAGGTTGCTAAAATTGGTGAAAAGCTGCATAATGAATTAAATACATTGTTTTCCTCTTCCATGAGCTTAAATGATAATTCTCCTAAGAAGAGTGTTGAACCTAGTGATGGCCTTAGTTCGTCACTTTCTATTGTCCCTCTAGCTAGTTGTCTTCCTTCTATATATGATGAACATGATTTGGATGCAAATGACTTGCTCATAGGTTGACTTGCACATGCCTTACTTGTCTTTTACATTATTTATTTTTCATTTTCTTTTGTGTGATTGCATGTTCTTATTGTGATGTACCCTATACTATTTTGTTTGATGTACCTCTCTCTCTTTATGATATTCCTCTATTTGTACCTTCATTCTTTTATATGTCATAAATCTTTTCTTTTTTCCTTTTATCTTTTCTTTGTCTCATGTTTTCCTTTTTTTTCTTATTGTTTTCCTCTTCCATGTTGACCTGAAAGGTTTTTCTTTGTTTTCAATCTCTTTATGTAATTCTTCTAGTTCTATGAGTATTTGAGGAATGATGATGGTTCTGAGCCCTCTAAAAACACTGTAGAAAGAATATACTAACCAAAAATCCATAAACCCCTTATGTGTTTGTATTTTCATTTTTGGGGGAAACCCCACTCTTGTCCTTTTTGCATGACGTAGCTTCATTTGGAAACATATGACTTGGCATAGGGATTTCTAAGTTATCTCTATTGTATTCTTTATTGTTATCATTTACCATTTGCAACTTTAAAGTAATTTCACACAATATGGTGTTTAGAAATTTATTTTAAGTGGGGGCATACATTGGCATCATTCTTTTGTATTTTTCTTTTTCATGTTTCATGATGTTGTATTCTTGCTTCATGTGATGTTTCTTTCACTTAGTGGATGACATTGGGTGTGATGTTCTTCAAGAGTGTGATCTCTCTCAACATATTATATTCCTCTTAGTGGCTTGATGTGACACACTGCATCCCCTAAGTTGTTAGGTACAATGTTCCCTAAGTTAAGACCTCATATGAACTAAGCAAGACTCCTTTGAATGTTCCTTATTATTGCATTTTCATTTTTAGTTATATGGCCACCTTGCATAATGCACCTTGCATTCCTATGGAGCCATTGTGTTTGTTTATGAGATCCAAGCATACAAATTTTTTATTGTCTCATGAAGCTTGAAGGTCATTTTTGTGTGGTGCCTTATTAAAGTTATACTAGGAGGTATAACTTATGTATGGTTTTTTTGATGGGAAGCCTGACTGAGGCATGACTCTCCTTTAGCCACTTGCACATGAGTGTAAATGCATACTAGTCACGTGCGTATGTGTCTCACCTCTTTCAGATCCTCACCCAACGAACAACTTGAATTTTTGTTGCCTCAAAGTGAGCTTGAATTTTTTAGAAAAAACAACCTAGATCTGATCCACATCATGATGGAAAAATGGTCGAAGCTTGATCTACCTCTTTATTTTTCATTTTGTTTCATTTTCTCTATGTCTTTGGCACTATATGCTTGTTCCTTTACAATGCTCTTATATCATTTTCATGTGTCTTCTTTTGTGCCTATGTTAGTTTGCTATGGGATCTTGATCTTGGGGGCTTGGTCATCCCTCTTGGTCGTTTTCATCCTATCTTATTGGAATAGGTGCACTTGGACCCCTCTTGAAGTGAGTTTTTCTACTTTAGTGTGAGTTTAAAGCAAGTTCATCCTCTCACTAATGTGGGGGCTAAATGTAGTGTTAAAAAATGTCATTGATGACATTTTGACACTTGTTTGGGCCCTCCTTGTAAAATTAAGCTTAATGATGGCTTGAATTAGTGTTGTAATGTGTTTAACACACTCGCATTAGGTCTTGGGACCTTGAGAATTAAAACAACTTAATCATGCATTATTTGGAGTCTTGTAAAGTGTTGTAACACACTTTCACACTTTTCTAGGGTTGTAATTAATAATTGGGCTTCTTTATGATTTAATTGGCCTTATTTTGCATCCACAAGCATTATTTAATGCATATTTTCATAACATAAATCAACATCCAATAATAGTTTATGTTTTTTAGGTTGTGTGGCCCAAATTTAGTGATTTGGGACTCATACGCCACCCTGGGTGTATGATTCCCACCTAGGTTTTTGGGTCCCAATCTTGGTTTCATACCTTTCTAACCATTTTTGAAATTGGTCCCATAAATTATGCATAATGGGACTCATTCACCACCTTGGGTGTATGATTCCTATGTAGCCCAAAATTAAAATTAATTCAAATTCTTGGCAATATTTTATCCTCCTAGCTCTGATGTTGGCTTATAGTGTTGTAATTTCAGGAATTCTTGCATAATTAAGTATAAATACAAGTTTCTTCCAGTCATTTTACACCTAACAAGTTAAATGAGCATTCTTATAGAAAATTTTAGTTCACAAGAGAATTGAAGCATTTAAAAGAGCATTCAATAGTCTTCAAGAGTATATTATCAAGAATTTTAGACCATTATTCAAGCATCAAGCATCATGTCAAAGTCTTCATGCATCATGTTTGTTTTGGAGCTAACATTTGTGATGTAGGGTTTCATGATTCAAGTAGGCATTTCATTCAAGATCTATCATATCCAAGCAGGGGTCAAGATGTACATCCATTGGATCCATCTCATACATGTTTGCAACACTTCATTGCTTGGGTTTGGTGAGTTGCAAAATCATATTTTTTTCATTCATCATTCTTCATTCCTATTTCATTTCATTTCAAGGTTTGATTACCAAAACGGGGTTTGGCAAAGGAAAACCCCTTTCCACTAATGAAACAAAAAAAATTCCCTCTCTTTAGTGTGTGATTTATAGGTTTAGATTGAAGATAAATTGAAGATAAAGTTTAGAGAAAGTTTTCAAAGTGTTCAAATTTGTCACCTTGCATTGGAGATATTTGGAATACTTTTACAAACTGCAAATCAAGATTTTGGATCCAAAAATCAATTAGGAAGCATATAGTAGACCTTGAAGACCATATTCAAACTTTGAAGATTTAGAAAACCCTAATTGGACTCATACACTAGTTCTAGCGTATGAGTCTCAATTTAGGTCAAAAATTAGATTTTTATAGATTCAAATACACATTTTCCAGATTCCTATTTCTACACAAAATCTAGATCTGGGACTGATTCACACAACTTGGTGTATGAATCCCACTTAGCATTAAAGTCACTATTTTTTATCATTTTAGAGCTTCATCTAGTCATCTTCAAATTTCTAGGTGCACACATTTCATCTTGCAACTTTCTATTTTGTTTTACATGCATTTCTAGGTCATTTAGTGAAAAACTACATCATATTAGGGTTAATCATTCAATCTTGTATTGCATTTGTCTTTCCAAGTCATAACTTGGTGGTGAGCCTTCATTACTTCATAATCATATAATATGACAACCTTATTTCAAGATCTCTTTCTCCTTTACATTGAGATCTTTAGGGTCATCCTTGAATGAGAGTGTGGAAGATTGTTATTCTAGGTCCCAAACCCTAGAACCCAAAAATTTCCCCCGCTTTAGTTAGCATGTTTGGACCTTTTAAGAGATGTGGTTTTGATATGGTCAAGAATTGGTTGTATAAGCACAACATTTCCTCTTATGAGTTCAATTTAGAGAAAAGAAATGAGGTCATTAAGAAACATGTTAGCCATCTTTCCTATTTATGAGAACATATTAGAGCAAGAGAATCAAACCATTGAAACAATCTTTAATATCACCTTTCCTATCCCTCACTCAAAACCTACTATCTCTCCCATCTATGAGGATTATATGATACAAGAAGATACAATCATAGATAATCATCACAATAATAATTTTTCTTCTCCTGATACCTCTCCTATTAGTGAAAAAGATATCTTGGTGAAAGAAGATACAATCATTGAGAATCATGAAGGTCATTTTTTTCTTTCCCCTCCTCCCAGTTGGGAAGATATTATGACACAAGAAGATGAGATCATTGACACATTCCTTAACATTACTTTACCTATTATCCATTTATCTCCCAACACCTCCCCTACTTGTTAGAATTCTTTAGTGAAAGAGCATACAATCATGGATAGTCATGAAAATCACATTTGTGAGGAGGATATGTTGGTATTAAGAGATCTAATGATTGATATCTATTAACATCCTACCTCTCCTACTTGGGAAGACATTATAGGACATGGGGATGTAATTGTAGATAACCATAACAATAAAATATTTTCTTCGATCATCATATCTTTCCTATATATGAAGAAGATAATTTTGTGTTAGAAGATATACTTATTGAGGATCATGAGAATCTTGTTTCCTACCATTTGGAAAAATCTATTTGAATGAAAGGATCCAATAATTAGTAAGTAAGAAAATCATAGTTATTCTTCTTTTGATGCTCCCCTTACTTGTGATGAAGCTATCTTACAAAATCTAACCATGGAATGTGATGAACATCTAGTTTTCTCCTCTCCTAAAAGATCTCCTACTAGGGTAGATATCATGGTGCAAGAGAATGATAACATTGACACATTTCTTTCAAACAATGGTAATGAGGCTTCCTTATATGAAGATGATGAAGTGATATTAGACTCCCCTTCACTAAGAGATCATGAAAATAAGGACAAGTCATTTGATTTTATGCACATTAGATACCCCTTGAAGAAATATAATAAGCCTAAGCTTATCATTTATCCACCCTCACAACAAGCACAAGTTCAAAATGAGATTGTTCTAATCTTAGAACCACCTAAAAGTCAACTTGATAATGATAATTTTTTGCAACAACCGAGTTACAATATCATTGCTCATACATACAATACAAAGAACAATAGGAAACCACAAAAATCTCTCGTTTCATTACCATTACCTCAACCTATCTTGCCTAGTGCTCCTCATTTGATTTTACAAAGTGGGAAGGAGTATGACCTTGTTGAACAACTAAAAAATACTCCTGCTAAGATAACCTTATGGGACCTTATTCAAGCATCACCTAATTATCATAACATTCTTTAAAGTTATTTACAAAATAAATTTGGGATAAAGAGAACCATTTTTGACAATGGTTCAGCCCTTAACATGTGTAGCATAAGCATTTTGGACAAGATTAAATTAGATAAAATCCAAATTCAACCTAACTCTTTATCTATTCTTGGGTTTGACAACATAGGAAAACAACCACTTGGTGTGATTACATTACTATCAAAGTTGGAAAGGTTATGTTGCAAACTCCTATCCATGTTATGCCTCATGATATTTCATATAATATTCTTTTAGGAAGGTCATGGATTCATGCAATGAATGGGTTTCCTTCTACTCTTCATTGTAAAATAAAGTATATCTACAACAATAAAGTATATATAATCAAAATTGCTCCTGAGCCTTACAGTGTTTTAAAAATTTAAAAAGACAAGGAAAATCCATTGAAAACACTAACTTCAACTACACAAGTGGAACTCATGTAAAATAAAGCAAAAGAGAACCACATTAAATAAGTTATAAAGTTATAGGAAGATGATTAGGTTTCCTTAGATTCCACACCTACATTCATGGGAAAATACAAAAAGGGAAAAGAAAAAGTGGTAATTTCAACACAAAATTCAACATAATCTTCAAAAGCATCCACTTCAATCACTTTATAAGAAGAAGAAAATTACACAACAAACTTTGATGAAGATTTCCCTATAGAGCCTAACATGCAAGAAACAACTAGTGGTCTTGGTTATTGTCCTTTGAAAGAAATGAAAGCCTCAAACAAATCTTCACTCAATGTCAACACTCTTACAAAAGATTATCCTAGGACAACTTTAAATTTTGTGCATATTGAGTTAATCGATACTACATGTGGGAATATCTCATTAGATATGCATCAAATTGATAATTTGTCTACTCATCATAATCAATAACAGTAGTTGCTTCTCCTTTCCATGTAAAAATTGTAGGATCATAGCATATTCACTCTTGTATTTTTTACATTCTATAGTGTCAAAAAAAGTTGTTGGGGGCATTTTCACAATTGTTTGAGCCCTCATGAAATTGAGCTTCATGTTTCTTTGATTTAGAGTTTTAATGTGGTTGACATATTCACATTCTCTCTTAGTCCCTTGTGAACTAATGAATTTAAATTGTACTTTGCTAAAGTGTTGTAACTCACTTTCACACCTTTCTAAGGTCTTATTAATTAGTTATACATAATAAACCCCTTTTTAATTAAAATAAACATTAATCTTTCCTTTCTCAAAGTGTTGTAAAGTGTTGTGACCCACTTTCACACTTTTATAGGCTTGTCATTAATAATTGGGCTTTCTTATGTTTTAATAGGCCCTATTTTGCATCCACAAGCCTTATTTATTGCATCTTTTTTAGGATAATCCTAACACCAATTAGTAGCCAATCATAATTTAGGTGTTTCTAGCTTGTGTGGCCCAAATTTAGTGATCTAGGACTCATTCGCCACCTTGGGTGAATAGGTCCCACCTAAATTTTTTGGTCCTAAACTTGTTTTTACACCTCTTCTAAACACTTTTGATTTTTGGTCCCATACATTATGCTAGATGGGACTCATTTTCCATCTTGGGAGAATGAGTCCTGTGTGGCCCAAAATTAAAATAAATTCAAAATTTTGGGGGGATTTTATTCTCCTAGATCTGATGTCAGCTTGTATTGTTGTAATTTTGAGAATTCTTGCATAATTGAGTATAAATGCATGGTTCTTTCTCTCATATTTTTTCCTAGCAATATAACAAGCAATCAAGTGTTCACAAGAGTATTTAAGAGCATTCAAGTGTCTCCAAGAGAAAATTTTCAAGCATTCTGAGCAACATTCAAGAATTCAACCATCATGTCAAAGATCCCATGCATCATGTTGTTTTAGAGCTAACAATTGAGGTGTAGGATGGTGTGACTCAAGAAAGCATTACATTAAAGATCAAAATCATTCAAGCAAGAATCAAAGTCTACATCCATTAGCTACTACAAACATATTTGTAGCACCTTATTGCTAGGGTTTGGTGAGTTGCAACATTGTTATTTTTGCATTCATCATTCTCCATTCTTATTTGATTTAATTTCAATGATTGATTTCCAAAATGGGGTTTGACCAAGGTAAACTTGTATCCATTAACCCCCAACATTTTTCCCTCTCCTTTGTCTGTGATTTGTAGATCTAGGTTGCAAATTTACTAAGGGGCAATATTGGAGAAAAGTTGCAAATCATTCAAAGTTGTCATTGAAGTTGTCATCAAGTCTTGGAGAACCTTGGAAAAGACCTACATGTTACAATTCGAGGATTTAGATCTGGAAACCAATTAGGAAGGATAGAGTAGATAGAGAAGAGCATGATAAGCTTTTGAAGTTGTAGAAAATACAAACTAGACTACTTCTCCATTTCTGGAAAATGAGTCCTAGTTCCAGTCAATTTTCAGGATTTTATAGATTTGGATATGCTTAGCAGATTCCTGTTCCTGCATTTTTTTCTAGAAATAGGACTGATTGACCCAACTTGGTGAATGAGGCCCTATCAGCAGTAAAAGTAAAATTTCTAGTGATTTAGACCTCCATTCATTCATCTCCAGCTTCCCAGGTGCACACCTTCCTATCTTCAGTTTTCTGTTTCATTTCATTTACTTTCATAGGTCATTTAGTGTTAGTTTGCATTCAATTAGTTTTTTTCATTCCATTTTTCATCTCATTATCTTTTCCAAGTTTAAACTTGGTCATGAACCCCTCATTCGATCATATTCATCCCCTAGAACAACCCTCTTGCAATATTTCTTTCTCTTTTGCATTGAAATCTCAAGGGTTTGTTCTTGAGTGAAAGTAAGTGGAAATTGCCCTCTTAGGTCCTAAACCCTAAGAGTGGGAAGTAAAAAATTTTCCACCTTTTATTTTGGTGAGCCTACATTTAGAAAATTTAATTTTTTGATTTGAAGTGCATTATTATCCTAGATTTAGCTTGCATTGGTTAACTTGCATTCTATGGTTTCATATTTTGCATTTTTGTATCTCATTTTACTAAAAATAATTCAAAATCTACATCTACATCTCAAATACATATCAAAAACATAAAAAAGCATAAAATTTAATTAGAAATTTTTGAAATTTTTGAAAAAAATTCATCCCTGGGACTCATTCACCACATTGGGCAAATCAATCCCTTTGCATATTCTACATAGCATTTTCTAGAATTCAAACTTCAGTTTTTGAGTTTCTATTTTCTGTTATTGACTTTCTATTTCAATTTCCAAATTTTATGTTTTAACATTTCATTGTTCCTAGCTTATATTACATTTGCATTCACCTTGTATTTAGTATCCCTTGCATGAGTATTTGGTGTCCTATTGATAACACTATAGTGAGATGAAGCTTGAGACTCATGTCATCCCATGATAGAACAATCGTTGTGGATCTTGGGCTTTCTAGCTCTTTCACTCCTAGTGTTGACTCAAATTCATCTTGCATTTGAGTAGAAAATTCTTTACACATCTTGATATTGATACCACCAAATATGATGTCATCTACATATACTACAACAATAATCATGTCTGAACATCCTTTCTTGAATCCTTATTGTTGTAGGTACTAGTCTAATCTGGAATACCAAGTCCTCAATGCATTTTTTATACCATACAATGCTTTCCTTAGTCTGTAAACGTAATCTTCTTCTTATAATAGCTGAAAACCTTCTAGTTGTTATGTGTAGAATTCTTCTTCAAGGTTCCCATTCAATAAAATATATTTTACATCCATTTGATAAACTTTAAATCCTTTAAAAACTAAAAATTGAAGAAATGTTCTAATGGCTTCTAATCTTGCAATAGGTGCAAATATTTATTCAAAGTCTATAACTTCAACTTGTGCATATCCTTTGCAGACCAACCTTTCTTTATTCCTTATTATAGCTCCATCTTCATTTATCTTATTTCTAAACACAATTTAGTGGAAATCACATTTTTGCTTGGGGGTCTAGGAACTAATTCCCATGTTTTTTCTTCTCAATTTGATTCAACTCTTCTTCCATTTCCTTTATCTAGCTCTCATCCTTGCTGGCCTCATACTAGATTTTTGGTTAAATATGTGAGAAGAGAGAAAGTTGACTTGTTCCTTGTCCTTTTCATTTTTTCTCCTTGTCTCGAAAACTTCATTTTTTCTCCCAATTATTTGATCTGTAGGATGATTCTTTTGAGCATATTTTGCAAGTGCTTTTTCATTCTCTTCTTTTGGCTCTTCATCAACCATCTCTTCTTCATAGTATGGTTCATCTTCAAAGTTATCTTTGTTAGAATTAACATATTCAATTCTTCATGCATCTTGACATTGATACTTTCTACAATCTTGTGCAATATTTTATTATAACATTTTCAAGCCTTCCTTTGGGTGGGATATCCAAGAAATATTCCTTCATGACATCTAGAATCAAAGCTTCCCAAATTATCTTCTTCTCTTTTAATGTAGCACTCGCTACCAAACACTTTGAAATACTTGATAGATGTTGGATTATCGTACCACAATTCATTGGAGTCTTGTCACTATTTACTCTAATTTGAACTCCATTCAAAATATAAACTATTGTATGGACTACCTCTCTCCAATATACATCTGATAACTTGGCCTCATTCAACATTGTTTTGGCCATCTCCTTAACTATTCTATTCTTTCTCTCAACTAATCCATTTTTTTGAAGTTCATAAAGCATAATATTGTTTTTTAATTTCATGCTTCTCACAATATTCAATGAATTCATTTGATGTGAATTCTCCACCTCTATGTGATCTTAAACATTTGGTTTTTTTGTCAATCTCCTTTTCAACCATGGCTCTAAAAGTCTTGAATCTTTCAAATTCTTTTGACTTGCCCTTCAGAAAGGTTACCCATGTCATCCTTGAATAGTCATAAATCAAAAACATGAAGAATATTTCACCTATCAATCCTCTTGTCCTTGTAGGACCACACAAATTAGTGTAAACCAGTTGTAGGGGCTTTGTAGTTGAGTATTCTTTTGTCTAAAATTTGACCCTTGTTTGCTTGCCTATTTGACATTCTTTGCAAGTGGTGTTTTTAGGCTTAGTTATCTTAGGCATGTGTCTTACTAGTCCTTCTAAGCTCACTTTCACCAAATTTTCAAAATTGGCATGCTCCATTCTCATATGCCACACCAACTCTCATCTACTTGTCCTATTAGACAATTCTAACCTTTTACTTCACTAAGATTATAGAGATTGATTTTAGTTCTCACTCCATATGCAATTTTTTTTCCATTTTTCCTTATTTTACATCCATATTAATTAAATGTGACTTTATAACCATTTTCACGTGCATTTGATTGACACTTAGCAAGTTGTGCTTCAAACCTTCAACATAGAGAACACCTTTTGTAGGCAATTTACCATCTATGCTCAATGTTCCTTTTCCACATATTTTCATTACAGTGTTGTCACCCAAATTGACTAGACCTTCCTTACATGTCTTGAGTTGGATGAATTTTCTCTTGTCACCAGTCATATGCTTTAAACATCCACTATCAATTACCCATAATTTTTTCTTCTTTGTATGAAGAGAATTTTGTGCAATCATTGATTGTATGGGATTCTAATCCTTTTCCTTCCACACCTTCTTAGATTTATTCTCTACATTTTATTCCTTCTTTTCAAGGACTTTAGACTCTTTATTCACTTTAGGAGGTGTATTTTTCTTTTCCTCATTCTATACTTTTAGTCTTATAAATTTTGTTCTAAAATTATTAGCTATATGACCAAAGTTATTACAATTGTAACATATTACATTCATTTCAACTAAAGGAGAAAATGGATTGGAACTACTCTACATTTTCTAGTCCTATGATGAAACTAATTACAAGTATAACAATACCCATAGAAGTATGAAGAGTACCTAGTCATATCATTTCCTTGAGTAGGATGAGGGGGTCTTCTATGTCTTGGCTTCTTCAAATCTCTCACCCTTGTGAATCAATCAACATTAGTTCTTCTTATGTTTCTCCTATTCTTTCTATGATTAGGAACTGATTCAATTTTCTTCTTGTATATAATAGGTTTCTTTAATTCATTATTTTTCTTTTCCTCGGGAATTTTATTCTCATCTCCAGAGGTACTCTCCTTGCCAATTTTCTCACAATCTATACCAACTTTTTCTTCTACTCTAAATCTTTCATACAATTTTGCATATGCACTCATAAAATTACTCTTCCCTTTCTCTAAACTCAAACCATGTTTCTCTTTGTTAGAATTCTTTTGCACATTTAATAATCCATCAAGAATTTGTGAGTCTTCCTTCAACTTCAGGCATTTTTCTATTTGTTCTCTAGCATTTTCTAAAACTTTTCTTAAGGCAACTGTTTCTGCCTCTAGTAGTATACGTTTGTCAACTTCAAAGTGTATTTTAGATTTAACTACATCTTCAATTCTCTTGGCTTCCTCCACTTGTATCTTAAATCTCACCAAAATTTGATTATAATCTACAAGATTTTTGCTTATCTTGGTAATCTCTTTTTGAGCAAGCTTCTTCTATGCTTACTTTCCTTTTTTAGGCTATCAACCTCCTCTCTCAAGTTATCAATCTCTTCTAAGGAAAAAATGAGTTCTCCTTCAAGATAAAATTCTCCTTTTTCTTCACCTTCTTCACCAATATCCTCAATATTTCCACCTTTATATTCTTCAAAGTCTTTTTCGATGAAAAGAAATTCATTTTCTTCCATAAAAAAGGCACAATATTATTCATCATCTCTATACTTGTTGGAGCCTCTTCTTAATCTTTTGATGAAGTTTTCTTCCTCATTAGTATCTTCATTCTTAGATGTAGAAACTTCCTCCTTGTCTCTCTTGAGTACCTCATCTTTCTCCTTATTTGAACCTTGGAATGTAGCTTCTCTTTTAGATGATTATGCTTTTCCCATTCTCATTTCATATGTAGTGAATATGCCATATAGATCATCAAGAGTGATTTTATCTAATTATCTTTCTTCCTCTATTGTAGATATCTTGGAGTCATACTTGGAAGGCATGGACCTTAACACCTTTTTCACAATGACTGAATCCTTTACTTCTTCTCCAAACCCTCTGATTGAGCTCACTTTTCATCAACTTTGAGAAGATCAATATTTTCTTCATCACTCATCATGAGGCTTTCAAATTTGGATATGAGAATTTGTAGCTTTACCAACTTCACTTTATCATCTCCTTTGTAGATTCCTTTCAACTTATTCTAGCCATCATGTAGTATTGCATGCATCGCTTTGACAAATAATGAGCTAGTCAAACCATAGAGAATGGCATGCTTTGCCTTTGCATTATTCTCATAGTATTTCTTTCCTATAGCATTAATAGGAGTAGTGACCAAAGGTGTATATCCATTCTTAATAGACATCCACACATCAAACCCCAAGGATGCCAAATATGTCTCCATTAGAATGCTCCATAAAGCCTAATCTAATCCATCAATCCAAGGTGCCTTGTTTGTAGATGAACCTTCTTTATTGGCCATTGTGTTCACTTGTCTAAGATCTACCCCAGTTGATTAAGCTTCTCCTAGGAAACCAAGGTCCTCATACCAATTGTTGGAATGCAAGAATCTACAAAGAGGGGTGAATCAGTAGATCAATTAAAAATTTATGGCTTAAAAAGTTTCCACTGATTAATCCTTTTAAGCATTTTTAGTGCAGATTAAAACTAGACATGCAAAGAGATAAACATACACATACAATTGCACATAACATGACATATACATGGAAAAACCAAGATGGGAAAAACCACAATGAAAATATCTACTAGGATCTATTTTCCTAATCCAAAATCTCAAAAGATATCTTCTAAGTACAATGCTTGAGGGAACCAACCCAAGGAGACACCAATCCCCTAGTTTCAGGATCACCAAATCTAAGGAAGAACCAAATCCATACATTGAGCACCTACCCAGTTATTTGATAGCACCCACTTGTTTATGGTGGAAAAATAGGGTTTCATCAAGATAAATTGATCAAGATGATGAACCACTAATTCTCATCATAAAACATATAATCATTTTTATGTTATGATGCAAATAACAATCAAAAATCAATCTTAACTATTATAGAAAAAATGAGAGAAGTTTGGAAAGGATAGAATGTTGTGTACCTTGGTGCAAGAAGGTTGTTTTTAGGGTACAAAGGACTCATTCGCCTTTATTGGTGAATGGGTCCCTATTAGGATTTCTAAAAACTAAGATCCGGGTTTTGATCTTCAAGATCCACACTCTTAGCTCCTTGGTGATCAGCTCCCAAAAGCCTAAAATAAATTTTTTAGCCTTTTTTTTAATTTTCTTGCAATGTAGGTGACAACTTTGCAAAATGACAACTTTGATATTTTTTCTTTAATCTTGTTCTTTGATTGATTTTCAAACTTGAAACCTGCAAATAGACATTCAAGAGGAGAAAAACTTGTTGATTGTTAGAGGATAGGGGTTTTCCTTAGTCAAACTCCTTTGAGGTAATTAAAACTTGTGATGAAATAATGAAATTGAAGCATGAAACATGAAACATAAAATGCTGATACCTTGGAAGTTATCTTGAATTGAAAATATGCAAACTAGCATGAAGTGGCCATGAAGAATGTAGATCTAGATCTTGAATTGGATAAGAGTCAATGCTTGAATTGGATCTACAATGCTACATCAACAATCTTAGCTCAACAACATGATTGAATGTATAATGTCTTTGACATGGTGATATAATCTTCAATTTCTACACTAAAACCTTGATAATATACATTTGAATGCTTTTGAAGTGCTCAATAATGCTCTTGTGAATGTACTCTTGAATGTTCATAAAGATATAGGATTTATCAAATGAAACTATGTAAATTAACCTTGTATTTATACTAAATATAGTTATTAACACTGAAATTCAAATAAACCAAGCAAACATCAGATCTAGAATTAAAAATCATTAAAATCCAACCAAGAAAAAATTCAAAAATGGGTTTCCTATTGTGAGATAAGAGGGATTCGCTACACATGGGTCTCTTTGTTCTCAAGAGATCACCAAGGAAAAAATTGCCCTTATCCACCTCAACATAAACTAAATGAAGAAATTGCAAAGGAAATGTATACAAGCTAACTTTTAGAGAAAGTTACTTTAGGTCTTGAGAGAGTGAAACTTCCAAACTTCTGCCTTTGATAGAGGAGGTCTTGGCCAAAGGACGTTAAAGATTCAATATGTCAGTGTGATGCGCTATCGTCCAAGTGGTGTGTTGGTGTCCTAAGCAATCAAAAGCTCAAGATCTCAAGCAAGCAAAATAGATTCTCACTTCCTAACTCAGATCTGAGGTCTACTAAGAAAAATAATAAATCAGGGAAAAACAAATATGAGAAAAGCAAGAACTTAGAGAAAAATTACCCTGAATCAGGCATTCAAGTCTCCACTCCAAGCTTCTCTTTGAAATCTACAAACAAAAGGAGGGGAAAATGTTGGGATTGTATAGGGACCTATCATAGTCAGAGCCCCATTTTGGTGTTCCCACCCCCACTGACAACTAGATAAAGAGTGTAACTAAAATGGACAAAGGGGGGGGGTGAAAGAAAAACTCACTTTAGGAGTAGAAACCACACCACAAAGTTGTAAATGAACAAGAGGTGTGAATAGAGAAAGAGTGAGAGAGAGCATTAAACCCATAGGCCTTGGCCCTCTTTGGAGCACATGAACACACCGTTAAATGCTTGATAGAGATTTGTAGCTATTGGAGGTACCTTAGTCCAACATAGCTTCGCTTATAGAAGTGTTGCTATCAAGAATGAAAGTAACACAAGAGTGAAGTTTAAGAGAGAGCATGGCTGAAATGAATTGAAAACCCCAAAAAGAGAGAAAATGAGGGGTTTTGTTGCATTAAAGGGTGACAAAGAGCCATTACACCCAAAAATATTACTAGGACACATGTCGAGAGTAAAGATTCAGGATTCTTCATTTCAAACTTGGAAAACCATTAGGATGTTAGCACACTGCACAAACATCTGCATGTCGTGTAGGCATCCAAGGCATCAATTTTTGGTAAACATGTCATTAGACTATTGTTGCTTTTCCACTAGTCCACATGGAGCTAGAAATATGAAATTTTGACCCATATGATTTTTGTCATTAATGCGTTTAGGTGTCATAAATGCTAGGGAAAGTGCTAAAATGTGGAATTGCCCCTAGCTGCAATTTTGTGAAATTACATTTTTCCCCCACTTTAGTGGGCTTGAATTTGGGAAAAATCAACCACACTAAAGTAGAGAAGAAATTTTTTTACTTAAATTTGAAATTTTATGGATTTACATGCCAAGAAAAAATGTGCCTTAGAGGTCACTAAGGTTGAGCTAGCAAGTACTGAAGGTTCCCCCAACAACTAATCTTGACAAGAAGTGTAATAATGATTGTGAAAAGTTGCAAAATTATGATCCGCAAAACTCAAATTTAAGTTAGTTTCAAAAATTGGAAGAAGCTAGAACAACGAGAAGAATGGTCAAGAAAAATTCAATGATTCAAAAGAAAAATATGGTAAAGAGGTGACTATATGCCCCCTCTTGAGTTTTCCCCAACTAGGTGGGGTAAATTCAAGAGAAATTAGCAAGCCACAAACTCTAATAAAAATGGGCCTTGAGGGGCCTATATATTCCTAGGTGGGCCTCTAGAAGGGTCATTTTCAATATTCACTATGAGGAAATTGTTGAATTTTGTGAGAGAAAAGTTAGAAAAATGTTGAGAAGGAGGGAGTATGAGGTGCTGAGGCTAGAGTAGTTGAGTTAGGAAATCATCGAGGGTCATGAGATGGACTAGGTAGGTCTCAAAACTATGTTTTTAGTGCATTTTTGTACATTTTTAGACCTTTTTTTTTTTTTTTGCTTGAGTTGCGCATGCATCTTTTTTCTATGCTGGCATCTAAAATACATGTTGGCATCATGTTATTATGCTTTTGTCTAGAGTACACACTAGCATCCTTAGAGCTTAAATGGCAGACCAAGACTTATGTATGGTGTGTAGATGTCTGCATTGCATGTAAAAGTCAGTAAATTTTTTCCTCATATATTTTTTTTTTGAAAATTTCATGTTTTGACTTAAATTTATTTTACTTCTTGTAGGACTATCCAGAGATTTGGGAGCATCCTAGTGGGTGAGAATACCAAATGATTCACAAGTAGATGAATCACCTTAGTGAGGATGAGATCACTTATCTACAATGGGTTGGTGTCTGGAAAGTGTTCACTATGCCAGAGATGTGATACCATGAGTAGATGTTGACGACCTTGATGGAGCGATGGGATGCCACCACATCATCTTTCCAATTTCCTACTAGAGAGATGAATATGACATTAGAGGATTTGTATCAATTTCTTGAACTCCTAATTCACAGATAGCAGGTGGAAATAGATGACACCTGGTTAGCGTGAGAGCAATCAAAGGGTGTCCTCTATTGCTCAGAGTGAACTGATAGTGGTGATGACACATGGCATATTTATACACATTGGTATGATCAAGCATAGACCACCACACCCCTATTGTGTAGTGTGAGGGTTATGACTATGGCCTTCTAGGTCACCATAGATGGGTGGGGCTCTCACCTACACAGGAGCCTCATCCATACCATATGTGAGATGGTCAAGTATATGAAATTCTTTGCTTGGGGCTGTAGCATGTTGGTGCAACTATACTAGGAATTAGGCAGTACATGGACTATGAGTACCACAACCTCACAACATGCACATTGTTGCAGGTGTTGGATTTCACCCACATCATGTGCATAAGGCCAATCAGGTTCCACTAGAGATGACTATGCCATGTCCCCATGGACCATAGGTACAACGTGACAGGAAAATGGAGACATGGAGACTTATAGTTTGAGTGATTGTAGTTTGATACCCTTTTTCCTAATTAGGTGAGATGGAGACCTTACCATTTTTTTAGGTGGATGGATGACAACAGGTACCTTACAAACCTATAGTGGAACCATTTTCTCATAAGTCATCACAATCATATTATTAGGCCTTATTATTGGTGTCAGGTCATGTGACGGCATGGTCGTGTACAAACCATCCCTCTTGTAGTCCCCATCTATACAAGGGTGTTCGACAGTATTACAAGACTTAGGGATGTTTCCTGCCCCTTAATAACTAATGTTTTCCCATCATATGATATGAGCCCAACTAGGATCTTCCACTAATAGTCATGGAAGGTAACATTAACATTGTTGCAGATTCCAAAGAATGGTGAGATAGGCACCATCCTTGTCTAATGTTCATAAAGGATGCTCCTAGAGGGGATCTCAACCAATAGGGGGACGTTCTAGGATAGGCACCATAGGATAGAAGGAGAATCCAAGGAGGTGGGTGATAGTAGGGTGAGGACGAGAGGCCTTAGGACAAGAAGGAGTGGCTGATACCATCATTAAGGCTGATGCAATAGCAAAGGAGATCATCTCCTCCACCAGCTACCCTTGTGTCATTGGCAACACCAACAACACCTATTGTCATAGCAGCGGAAACTCTAGCAACACCGGGAGTGGCTTCTGACACCTACGGTGTAGGTCCTTGCATCACTCCTCACCTTGACCCTACTTGGTAGTCAGGGGACCTAGGTATACTAAGAATGTCATTTATATTTTAGTATGTTTAGTTTTCTTTGTTTATGATTACACAGATATGCCATGTGATACTAATCTTTTTCTTTCTTCTTGTGGTTGAAAATGATGTACAGGGATGGACTAGATTAATAGCCTAGTGGATATCATAGGTGGCCCCTAACATGCCCATCTAGGGGATGGTCCTTGAGGCATACTAGTCATTTTTCATGAGTTGACATGCCCATTTGTTTGAATGTGGAACTTCTCTAGGAATTGCTTTACTTCCTTATTCTTGAATGGTGCACCATTATCAGAAATAAGTGTAGAAGGAAATCTAAAATGAGAAATGATGTTACTCAGAAGAAAACTACAAATATCTTTAGCATTCATTGAGTGAAGAGGGATAGCTTTGACCCACTTCGTGAAGTAATCTATAGTAGTAGTAATAAAGGTATGCCCCTTAGAAGAAAGAGGTGATATTTTTCCAATAATATCCAAACCCCATTTTGTGAATGGCCAAGGAGAGGTCTAGTTTTGTAACTTTTGTGTAGGTGCATGAATAAGAAGACTATGTTCCTAGCATTTCGGCCACTTTTAAACAAAATAAAAGGAATCTTGTTCCATTATTTTCCAAAAGTACCCCATGTTTATCAATTTCCTCACCAGGGATTTACCACCAAAGTGTCCACCCCTAGAGCCTAAAGGGATTCTTTAAGGGCAAGAAGTATCTCTACTTGATTGAGACATTAGAGAAGAAAGTCATTATAAGGTTTTTGATAGAGAACATCAGATAAAATAACATAATGGGCTAAAAGCTTTCATATACAAGTGCAATCATTTTTTGTCAAATCATCGAGAAAGTTTCCAGTCTTTAGGTGGTTGTAAACATTAGAAAACCATTCTCTTGAGTCTACATGAGAAAACAAAAAAGCATTGGATTCAGGTTGGTCAGAAATAGTTGGGGTCTAAAGGACCTCGACCATGAAGTGGCATTCATTTGTATCCTCATTAGAAGGTACAAGGGAAGAATTTCTTACCATGAAATCTACATGTCTATTCTCCCTCCTAGGGACACTATCTATCGTGAAAGAAGAGAACCATTTAAGAAAGGAGAAAGCAAGGTCTCGATACAGAGACAACTTACTTTACTTGGCTTGATAGGCTCCCATAATCTAGTTCACATTAAGTTCAAAATCACCCAATATGTGGTGATGTCTTATTTTTAGTGCAATCATGACACATAAGCCAACAATGAGGGATTTGTACTCAACCATGTTATTAGTGGAAGGAAAGTTCAATAAAAAGGATAGAGGGACTAGCTTACCTTTGGGTGATATTAAGACCAAACCCAATCTGGAGCTAGTCTGACATCTTAACCCATTGAAGTAAATTTTCCATTCAAGGTCACAATTGATAGTAGGAATGTTCCTATCAAGAAACAAATGCAAACTCAGGAAGGAGTGAGATGAGGGAGCATCTAGCAATTGATCAACAACCTCTTGATCCTTTATTGACTTTTGAGTAATAAACTTTATGTCAAACTCAGAGAGTAAAATCACCCATTTTACTAACCTCCCAACAAAGTCAATGTTAGAGAACAAATGCTTTAGAAGGTCACTTTTCACAATGAAATTCATTTTAGCATGGAGAATATAGTTCCTTAGCTTCTATATAGAAAAGAAAAGATCAAGGCATTGCTTTTCCATGGAAGAGTAATGAGTTTCATAATCAACCAAGATGCAACTAATGTAGTAGACTTCTCTCTCTTTCCCAACATCATCATAATGAGCAAGAAAAGCTATCAAAGCATATGGTGATGTTGTGAGGTAAAGTAAAAATGGTCTATCCTACATAACTGACATTAATACAGGAGGATTAGCCAAATAGGATTTGATTGACTAAAAATCTTTCTAGCACTCCTCATCCAATATAAAGCAAACAACTTTTCTCAATAAATGAGTGAAAGGAAGGGTATGATCAATTAGTTGAGATATGAACCTTTAAATTTCCTAAATATTCCCTTGTAAACTTTGCAACTCAGTGATATTCCTAGGTGGAGGCATGTTAACAATAGCATCAATCTTATTTTTGTCGACCTCAATTCCATGGTGAGAGATTATAAATCCCAAAAAATTTCCTGCATCTACACCAAACACATAGTTAAGAGGATTAAGTCTCATCTTATAGAGCCAAAGCCTCTCAAACATAAGATGAAGGTTCTTCACATGATCTTGATGGGTTATATACTTTTCCAAGATATCGTCAACATAATCTTCTAAAATCTTATGAATGAAATCATGAAATATTAGGGTCATTGTCCATTGGTAAGTAGCTCCCATATTCTTTAACCCAAAGGGAATGAGCACATAACAAAAAGTACCCCAAAGGGTAGTGAAGGTTGTATGGTACTGATCCTTCAAATTCATACAGATCTGATTGTAACCTGAGAAACCATCCATGAAATTCAACAAGGCATGGCCTACAGTCGAATCCACAATCAAACCTATATTAGGTAACATAAAATCATCCTTTGGAAAATCCTTATTAAGGTCACAAAAGTCAATGCATATATGAATACAACCATCAGATTTACTAATAGTGACAATATTCAAAATCCAAGGGGAGTAGTCAATTGGACAGATAAATCCTACCTTTAACAACTTCTCTATCTCAGTCTTAACCATCAATGCCACCCTAGGATTAATCTTTTAGATTTTCTATTTAACTAGAATATAGTTGGGACATAGGAAAATATTATGAACCACTATAGAGTCATTAGTTCTAGGGATTTCCTCATATGTCCAAGAAAAGATATTAGGATGAGAATGCAGGAGGTCAGAATGTTCTATAGCTTCTTCAAAAGAAAGACACTTTTTGACCTTGATTACCTTTTTAGAAGATTTAGGATCCATAGAGGTTTTAGTGGTGTCCCATTTGAGGAGGGAATATGATCTCTAGGATATGTTATTGTAACACTGTCACTAACATTAGATAGAGGGTCCTCCTCATCAACACTCAACACAAATTCTCTAAAATATGCATGTTCATGCAGGCACTATAGGAATTGTCTTTTGTGGTAAAAGGGGGGCAAAGGGGATTAGGCTCCTAATAATTCCTCAAGTGCTTCATCTAAAGATAAAACATATAAGGGGACCTTCTTTCCTTGTACCCCATCCTCTATTAATTCAGGGTGTACCAAACTAAGTGGTTCAACTGAAATCATACTAACACTCCACCAAGGTTTTTTCTTAGACTATTCAACAAAGCACCCCAAACCCAGATAGCACTTTCACAACTTAAAATATATGGGGACTTGGATTCCTTTCTCAATACGCCCTAGGCCTTTCTTCCCAAATCCATACTAAGAAGCGAGTTGATATCCAAAACTATAGCGAGTTTGTAAAACTCTAGGAGGTAGTGGCTCTACATAGAGGGCTTCATTCCACCAATGAACATCAAACAAATTTATGAGGGAAAATTTATCTCCTTTACTCAATTCATAAAAATTAACCTCTTTTTCAAGAGTGGGATTACTCTCCTTATTAGGGGAATGGCTAGTCTCCTAGATAGGATCATAGTTCCCTTCAACAACAAGAGCATTTTCCACTTTTTCATCTGAGGTAATTGGGAGCTTTAGGAAAGTGGGACTCACCTTGTACTCTCCAAAAAAGAACTCAAATAATTCTAATGTTCCCCAATCATCACCAACGAAAGTGTTCTATTCAAAAGAAGAAGCAAACAAGGAGGACTTAGGACTTTCTGCTTTAGGTGGCTCATCTTTAATGACATTCACTTCAGGGATAACCTCAAAAGAGGGTATCATCAAGGAAAATGATATAGCATCAATAGTTAAAGATGGACTACAATTCTTAAGAGTGGAAAAAGTTGATGCTTGACCAATAGCCGCTAACTCACAAAGGTGAACAACTATTGGGTCAGGTTTAACTACGACCACCCAATTATTTGCAACAAACTTTAAAGAACAATGTAGAGTAGAAGTTATGGCACCCAGAGCATGAATCCAGGGTCTACCCAAAATAATATTGTAAGGTAAAGGGCTAGGCATCACATAAACCAAAGTAGGTAAGGTAACGAGGCCTAGTTGCAAAGGGAGTATTATCATTCCTAAAGCTTGGTGGCCAACATTATCGAACCCACGAATGTAGAAAGAAGAAGTAGCTAGAGAATATGAATCAACTTTAATGTTAGGTAGTAAGTCAATACTACAAACATTGAGAGACAAACTGGTGTCAATGAGTATGCCTAATGCCAATGTTATTAACATTAATTATAATCATTAAAGGTTTTGCTTGCTTTTGCACATCTGGAGGTGAGAGTTCTTGTGTATGGAATGTAATATTTAGTGAATGAGTACAAATATGAACCAACAGTGTGTTAACATCTGTAGGACTAGTGAAGGCAGGGAAGAGGATCTATGGACACAAAAAAAGTAACCCTTCTACTTTTTCTTATTTTATCCCTACATGTGCTTATTTGGCTTGATTTAATGTTGTAATGTGGCCCACACATTCACATTAGATCTTGAATCTTTATGAACCATTAAGACTTTATGATGTCTTGTAAAGGTGTTGTGAAGTGTTTTGACACATTTTCACACTTTTCTAGAATCTTCTTATAATTCACCTACATACCCTATTCTTATAACTTACCAAGTCTTATTTTAAAGTGTTGTAAAGTCTTATAACAAACTTTCACACTTTTCTAGACTTTTCATCAACAAATACACCTTTCTTATGCTTTATTTGGCCCCTTTCTACACTTAAGGGGCCTTAATTAAGTGTATTTTTTAATACAAACCCAACAAATATCATTTAAGACAACTTAATTCCTGACACCCATTCACATTCCTTGAGTGGGACCCATTCACCACTAGGGGTGAATGAGTCCCTCTTGGCACAAAAATAAAAATAAATTTAAATTATTGGTGGGTTTTTATCCCCAAAGACCTAATGTCGACCTATGATGTTGTATTTTTGGGAAATTAGGGCATAATTTTGTATAAATATATGATTTTCCTCTCATTTTAACCCCCAATCATCCCAATCAATATAATTCATTCATGAATCATAACATTCAAGCATTTTATAATTTTCATCATTCAATCAAGCACTCAAGCATCTTGGAGCTCATATCTTCAGACTTCAACATGAAGGGTTTGGTGAGTTTATGACATTTCATGTTATTTTTTCACCATTTCCTTCATTATTTCATTTCATTATCAAGGGTTTGATTACCAAATTGGGGTTTGAGCAAGGCAAAACCCTATACTTTAACCCTTAACCCTTTTCCCCCTCTTTACATGTGTGTTTGTAGGTCTTGTAGGAAAATTTGTCAAGGAGAAAAGTGTCAAAAAGGTGTTGCAAATTCATCAAAGTCATCAAAATTAACATAACCCTATTTGAAGATTGGAGACCACTTCCCCATCAAATTTTCCAGATTTAGATCCGACAAGCTGTCAAGTAGAAAAGTGTAAACTAGGACCCACAGAGTTGCCCTTTGACCTTTTAGAAATATACAAGTGGAATTATTCACCATCGGTGGTGAATGAGTCCCACTACTAGGATGGAATTTATTTTTTCTAAAGTTTTGTGTTCCTAACATCCCAAAACCCGTTCCAATAGATTTTACCAGAAACGGGACTAATTCACCATTTGTGGCGAATGAGTCCTAGTGGGCTTCAAGATTAATCTCTGTAGAATTCTAGAACCTTTCAACATCAGCTTTCTACCTCTAGGTGCACCTCATTTAGTTTTATTGATATTTTTTTGTATTTTCCTATACTTTTAGTTCATGTTTGCATACAAAATTGTGTTTTCAAACAAGTTGCATTTCTTAGTTTTATTCAATTAGTGATCTATTTTATTAGTTCTTTGCATTTAGTTCATCTCATATTGGTATATTACATCCATATTACATTAATATTTGAATGTTTACTATTATCAACAGGAGTGCATCCAAATGTGGAAGCAAAGATGCTTTGCAATCCTGTGTAACATGAGAAAACTTTCAAGTTGTGGGTACCCTATGTTGAAAGTTAACCTCTAGATTATAGGCCAACTTCCTTTATGATTTTCTAATGATGTACTGTAAAATTTGATGGAAAAGGTAAAAAGGGTTTGAATTGAATGCATAAACTAAACTTTAAAATGGAAGGTGATGCACCTAATGATGAAAACCTAATCTACAATCTGACTCACAAATGAATTTTCAATATTTCTACTTGCACAACCAAATATGTCAACTTAATCTCCTAAATGTTTCATACAGAGGCTTTGAAAAAATATCTCTTTCAAAGGAAAACTCTATTTTCACAACTAAAATGATAAAGTAGATCCACCAATGTTGTAAAACCGAGATTAAACAACTCAAAACTCTGTGTCACAATGTATATAACTAAACTGCATCTCAAAATGGATCATGAATGCATGGAGATGGCACTAAAAGTGATATGAAAGTAAAAATATCTTCCTCACGAGCAAAGAAGAAAAGCCTCAAAAAGAGGGCCCACCACTGAAGTAAACTGAGCTCAGAATGTTGTAAAATTCTCCTCTTAATGTGCATGATCAAAAGCACTCAAAAGATGATGTAGAACTAAGGTTATGTCAAAAAAATGCATGAACAATGGCCTCAATAGATGTGATCTCCACCACTAAAAAAAATAACTCCAAGTCAAAAAAATATATCACTCCAGATGATTACCATTGATTCCAATTCCACCTCTTTGTGTTTCCTAATGGTTCTAGCCAAAGATAACTATTTGATTTAAATATTAAAAAAAAATCAATTGATGATTATTTTAATATTTAATATGTGAAGTTGTCCTTTTCATGCATGATATGTTAAATATTAAGGTAATTGTAAATATTACCATTAATATTTAATTTAATTATTTATTTATTCTCAAAATCATGCTATTTACATGAAGTGATCCTCCACTTAGAATATGCAAAGATTTTAAAGTCATGAGTCACCTCAATATATTAGGTCAATTGACTTTGAAAAGCCAAGACCATGGAAAAATTAGAATGAAATGATTTTCTGTAAAAGCATACTAAAAGAGGCACTCATCACTCAAATTAGTTGATTTCTAAAACTCAAACCCTAATTCATTACTCACTTTTCCACTTTGCATTTTTATGAGAAGACTAGCCGCCACACCACCATGCCGCCACGAGCTAGGTCTTGAGCTCAAAACCCCTAATTTTCATGATATTTCTAAAGGTTTTTGAAGATTTTCAGATAGGACAACAAGGTAATATTACTCTCAGTCAAAATATGGCTACTTCTCCATTTTTTAAAAACATCTTTTGGCTTATACAACTGTGACAGTGGTTATTTTTCTCATTTCATTTGCTCTCTTCATCCTCTTGTTGGTGATTTGCGGCCATTGGTTGCCGTGAGAGACTAGTTTGGACTTCTTATAGAAGGAAAAATGAGGAAAAGCACATGGACCTATGTGTATTTCTTTCAACAACAAGAAAGGGTAAGCATTTCCTCTATTTAATCTTGTATTTCTTTTACCATTTTCTATATAAAATCATCGAGGACAAGATAATGAAGATGTTTACATTTCCTATACATTTAGTGAAGGAAATAAGGGAATTTCTGCATATTTTTGTCATAGGTCACGGCCTCTCCTTTCTATTTCTAGGTATTTGTTGTTTTGGTTTGTGAAGAAACATAATCCCTTAGGCCACAGCCATGAAAAAGCAAACCGGGTTTTTATTATTTGTAGTTAAAATAAGAGTTATCTCATTCCACTTCATCACCATAAAATTATCCTTGAAGAAGAAGAAAATGGTTTGTAAAATGATTCAATGCTATTGCACAGTATAGGTATAATTGAAAAACCCTATGCATCTTTTCCATTCCTTCATGAACACTACCTTTTCCATTGCTTTGAATTGTATAGGTTGTGGCTTGTAATGGCCAAGAGTTTTACCTCACTATTGTTCTTTTTGTATACATGGATTCCTTCACTTTAGTACTCATTATACATGATTTACTCAGTATAAATTTTCTCTTTGTAAAATCTATTTCATGTTGTCCAATCATTGGCAAGTTGTTGACAATGCATAGTAAATTTACTTTGTATGATATGCTTTCCTTGTATTGTGCATAGTAAATTTCCTATGTATCTAATTTTTCTCTATCCTTTGAGGTGACTATTTTCAAACTCTACACCATGAATGGGTATGTGTAGGATCATCATGGAAAAAACAGGCCCTTAAGTGGTGAAAAATTTAGAAAAATCAGAGTTAGGCAACTTGACATAAAAATTTGAATAAGTTATCTATATTATTTCAAAAATATGTAAGAATAGAATCTGTAGAAAATTGAGTGTAGTTTCTAAACTACTAGGTTTTTTTTTAAATCTATTTGTTGAAAATTTGAAATTTCAATGCAGTAGTACTTAAAATTTAGGGGAAAAATAAGAAGTAGGTGTCTGTCTGACCACCCTAACAACAATAAAATGATAATATTATTTTATAAGATTTTAGATATAAGTAGATGACTCATGTATAGATGTGATACATATTTTTTGTAATTTTTGTCCATGTAAATAATTAATTATGAATTTTTTATTACAACTTTTAAAATTATAAAAAATCTTATGTCTGACCACCTTAACTTGGTCAAAAATTCATGAAATTCATTTTTTTTTTATCCTATAGTATGCAAAGCATAGAATGTGACACATGTTTCAAATTCAAAAAATGTGATACCGTTTGAAAGGAATAGGTGTTTTTCAATCAGCCTATCAATTAGGACTCTATGGTATGTGCAGGATCATCATGGAAAAATGGGCCCTTAAGTGGAAAAAAAATTTAGAAAAATCAGAGTTAGGCAACTTGACGTAAAAATTTGAATAAGTTATCTATATTATTTCAAAAATATGTAAGAATAGAATCTATAGAAAATTGAATGTAGTTTCTAAACTACTAGGTTTAAAAAAAAAAATCTATTTGGTGAAAATTTGAAATTTCAATGCAATAGTACTTAAATTTCAAGGAAAAAATAAGTAGGTGTTTTCTGACCACCCTAACCACAATAAAATGATAATATATTTTCATAAGATTTTAGATATCAGTAGAGGACTCATGTCCCGATGTGATGCATATTTTTTTGTAATTTTTTTCCAAGTAAATAATTAATTATGATTTTTTTATTACAACTTTTAAAAAAATATAAAAACTCGTATGTTTGACCTCCTTAACTTGGTCAAAACTTCATGAAATTAAATTTTTATTTTTTTGTAATCCTATAGGATGTGAAGCATAGAATGTGATGCATGTTTTGGATTCAAAAAATGTGATACCATTTGAAAGCTATATATATTTTTCAATCAGCTTATCAATCAAGACTTTAGTCATAATTCGAATAGAAAATTAATAATAATTACTTATTATTAAATTCAAAGTGAATCATAATTTATATTGGTGAAAAGCTGAGAATCTCCTTTAAAAACCCTTTTCATTTCATCAATTTTGGGTAAAAAAAAGTTGTCAACCACATACCCATTATATTGCCACTTTTTGGCCCATCATGATCTTGCACATACCCTCTAGTCGTAATTCAAATAGAAAATGAATTATAATTATTTATTAAATTCAAAGTAAAACATAATTTATATTGGTGGAAAGCTAAGAATCTCCTTTAAAAACCCTTTTCGTTTCATCAATTTTGGATTAAAAAAAAAATTCAACCACATACCCTACACATATCCATCATATCACCACATTTTGGCCCATCATGATCTTGCACATACCTGAATATTTCCTTAAAAAACCCTTGCAAACTTATTTTTCAGTCATAAGGATTGTCAAATACTCCTATATCATGCATTGATTGTAACATTATTGACATGATGATAGTCCTGTAACATATTTTTTAAACTTGAATCTCATGCCTTTATGTGACAATGCTCTCATACAATCATATAGACTACCATCCTAGTAGCTATGTAGACTATTCACTTGATGATGATGCTCCATTTTCCATGTTTGTTTCTTTAAGTCTCTTACAGACTATGTATGTCCTTCAAAAGTTGTTAGAAATAGTTTTGATGACCTGATGCCCTATTCTCCCTTTAGTATAAAGGGGCTCAATACCTCGTTGAAATGTAAATGTGAATGTAAGGTAGAACTGAAACAAAGATGACAAATACAATTTATGCTCTCTTAACACATTTTTTTATTATTCTCCTAAATGATGAACAATAAGATGCTTTTCTCAATCTCTTTTCATCTTGTTGAATTAAAGACTGCTTTATGATCTTCTCTTGTTACAACAGTCCTATCTGATGACTATTATGAATATTAATGACTCATGTATTGATGAGAGAGTTTTCTTCTGAGATGTTAGGCTCAACCCTTGTGGGAGCCCATTTTTTTCCACATATCTAATGAAATTTCTCATGAACATAATGAACCTATTCATGCACATTAAACAAACAAGTTAGATAAAAAATAGTGTTTCCAGATGGTGGTTATGATCTCATTTTTCCTTGATGATCTATTTTTTAATATTTGATTTTTTGATGACTTAATCATCTAATGAATGCCTGATATGATGTAGATTACATTTATCTTGGTAATGGAGGGATAAGGTAGAATGTGATTTTTCATTTCTCTAACACCACCTTTCAACAATATTACAAGTAAACCTTGGAACTAGAGTTGGACCTAGAGTTGGAGTTGAACCAAGATCAACACAACTGTAACAATGATTCATTATTCTAGGAAATGACGAATCACCTTGTCTCCTTGTTCTTATATTATCTTCAGTTGTGTGATATACGTTTCTTTCATGTATTCAGTATTCAAGATTAAGTAATCAAATCAAGCTACTCCCACGACTTGTGTGGGACTTTGGTTTTTACAATATGAATAAAATAATATTTCTTATGCAAATTTATGAGTTTTTCTGCTACAAACATTTACATAATAATACTAGAAATTCAAAAGTAATCAGATTTGTACAAAAATGAATACTTAGTAGAAAACTTTGAAATTACTTGTGCACTTTTTAATGATGAATGAATTCATCTCTACCTATTTTGAGTTGCATCTAAAAATAGTTAACATTTCCATTGCATTTTGGCCCATTCTTTCCCCTTTTAGGTGAAAAACCCTAGAAGGGATAGAAAGACCATCAATTGCCAGAATCTTTGTTTACAGGATCTTCTACAAGGCTTCCTAAAGCATTTCCTGATAATTTGGAGTGGTTTGAAGTAAATCCCACAGTGAGGTCTTAGTCGAATTAACACGAAGTTGCTCGATAAGATCATAATCACCTGGTGATTTAGTCATAGGTTTTGGTGCTGAAGGAAGACTCGATTGAGAACGTGGTAAAGAAGTAGGAACTTGAGTAGATTGTGAAGTAGGAATAGAAGGTTGTTGATCCATGTTTTATTTATTTCTTCTTGTATTATATGTGTGTCCAACAACATTATAATAAGTAGAGTCTATAGCTTTTACAAACCTTGAGTACAAATATGGTGAATCATCTTGATATGAAATTCCATAGATAGAATGATCCTCCCTTGGAGAAGGGCTAGCTAGGGTCAAGTAAATGATGGGTTTCTTAGGGCTTGGAGGAGCCATAGAAACCACCACTACATTTACCAACTCCTCAACTTGTGGAGAAGAATATTTCTTGGAAGATTTACAAATAGGGGAAGAGGCTCCTAAGAAATCATCTAGAGTATCAACCATGTTGAAATCTTCCTTAGAGAAAGCATTATCATAGACATGAAAATATTGTAAAATTAGATCTGATATGTTTCGCGTCAAGTTCAGTAAAATGTGAGATAAGAGGGATTTTTTGCACATGGGTCTCTTCATTCTCAAGAGATCACCAAGGAACGAACTGCCTTTATCCACCTCAACATAAACTGAATGATGAAATTGTAAAGGAAATGTATAAAAACTAACTTTGATAGAAAGTTACTACAGGTCCCAAGAGAGTCAAACTTCTAGACTTCTGCCTCCAATAGAGGAGCTCTCGACCATAGCATGGCAACATGGATTTAGGATGCTAGCACAACTTACTAGCATCTTGAGAAAAAGAAAGCTTAGGAGATCAAGCAGGTAGAATAGAGTCTCACTTCCAAACTTAGATATGAGGTCTACTAAGTAGAATAATAGATCAGGGGCCAACAAATATGAGAAAAGCACAAGGATAACTTTGAGAAAACTTACCCTCAATCGGACGTTTGAGTCTCCACTCCAAGCTCTGCTTTGTAACCTACACACAAAAGAATAAGTGGAAAATTTTGGGGTTGTATAGGGGCCTGCTAAAGTCAAACCCCCATTTTGGTGTTCCCACTTCCATTGACAACTAGATAGAAAGATAGCTTAATTGAAATGGAGAAATCAAGTGGTGAAAGAAAAACCAACTTTAGGAGTAGAACTTGCACCATAATTTAGTAAATAAACAATAGATGTGAATATAGAAAGAGTGAGAGAGATCATTACCCATGGGCCTTGGCCCTCTCCGAAGCACATTGAAGCACCATTGAATTCTTGCTAGAGAGTTATAGCTATTGGAGGGACCTCAATCTAGCATAGCTTCGCTTGTAGAAGTGTTGCTATAAAGAATTAAAGGAACTCAAGAGTTAAGTTGAAGAGAGGGCTTGATTGAAATGAATTGAAAACCACAAAATGAGAGAAAATGAGGGGTTTTGTTGCATGGAAGGGTGACAAAGAGTTGTTACACCCAAAAACTTAACTGTTAGGACACATGTCGAGAGTCAAGATTCAAGATTCTTTATTTCAAACTTGAAAAACTACTAGGATGCTAGCACGCCACATAGACATATGTGCATCGTGCAGGCATCCAAGGCATCAATTTTTGGGAAACATGTCATTAGGCTATTATCACATCACCACTGGTCCACATGGAGCTAGAATTATGAAATTTGGACCCATGGGATTTTTTCCATTAATGTGTTTGGGCATCATAAATGCTAGGAAAAGTGCTAAAATGTGGATCTGCCCCTAGGTGGGATTTGAAAACATTACACCTATATGAAGAGGAACCATTCACCACCTTGGGTGAATGGGTCCTAACAAAAATTTCTAGGACTATGCTTTGCAGTAGTGAAATAACATCAAAAACCCACTTCAAATATGCCAAGAAAGGGGTGTCCTATGTGAGGACTCATTCCCTAGTAAAGGTGAATGGGTCCTAGCACAGATTTCAAGGACACCAATTTTACCAAGTTAAATTTCATGTATTATCATTAATGGGTGTTAGGATAGATCCTTGAAAAATGCCATTAATAAGGCTTATATTTGAATTAAAGGGGCCCATTAGGTTCAATTAATTAATGAAACCCTAGATAAGTGTGAAAGTGTAATACAACACTTTACAACACACTAAATAAGGTAAAGATTAAGTACATTTTATCAAAAAGTTCCCTAGATTCAATGTGAATGTGTACAACATATTACAACACTAAATCAAGGAATTATTAGGTTAATTTAACTATTAATTATTTCCAAATGTACAAAAAAGGGATACTTTTTACATTAATAAATTTTTCCCCCACTTTAGTGAGAGTTTTTCCCCATGACAAACTCACACTAAAGTAGACATTCGAGAAACTTAAGTATGCAACAATAACAAATATACATAGAACTATACCTTATCAAAGGCTAAGAAAAAAAAAAAAAACAAATGATCAAGCACAACCATTCTAACACAATTTGGCATGGGGCTATTTGTCTGTAACATACATTGCTCACTCTAGGGTAGTGGAACCTCAATCCGTCCACTAGGTGAGTTATCCCAATCATGCATGTTCACTCTGGGGTAGTGGAACCCTAGTTCATCCACTAGGTGAGTTATCCCAAAAAGGTGGCAAATGAGAGGATCATATTATCCTCCCATACCATATCGAAGTTATCCTCCTAACACACTTGATAGGGCACCACAATGCAATGCTTTTGAATTTCATGTCTATAATTTTTTGTTCAAGGGGATTTTTCTTTCCTCATGTAATGTATTCTTAGGGAACATCATGCCTAATCTCTCCAAGAGAGGAAAAGTCAAAGAGTATCGGATCGCCACCTATGGGATGCCTCTTGCTTCGCATCATGCCACTAAGGGAGATCATATGCTTAGAAATATCACAGTCTTGGAGGACATCAAACCCAATGACACCACCAAGAAAAGGACACATCACAAGAAAAAATAAAATCACACCATGAAATATGCCGAATATGTCATCAATGTATTCCCCCACTTTAAAGCAATTTCTAACACCATTAGTATGAGAAATTTCTTTAAAGTTGCCAATGTTTTCTCCCAATACATGAGAGCTTTCCTTAGAAAACCCTATGCCAAGTCATATGTTTCCAAAATTAGGCTACACCATGAAATAGGAAGGAAGGGTTGCCCCCAAAAATACATAAGGGATTTATGGATTCAAGATCATTATGTCTTTTCCACAATGTTATTTTTAGAGCACATAACTGTCATCATTCCCCAAATACTCATAGAAATGGAAGAATGACACAAAGAGAGTGAAAACAAAGAAAAATGATTTTGCATCAACATGGAAGAGACATAAATGTATCGATGCCTTGCTTCATCCCCAAAAGAAAAACACAAGAGAAACAAAAAAGATAAAGAACTAAATGTCTCGACGCCTTGCATCATCCCCAAAAAGAAAACACAAGACAAATGAAAAAGATACAATGACAAAGCTTTTTCAATATAGAGAAGAAAGTAGGTACATATAGAAGAATGCACAAAAAGAGAGAGATGCATCAAACAAAACATCATCTGGGATCACATTATGCACATGCAATCACATAAAGAAACATGAAAATGTACAAGACTAGTAAGGAACATGCAAGTCAACCTATAACAGATTGTCTGCATCCTAATATTGGTCTATATAAATGGAAGGTGGACAACTAGCCAAAGGGACAACAACAAGTATTCAACTAGGGGAAGCACCAAGTTCAACACTCTTTTTAGGAGATTTGTCATTTAAGTTCATAGAAGAGGAGAAAAATGTGTTTAATTTATCATTCACTTGTTTATTTATCTTTGCAATATCAATGTCATCATCTAGATTAATCACAACAAGAGGTTGAATGACAATGTCCATGGAAGTTTCTTATTTATGTTGCGGCGAGGGTGTAGAATGATCATGTATTGCTTTAGGCATGTTTGAATTTTTATTTTCTATGTTGTTCTTGTATTGTTTAGTTTGTAGTACATACGAGAAATAGCACAATGTCTACACCTATGCTCTCTAGCATTTTTATTCTATTTTAATCTATTTTCAATTTTTGTTTGTGTAAGTGTGGGTTTTTCAATCATAGGTTCCTTCTTTTCCTTGGACATAATGGAAGAAACAATAGGAGGTTGTTCAAAACCAATTTCTCTTTAGGTTTGTAAACTTGTTTGATTTTAGAAGCGACAACGGGATTACTTTTGTTATCTCATGGTCTCCTGTAGGAAATTGTAGGAGTTGTTATAGGTTGCTCTTGGATGTTTTTTGGTTCAATCATTACATTGTCAAGGATAGGTGTTTCAGTCATAGGTTGAGGCATGTTTCGAAGGGATAATTCTACTATGCACTTTTCCTTTAAATTCTGATATAATTTGAAAAAGAATTCCTCACGAGGTTTAATAGGTTCCATAGGCTCGAGCAAAAAGAAATCTAATGAAATGTTCCCTTGGGAAGACACATGATTGAACCCACTATGATGTATAGTAAAGATAACATTTCCAAATGGAAACTTTAAGCATTTATGCACAACCGAAGGGATGACATTCATGGAGAAAATCCATGGATATCCTAACTTCACATGAAATTGGTCTAATTGTGGAATGGTGGTGAATGCGACATTCAATGTTTTTGGTCCAACTTTTAAAGGGAGAGGTATTGATCCAATCATAGGAAAAGAAAAACCATTATGCGTCTTGATCCATGATTTTGATTTGTTATATGTATCTTGATATATTTCATGCACAAATAAAGATTATTCAGTGATCACATTCTCTCCATAGACAGGATCAATTAATATCCCATTAGTGGGCTTATCATTGATTCGGCCAGCTATGTAAAGAGGACCATCAGGTGCATGTCTAAGTATGTTGTTTTGTGAGAAAGAAATATCAAGAGGCTTTTTAAATGAGCCATTATGAGGTCTAGCTTCAATATATTCTACCACAATATTTGTAGAACATTGTTTAATAGTATCCAGGTTGTCATCATTTGTGTCAACATTCATCACAACTTTTTTCATTTCACTAGCTTTGACAAATGAAATGGTGTGCTTAAAGGCATGGGATTAGTAAAGATTTGTAAGTTTTTGTTAGGAGGGGCTATAGAATTATTAACTTGATCATTCCCACCTATGATTTGAAGTTGATTATTTTCAATAAGGTCTTGCACAAGATGTCTAAGACACTTACAATATTTCATGACATGTCCATTTTGTTTGTGGTAATGCCAATAAGGGTTTCATTGAAAGCCTATGGGAAATGATATATTAGGATCACACTTCTTAATAGGAGGTAAGATAAGCATGTTCTTTTAAATAAGTTGCAACATGATGTTATGAAGGGTATCGGGTAGAGGAGTGAACTCTCTATTCATATCCCGAAAGGAATTTGTCATCTTTATAGCAACCACTTGGTTATTGGTTTGTTGACTTGGTTGAGGGAAATTTACTTGTAAAAATACCTTATTCTACTTCTTGAAAGGTTGGTAACTATTTTGAGTTGTGGATTCATACTTTTCAGGATGACTAGGGGGATTTTTCACATCACAACCATAAGTCATATTTTGATAATCACGAAGGGCTATACATAACTATGTAAAGGATGAAAATATCAACATTTCAAGTTTACTTTGGAGTTTTTTTTGTAAGTTGGAAATAATTTTTTTTTGAATATTGGTGTCAAGAATCTTAATGTTTACATGTAAATAAAGTGTTTGGTATCTTAAAATGAAATCAATCACTTTCTCATCATCCTTTTACTTGCACATCATTAAATCAGCTAGGGTCATCTTAGGACCCATGTGAATGTGGAAGTGGTTGTAAAAGACATCAAAAAGCTCATTAAATGAACTAATTAAATTATTTGGTAAGGAAAAGAACCACTCTAAAGTAGTATCCTTCAAGGACTTAGGAAATATCTTAGCCAAAAGTTTATCCTCAAAAATGAAATCACTACACAAGGTTGTAAAGGTAGAAACATGGTTAATAGGATCTCCTTTCCCACCATATTTGTTGAATCATGGAACATTTATACCTTGTGGAATTTTTGCTTCTAATATCTAAAAGGATAGCAGATTGGTTTTAATGTATTGTGAAGGCTGACTGGTTTTATTTTTTATAAGTTTGCAACTTGTTGTTGAAGGGATGTCATAGTTTACAAAACTAAGTTAAGGACAACATCAATGTGATTGTAAGATGGAGGGAAATAAGGTGGAGTAGTGTATGTGTGTAGAGGACTAGTGAGTTGTAAGTTGGTGAAGGTGGATGGTTAAGGAGATATTATATTTGAATGCACAAAGCTAGAAGGATTCCCTGTGGGAATACCTAAGGAAGTGTATAGTACATTGCTAGTGGGTATGATTGTTTTGGTAGGTTGAAAGTTTATGGTAGGTTGAAAGGTTGTGGTAGGTTGAAGGGTTGTAATAGGTTGAAGGGTTGTAGTAGGTTGAGTATTAGTGTATGTAGGAATGGACATCATTATTGTAGAAGATGGAATTGGAGTTCCACCTTGGCTTTGAGTATACTCCAAAAATTTAGTACAAGCAGTGATGGTAGCGATGGTGTTGTTAACATTAAGCACATTGGTTGTAGGAGGTGCAGTCATGGGAAATGAAGTATGAAAACTATGAGCCATAGAGGGTTGATTATCAACACTATCATAAGGAGAGCTAGAAAACCCAAGATCGATGGCGAGTGAGATATCATGGGATGGAATGAGCCTTGAACTACGTCTTACAATAGTATTGATAATAGGAAAATAATTTGTAAAGCTCATACAAGTTTTACAAACCTAGTTTGCAAACCCAAAATGGAAAGAGGAAATGCAATGACCTAGAATTAAAAATGCAATTTTTAGATTCTAAACAATGCAATTTTCTGATTGCACAATTCAATAAATTGAAATTGAAATATTGTAAATGCAATTTTGAATTTTGACAATGCACTAAATGAAGAAAATTAAGCTAGATTCAATGAATTTGATGAAACAAATTAGAAAACTAAAACAAAAATGTAACAATAGCAAACAAAAGCCTAAAATAGAGATTTCAGATTCCAGAAAATATAGAACAATACCTAATCAGGGACTCATTTTCCTTTAGTGGAAAATGGGTTATGGATGAGAATTTTTCAAATGTTTTTACTAATTTTTAAGTGTTTTTAAGTGAGTTTCAGATGCCAATAAATGTAAGTCCATCCTGATTAGGGACTCATTCACCCTAAGTGGTGAATGGATCCTAGATTAGGGTTTCTTAATTGTTTTTGAATTATTTTTAAGCTTTTTGGAATGTCTTTCAATTTCAAGTTTGTAATATTAATCTTCAGTTTCAGATTTTTTGGAAATGCAATGTGAAAAAGTAATGAAATGATGAATGCAAAGACCTAATTTGAAATGAAATTTTGTTTTTATTTTTAAATGCAAATTTATGAGATATAAATGATATGCAAGATGAGTGATTTTTTTTGTTGTATTTTTTAGATTTAGAGAATGCAATATAATTCAATATAATACAATTCTAAACCCTAAATGAGATAGAAATTTGAATTCAAAGTAAGAAGCCCTAAATGAAACGCTAATTCAATGCAAATGAAATGCCAATGAATGAAAGATATAACCTAGGATGCAAGGCAAGTCTCCAAAATTAGAAAACTACAATATTCAATAGGTCAGGTTCACCATTATGTTTATGGTAGAAAATAGGGTTTCATCAGAATGAATTGATCAAGATGATGAACCACTAATTATCACCATAAAAGCTGCAATTATGTGTATGATATGATGCAAATAAAAATCAAAGATCAATTCTAACTATTATAGCAACAATGAGGGAAGTTTTGAGAGGCTAGAATGGTGTGTACCTTGCTACAAGAAGGCTATTTTTAGGGCATAAAGGACTCATTCGTCTTTACTAAAAAAGGGATCCTTGTTAGGGTTTCAAAAAACTAAGATATGTGTTCTATTCTTGAAGATCTAGACTTTCATCTCCTTAGTGATCATCTCCCAAAAACCTGAAATATATTTTGTAGCCTTGTTTTCATGTTCTTGCAATGTAGGTGACAACTTTGTAACTTGACAGCTTTGACAATTTCTCTTCAATCTTGTTCTTAGCTTGATTTTCAACCTAGAAACCTACAAACAAACATTCAAGAGGAGAAAAACTTTTTGATTGTTAGAGGATAGGGGTTTTCCTTTGTCAAACCCCTTTTAGGTAATTAAACCTTGTGATGAAATAATGAAATTGATGCATGAAACATGAAACATGAAATGTTGATACCTTGGAAGTTGTCTTGGAATGTAAAATATGCAAACTAACATGAAGGCCATGCAGAATGTAGATCTTGATCTTGAATTGGATATGAAAAAATGCTTGAATTGGATCTTCAATGCTACATCAAAAATCTTACTTCAATAACACACTTGAATGCATTATTCCTTTGACATGATGATATAATATTGAATTGCTGCAATAAAACCTTGATAATATGCCTTTGAATATCTTTGAAGTGTTCTATAATTATATTGTGAATGTACTCTTGAATGTTGATAAAAATCTAGGATTGCTTAGATGAAACTATGTAAATTAACCTTTTATTTATACTAAATCTAAGGATTAACCCTAAAATTCAAATAAACCAAGCTAACATCAGATCTAGAATTGAAAATCACTAAATTACTATAAAAAAATTCAAAAAGGTGTTTCCTATGTAAGGAGGAACCATTCACCACCTTGGGTGAATGGGTCCTAGCACAACTTTCTAGGACCTTGCTTCGTGGGGGTGAAATACCATCAAAAACCCATTTCAAATATGCCAAGAAATGGGTTTCCTATGTGAGAAGGGCTCATTCAGAAATAAAGAAAAATGGGTCCTAGCATAGATTTCAAGGACATCAATTTTTCTAATTTAAATGTCATGTATTATCATTAATGGGTGTTGGGATAAATCCTTGAAAAAGGCCATTAATAAGGCTTGGATTTGAATTAAAGGGGCCCATTAGGCTCAATTAATAAATGAAACCCTAGATAAGTGTGAAAGTGTAATAAACACTTTACAAAACCCTAAATATGGTACAAAGTAAGTACATTTTATTAAAAAGGACCCTATATTCAATGTGAATGTGTATAAAATATTACAACACTAAATCAAGGCATTATTAGGTTAATTTAATTATTAATTATTTCAAAATACATAGGAAAAATGGATACTTTTTTTGTTAATACACCACCAACTAGATTTACAATGAAAGTTATTACAATTTGTTCTACTGAACACAGTTCAATGTTGCAACTCTATTTACAATTGCTCAATTATATGTTGCTATCTTTATAACATAGTTCTATACCTTGCACCTCTCTCTATTCTACACCTTGAATGTTAACCCTAATAAAGGTATCTAATTCTTGTTTGGGTTCTACTCATTCACTACACCTTTACCTTTTTTTATTAGTGCATTGTTTATCTATGTCAAGATCCCACACATACACTCTCTATTGCATTATGCATCAACACAAAAAAAAATTTATTATCTTCCTTTTGCATACCTTCACTGACCTACAATAATTTCCTTGAGCTTTGCACACACCTGTATAGATCCTCTGCTAGGGTTTACTCATAATCTTATTCAACAAGCCACCTATACACCTAGCCATGCACTCACCTCATCAAATTCAGGTTAATTGAATTTTCTAAACATAGCAACCTACAAAACCCTAAACCTGATATGAAATTAATGCATCCCTTGTATATCTAATCTGATTTTGATTTTAGTCACCTTTGTAGTCTATTTTGTCACTCTGCCTATCCTATCACCAATAAAATTGGTCACTAGAGTAGTTGGACTAATTAAATTCATACACTGTGTCAATTTAGAGTTGAAACCCTTGTTCTTACTATCATAGAAATTTGAGATCTTCATCTTTAAAATTTTATCGTTGATCTATAGCCTTCATTCCATCATCTATCATTCATTATTTAATCTTTCATCTTTAAAATACAGCCATGTGCTTAAACTCTTTTTAATTGATGTTGTTTGATCTACAAATTGTGTATCACAACTATGCCTGAGGCATCAACCTTTATTTCCATTATGTGAAAGGGTTTCAAAATCACCATCCATTCACCAACACTTGATCTCTATCATTGAAACCCCATCATGTATTTTTTGGAACTATTTTATGGACAACAACAATGTGAATAAATAAGGCAATGCAATCAAATTCAACCAACTGTCTCATAGGGCACACTTGTCATTAGCCCGCATTCCAACAAAGCTAACTAGGGGCCCACCAAATCTTCATCAGGGTAGTAGGATGCTGCCATGTTTCCAAGATAATGTCATCATCCACTAACTTCACATATCACATATAGCTTAAATCCTCTTTGCTTAGCAACAGTGATGTGAAGCAATGCTGCAATGTAATTATAACTCACCATGTGTTCTTACTGAAGTCACCTTCCACTATTATCTCTTATCACATTTTGCTAGTTGCATAGTACACTTGTCATTTTCTTGCAATCCCATAGGGAAAGACAAGGAGCCACCATGAACATCGTAAGCTAGTGGGGACCATTGGATCTCCTTCATCTTTTCTTGACTGTTGATATATATCTATCGCATATCGCATGAAGCTCATTATGAGGTAAACTTCAACATGTGACACGAACATTGCTTGCGATAACCATTCGATCTTCCATGCCCCAACCTTCACCATTGATCTACTTCATCATATACCACACACACACACACACATACTAGGCTATTGTAATACTCAAGTGTGATATGAAGGATTGATGCAATGCACACAAAATCCACCAACCTATCACACTAGGAAAAGGGGACCGGTTACCTTGATGACATCAATAGCTTAAGTTGTCACTTAAGTTACATGCTAATTCCTATACACAATGAATGAGTAAAGAAAATTTATGTTCATCACCATGATTGAAACACTTATCATTTATCTAAGAAACGCTAGTTTAACTAGAAAGCATAAGTAAATAATTTCTAAGAATTCAACATATCATCTAGATTTACAAATTATAGATCTGGAATGTACTCAAAAAACCCACATTGAATCTACAACATGTTTTATCCTCTAACATATGGAAGTGACCTCTACAATAGGATGTTAATATCTCATGACAATATTGCAAAATTTGAGCAACTTTGCGGACAATTTGCAAAATATGTCCTTCTTTTCCATCATACTTCACCAATTCTTCCAAAAAATTATCCACTAATTACAATGACATCCATGCATCCACTATTATTCCCTTTTACATCAATAACATCTTTTGACATCAATGACAACATTATACCAACATTAACCTCCTATAAATGGAACTTTATCTTAGTTCATGATTACAAATTGCTTGTATAATCCCCCAAAGATTGATTAAAAAAAATATACTTTGAGTGAGTGCGAAAAGATACATAAAGAGACACCCCCCATTTCCACTAGTCTCATAAATTACCCCCTCAAGATATTACAATGTTGGAACTTTATAGTTTAGTGCATTTACAACTTGTCTTTTCCAAGATACAATGTTTAATAGGCCCACAATAGCCAAAATTACAAATTTTGATACATAATAAACTTCAAAGTTATTAGATTTCCACAATCCATAACAGTATGAATAGTTGTTTCTAGATTCGATTGTGTAAGCTTTTTTGAATCAACGTTTCGAATCACACTCCATGATCCATCACTAGGATAGAGAGCTCAAGGATATGATGATGGATCATGGAGTGTGATTCGAAATGTTGATTCAAAAAAGCTTACACAATCGAATCCAGAAACAACTATTCATACATAATAAACTTGATAGAAAAATTGGAAAAATTAGCCTTACAGCTGTGTAGTTCTCTTCAATACATTTCCAATGCCTATTTTTTCTAAAAAGCAAAGATCTAGGGTGAAAGTTATGGCTTATTGAAGAAAAAATGCAACAACATCTTCAACCTATAATATCTGGCAGAAAATGGTAAATTTTCTTTTTAATACTTATGTGGATGGAAATTAGTCATCTCTATCTTTCCAATGATATCTCATTTTCCAAAAAAGGACACCATTGTGAAATTTTATGACTTTATAGAAAAGGTTGAATTTAGTTTGCAATGACGACCCCTTAGCAAAATATAAATTTTATAAAAATCAAATTCATCCAAAATAGACAAATTTTATATGAGAATAGGGGTTCTTTGGCTATTTGAGCACAATGGAAAGGTCTGTTTGGGCCAGAAAATTACCTCACAAAAATATATTCACTAGATCTAAGCTTTAAACCCTTGTTTGCTATTGTGTCATATGGTGGCCAAATTGAAGTGAAACAAAAGTAAAATTTAACTTTCTCAAGCCTCTCGGATGCAATGGGACATACAAACTACTAACACTATAGATAGAATAGTTGCAATCACCATATCTCACCAAAAACACACATGAAAATATATGATTAATAGATCTTCATAATTCCTTTTTAATTATCTAGATCATATTTAATTGCAAGAGAAGAGCATATAGAAATTTACAAGATCATACACAAAAATCTAATCTCTTAATCAAGAATCTAAGTACTCAAAACTCTCTAAATCTAAGCTTTGATACCATGTTAGAAATCTAAAATAAATTGAATAACCAAGATCTTCTATGAGAGAGATAAGCTATAAAATTGTGAATGAAATAACACAATTATAGACTTGAGATTCCACGAGATGTTCAAATGTCAATATGAAAATATTGCATTAGGAGCTCAAAGAAAATCTGTAGAATAATGACTACATACATTAAGGTGCATGTATGTCAAAGTATGAAACAATATGCAAGAAAATGCAAGAGTATATGAAAATAAAAGCTAGGTAGTGAGTTTAAATAGAACTTAGGAGATGATGGAGGTGGAAAATCCAATCAATACGAATTAACCACCAAAATTGGAAAGTGTTCCACCCTTGAAGAAAGGGGACACCACATCACTTATCTCCTAGTTATTAAATTATAAAGTCACTTTATTATCCTAAGCAAGCTTTGTAAAAGAGTAGGAAAAACCTAAGACTAAGGGAAAATAAATTAACCCACTAGGAAAATGAAAACCTACACCAACAAAGATAAGGTTGGGGAAATGGAATGGAGGTGAGGGTAGTTTTTGTTTTCTTTAGTTCATTGTTATTTCAATTATTTTGTGTGAGCATCTGTACATGATATTGTGGTTGTTGCAACACATTTTGGTGTGTATAATTATTTTGAGTGAGTTGTCTTACAAAGTTTAGGATGTGACCAAGCACTTTAATAGGTTGGTTTGAAGCTCCTCCAATAATGATAAGAGGTTTAGTTTGTGGTTTAGGAACATGAGAAGGAGGATAGATAATGAATTTATGTTTAGGACACATTTTGCAACAAGGTATAGTGGTGAAAGGAAACATCTTGTGAAGTTAATTTGGTAATTACACAAATTTTAAGAAAAAAATTATTTGGCTATTGTCCCCAAGGGAGAGCCAAGAAAGTTGGGTAGGATTTTGATCACTATTACTATGAGGAATAATAACTTTTAGAGAAATGTAATGAATTAGGTGAATTAGGGTCAAACTGGTAATTTCAAGAATCAAATCTAAGTAGAGGCTATAAAGTAGGATCTTTTACAAAAAAGTAGGTCAAATTGATAAGATAGAGGTGCTAGGTGCCATAGTTTAGGATTACATATATTTAAGGTTTTAGATCTTGCACAAGTGCAACAATTTCTATAGACTTTTTTTTTGTGAAAATTAAGGTCTAAAGTCTAGTAGAGCTCGAGAAATAAATATGCCCTAATTTGACGATAAAGGGCACATGAAAGCATGAATGAGGGATTGTATGAATTCAAAGGAGCTAATAGATCAAATTAGCTTCACAGATGAGTGCTCCTAGGAGGTAGGAGGTAGGAGAAACTGTTGATAAGACAAATATGCCAATGAAATGGTAGAAGAAAGAGATTTAAGTTTTTGTTCATGTAAAGAAAAAAAGTGATTTATTTTTACAACATAGACATACAAAAATTTGCAAATGCAAATGAAATAATTTAGATTCAATGCCCTAAACAAGGAAAAATTAGATTTGAAACTATGCAAATAAATCAAAATATTTTCAAATGTGATATAAGTTGGCCTTACCTAACTGTTTAGTGTTTTTAATGAATAAAGATTACAAATGCTTGATTTTGAAAATAAAATAAATGCATTATCAATAATAAGATATTCAAATAACCAAGTGCTTGATCAGATTACAAAATTTACTTTATGAAAATTAGAAAAATTTCAATTGTAAGATATGTTGGGTTCACCATAATGTTAAGTGGAAAACAGATCCAAGATCTAACAAGTGAATTAACTTAGATCTAATTTTCCCTTTTCAAGATTAATATTAGAAGAAAAAACCAAATAGTGTTTGATGACTTGCTAACTACCTCAATGGAGAGCCAATCTGCTAGGTTTTGGTTCCTTTCTTGCAAAGAAGGAATAGTTTGTGTGATTTTATTAACTTAGTTGACATAAACCCTAGATCTTAATTATACAAATAGTCACACAAATGAAAATGAAAAATTGTAGAAATAGGGACAAGTCTTAGATGTGCAAATAGAGAGGAATATGTGATACAAGTTTCAACTAGAAATATAGAGACAAGGGAATTGGGGCACCCTAGTCTAGGTGTTTTACCTTATTCAAATGTCATATCCCTAGATCATAGTTTTCTCTCGACTCTTCTACAACCTATTGTTGGTGAAAGTTTTGGATCTAACCTCTACACATGAAGAGAGGGGAAAGGTTGTGTTGTATATGATTTTTCCTCAATCAAACCCTAGTTTTGGTGTTTCCACCTCCACAAAGAGAAAATGATGATGGTATAAATCATGTGCCCTAGGTTGGGCAGATGCAAAGTTAACAATAAATTACTATAATTTAAATAAATGATAATTGATAATGTTACCTTAGGCATGAAACCTCTATTGAAGTGATGTCACACCATAAGTTTCCACAAAGAGTTGATTGGTAATGCATGAATTTCCTTGAAGACCTAAAAGAGGTTAGTCCTCATAACACAATAGATTGTTGTAGCTATCATGTAGAGAATAAGTCACATGTATTCTCACAATTTGCACATAATACTTGTTCATAGCTCAGAAGAGAGTGGTATTATATTCAAATAGGAGGGAAAGCTTATTCTTATATGCATCCCAATTAATATTTCTTAGTATAGGATAACTTGAGATCATTTTCAAATCACCAAAGTCTGACACTCAAATTTTGTAACTCTTAAAAATCACATATTTGAACTAGGGTATCCAACACTTGTGTTTGAGGATTTTGGCTCAAAATTCTATGGATCTCAAGGAATTAAATGTATTTTCTCAATTTGGATCCAAAATGAAAAAGTTATTAATATAATTTTATATATGAAAAATAGAGTGTCAACATAGCATGAGAAATTGTCAAGGGTGACCACTTACAATTCTACAATTACAATGTGAATATCCCTCTACCCTACTACTCTAACAAAAAAACCAACCCCAATGGACAAAAAAAATCAATGTAATTAATAAAAAAATCAATAGTGGTATGCCATAATATTTTTTGAATACCATACTTTTATAAGTAAATTTTATGAAATGAAATTAGAAGATATTTAAGGTCAACCAATAAGCGTGATTCCCAATAAAAATAAGTCATAATAGGGAGATAGATTTTTGAAATTAAAATCAAAGAAGTGAGGCCCTATCACTATCATAATTTCAATGATCAGAATAGGTTGTTGAAGAGCCATCACTAAAAAATTTTAAAGACATCAAATTCAATATTAATTGTATAAGAAATAATTAATGTTAAAAAAATTGACAAATAGATTCGTAATGAATAAAAGAAGTCATTATTCACCTTAACCATTGTTTAATTAGATGAGACTCCAAAATACCATGAACCATTAGACACACCATCATCTCTACTATATGAGATTGATGTCAATATAGTAGTCATCAAATTTACTTCATAATTTACCAAGCAACTTTTCAACCACCAAGTTCACAAAATTAGTTTGTAGCTTAATGTGATTAGGAAGCTTTTCCTATACCAAAAATATCTCTTATTTCACCATAGTACATTTTCTCCCTTCTTACAAGTCTAAAAATGTTAAGAGTGAACATTTTTGGTACAAATGCAATGGATATAAATAAATGTAAAATTTTCCTTCTTAGGGTTTCCAAAAACACCTTTTATAGTCCTTTGGTTCTATATTTGATATGTTTTCCACCTGCAAAATTGTTAGAATGATGGAAATAAATTTTGCAACTTAGTTTCCATGTCTTGGCAAGAATGATGACAACAAATGCAATGGTGGAAAATTTCTCTTCAAGATCTCTTCAATCCTTCTTCAACCTATAACTTGCACATACACAAAGAAGGAAAAATCATTTTATTTTTGTTTGTATGTGGATTTTCCTTGGTCAAACCATATTTTGGAAATTAAACCTTGATAAAAAGATAATGAAAGTGAAGGAAATGATGAATATTCATTTGCTACAATTCACCACCTTTTAATGGTTTTCTTCAAGAACTGAAGTCATACACATCTCTTCAAAGGAATTGGATCTTTCTTTCTTGATTTTTTTGAATGTTTGAATGCTTGAATGTATGAAGACCTACAACACTTGTTAGCCTTTACAAGACAACATGAACACACATCAACTTGGACATGATGATGTTAGGATCTTGATTGTTGTTGATAGTGATTGAAAATGCTGCTCTTAAATGCTCTTGACAATAATATTTTCTCAATAGGATTGCTTTTTGATGTCACTTCTTGCTAGTTAGATTTCAAATGATAAAAATACTATGTACTTATAGGTGTTTATCTAATTTCCCAAAAATTAAATTCCAAAAGCCAACACTTACAATCTGAATTTTAAATGTTAAATTACCTCCAAAAGCATATTTTAAAATATGTCCTAGCATGTATAAAGGCAACCCATCCACCCATGGAAAAATGGGTTTTGGCCTATATTTCCAGCACACACATGATCTAAGGTAATTTAAATATTAAATTCATTTATTTAATATTAGTTCTACTTTCATAAAAAAATACAAATAAGGCTTTGGAATGCATAATTTGAAAAATTAGAAGCTTAATTAAGTCCAATAAATTAAATGACCCAAACATAATGTGAAATTCTAAAGATACATAATTTTCTACACTACACTCCTATTCCTGTCAAGGTGTCAAATAATATCACCATTATTAGAAAATCGGTAACATCACTCCTCCCATGGTTGGGGAAGATAATAAAAAAAATTAGAAGAAAAACATAATACAAGGAACAAAAGAAAGGTTTTTGATATAATGATGAACCTTTTGATGGAAGCATGGGAATATACCCAAAAGGATAAGAGTATGACTAATGTTGTGACAAAGTGTCATTTGGTCGAATTAGGTTCCTCCGTTTGGACTTGAGGAAAAGGACTATACTCTTCATTGTAATCCATTGGATAGGTTTGGCTTTAAATATCCATGATCAAGTCTTGTATGCTTCTTTGTTGAGACTTTGTTGTTTCATTGGGGATCTTTGGTTGTTTACTAGTTTTGTTGTTCTTTCTTTCATTTTTAAGTCTCATGTGCTTGTTACTTTTTCCTATTGTACAAAGTTTAGAGGTTCTTTGAAAACCTTCTTCCAAATCATAACTCCAGGCAAAAGAAGTTCTCTAATAAAAAAAATATATTATAAAGTTAAAAAAAATTCTAGTTAACTTAAAGATTTTCCAAAAAAACTTTATATTTTTTATACTATAATAAGTATTTTTTTTAATATTTTGATGAACCGTAACATTCTAGAGGGTATTATGAATTTTAGTTTTAATTTTTAATTTAATAATTCTTTTTATCATATAATGTTTTCTTAAAATTATAATAAAAATGAATATTAAAAATAAGGGAAGAATATATGCAGTAATTTCACTTCTTATTTATTAACAATTAAAAAATCTAATTTTTAAGTGATAAGGACTATATTATTATAGGCTCTAGTAAAATTCACCATGAGCAATTAACCAAGAAAATTCACTACCAACAATTCACCACAAGAAAATTCACTGCCATGACAAATTCACCTCACGGAAAATTCACCATGAGCAATTCACCACCATGGAAAATTTATTGCATTAAACATTTGTGGCCATGAATTGCTCATGGTGAATTTTCCTTGAGGTGAATTTGTCATGATGGTGAATTTTCCTATGGTGAATTGTTAGCAGCCCGAGGTGAATTCGTGATGCCATTATTATAAAACAAATTTCTAATTTATTGTTTACAATTAAAAAGATTAAGTAAAACCAAAATAAATAATAGTTAATTAAAATAGCAACATATATAAAATATAAATATAATTAGAAATAAAATTATTGCATAATTCAAAATTTATCAAGCTACTTACATTCATTTACAAATGAAGTCATGTTTTCTTAATCTTGGATTACAAAATTTCTAGAATTCATAGTGATTGAATATTTTTATAGTATATTATGTTCATGATTAGAAATTACAAAAAAAATAGAGTTAATGAGCAATTTTTATTCATCATTTGGGATCACACTTCATAATACATGATCATGATGAACAAACAAGAGGAGTGATCTAATGAACAAATTAAAAAAGAGAAATTTGTTAATAAAATACGATCTGAAATGTTGATGAAAAACATTACTCACATAATCTAATCCAATATTATTCTACAGTATAATCTATATTTTTCTAAACATATTATTTTATTGTAATTGAGACAAATTTCCCTATTATAATAGCGAGGCTGGCAACCTGGACAATAAACCTAGTTCTGATATAGCTTTTGTATTTTCTTGCTGACCGGAAATCCATTGTTGTCTTCGACTAATTCATAGCTTTCCTCTGTACAGATTGACTTGACGCTCACATACACTTCTAGATGGGATTGTATTACTGGACTTTGACTGTACAATTTCGTAATGTAAAATTGTCCTTCGCTCAACGGTAGAAGTAATCCTGGCTGTTCGAAGCAAACGTCCGCCGTTGATGCTTTTGTTTTGTTACGTATATTTTATCATCTTCGTCAGGGAATAAACTACCTTCCTGGACGTAATGCTCTATTCTAGATTTACATTATATGAAAATAGGGAAAGGAAAAACATATACGACTTGGTCATGCAATAAATTAGGACAACAAAATGTCTTCCCTGAAAACTCAGTCGTAATCTTGGTTGGCTTCAATTTTTATCTGGTAAAATTTGCTATGGAATAAGTACGTAGTTTTGAGAGATTTTTCTCGCTAATGTACATATAAAAGTCCATAGATTTAAAAGATCAAGATTTTGCTTTCAGCAAATCTATAAAATTGGATGTAAGACTTACATTATAAATAATTCCATGAATAATAATTTCATCCCAATACTCTAAAGGAAGCTTTGGGAGATGTACCGAGATAGGAGCTAAATTAATCTTGGTAACATCAAAACCTACAGACCATCTTTATAAACGAAGAAAGGTCTTGTTAAGAAATTAGGGACCTCCCAAAATAATATGAGAATAACTCTTTGAAGGAATCTATTCAACAAAGCATTAACACTCAATAGATTTGAACCAGTCCAACTATTGGATGCCCAATTACGAATAAAATCAATGTTCAATCTATGACCAAGAAATATCACAATGAGAGTAGACTTTGATCTAGCGATAGTTTTGTTCACCCACACATTAGGAAGAAAAAGAATATAGCATTGACATATAAGGGACTAAGGGTTCATAGAATTGAAGACGTTCACATCACAACCCTCAAGCTTAGGTATCACACTATTGGGAGGAGAAGAAACTCCCTAAGCATCAGAAAGAGAAGGGGACCCCATACCAAGGTCATCATCGAAAAACAACTCAAAATCCTTTGCATTCCTATCAACAACAAGAATAGTAATAAGGGGATCATCACTAACACCCTTGCAATTATAGGGTGAGATCACAATATTTAGCATGAACCACAAAACCCCCAGAAGTGTAAACAATAATAATAGGGGTTGAACTAGCAATAAAGGATGGACAAACTTTCTCACCTAAAACCACAAGCTTAATGGGAGGGGGGAGAAGAAACCCTAGGCTTCTACGAGAAAGCCCAAGATCACCCAATCCAAATAAAACCATAACCTTTTTGAAGGAAACACATGACTGAGAAACCCTTGACTTTATATCCTTCTACAAATCCAAGAGCAACTCAAAATCATTATTTCTAGAGTCAAATAAATTGGGCTTTATAGGGCTTTCTATTTGTGTCATCAAAAAATGTATAGTTGACATTTTTATGCTCACTTGAATCTCTCTTATGGACTTTGGCTTGATTTTTCCTAGATTTAATGTTGTAATGTGGCCAACACATGCACACTAGGTCTTGAACCCATGTGAATCATTAAGACTTCTAGGATGTCTTCTAAAAGTGTTGTGAAGTGTTGTAACCCACTTTCACACTTTTCTAGGACCCTTTCATTATAATTCACTTAAATATCTCATTTTTATCACTTATCAACTCTTATTTCAAGGTGGGGTGACTTAGTCCCACTGGGCATAAAAATAAAAATAATTTTAATTTCTTGGCAAGATTTTATTCTCTTACCCTTGAGGTCAGTCTATTATGTGTTATTTTAGGGAATTAATGGAAAATTAAGTATAAATAAGGGTTTTTCCTCTCATTTTATCCCTAATTCATTCAAGCATTCATTCACTCAAGCAATCCTCCCATTCACTTAATCATTCTCAAGCATTCAAGCACTCTAAGCATAATCAAATCATCGATTGAAGCACTTCATTGCATATATTCAGATTTCTACATCAAGGGTTTGGTAAGTTTATGACATTACATGTTGTTTATTTATCATTCTCTTCTCATTTTATTTCATTTCATAGGGTTTGATTACCAAAGTGGGGTTTGACCAAGGCAAACCCTTATACTCTTACCCTTAACCCTTTTTATGTTCTTTGCATGTGTGTTTGCAGGTCTTGTATGCAAATTTGTCAAAGAATTTGGTGTCAAAAGGTGATCAACAATCCATCAAAGTCAACATAACCCTAATTGAAGTTTGGAGACTACTTTCATCCCATTTTCTATAGAATCATGATCATATACCTATCAAAAAAGAAAGTGTAGATAGAAAGCTACCAAATCCTATTCCAAAATTCTAGAAATATCTAGGTGGACTAAGTCGCCATCTTTGGTGAATTAGTCCATTTGCTAGGCCTGAAAAAATGATTTTCACATTTCTGGACACCCATTTGGCAGATTCTTATTCTGACAGATTTTCTTCAAAACTAGACTAAGTCACCTAGCTTGGCATAAGTATCTCAATCAACATTTCTAGTCAACTCTACAAGATTCCAAAGCCTCTTTGCATCATATTCTAGATTATAGGTGCACCTCTCTAGTTCTATTTAATTATTTAATTATTTACTTGCATTCTTAGGTGTTTTTGAATATAGCACTTTGTTTTCCAACACTTTGCATTTCTTAGGATTAGCATCAATAAAGCATTTCCTTTTCAATTTATTGCATTTAGACATATTGCATCCCTTTTTCATTAATCTTGAGTGTAGACATTAGCATGTTGGGCCCATTTTCTCTCCTTCTAGGTGAAAAACCCTAAAAGTGCTAGAGAAATCCTTGGGTAACCAAAATCATTGTCCACATTTTGGTGAACCTAACATGAATGGGAGGTGAATGACTCACTTGATGGTTGACTTGCCTTTGCATTACTAGTATTTTTCTTTTGATCTTGTATGTGTGTATCGTGTTCCCCCACAACGTGATGTTTGATTTTCTCTTTGTAAGATTCTTCTATTTGTACCTTCATTCTTCTCTATGTCGTACATTGCTTTTGTCTTTCTTTTTTTGTGTTTTCCTTTTGCATATGACACAAAGTGTAGAGATGCCCTATGTCTCTTCCATGTTGACCGAAAAAGGTCCTTTTCTTTCTTTTTTTCTTTTATTTTTGTGTTTTCCTTTTGGGGATGACACAAGGCATTGAGACTACAATGTCTCTTTCATGTTGACACAAAAAGTCCTTTTCTTTCCTTTTCATTTGTGGTTGTGTTTTTCCTTTTGGGGATGACACAAAGCATAGAGATGCCCTATGTTTCTTCCATGTCAACCCAAAAGGTCTTTTTTTTTTTATTTTTTTTTTTTTTTTTTTTTTTTTTTTTTCTGTTTTGCTTTTGTTTTTTGTTTTTCTTTTGGGAATGATACAAGGCATTAAGACCACAATGTCTCTTTCATGTTCACCCAAAAAGTTTTTCTTTTTCACTTTTTCTTGTGTTTTTCCTTTTTGGGACGATGCAAAGCATAGAGATGCCCTATGTCTCTTCCATGTTGACCCAAATGGTCATTTTACATTTGTTTTTCTTTTTACTTGTGTTTTCCTTTTGGGGGCTATGCAAAGTGTTGAGACAAAAATGTCTCTTCCATGTTGACCCAAAACGGATTTTATTTTTCTTGTGTTTTCACTCTCTTTGTGTCATTCTTCCAGTCCTATGTATTTGGGGAATGATGATAGTTTCAAGCTCTTTAATAAAAATATTGCAGCAACAAACATACTGATCCCAAATCCATAGATCCCTTATGTGTTTGGTGTGTTCCTTTTGTTACTTTTCCTTCACATAACACAACCTTACTCAAAAATGTATGACTTGGCATAGACACTTTCCAAGTTGGCTCTCATGTCTTATTTTTTTGCATTTTTCATTCACTACTTTAAAGTAATTGCTCACATAACGATGTGTAACAATTCCTTTATAGTGGGGGCATACATTGGCATAATTCATTTTACATTTTTTTTTCTCATTCTTAATGTAGCCTTGTTACTTTATACAATGCGTTTGTCACTTTGTGGATGACATTGGGTGTGATGTCCTTCATGAGTGTGATCTATCCTAGCATATTACATTCCTCTTGGTGGCTTGATGTGACACACTGCATCCCCTAAGTTGCAAATATTTTATTCTTTGATTGGTTCTCTCTTAGAGACATTAGACACAATGTTCCCTAAGTTATAGACCTCGCATGAACTTAGCAAGACTCATTTGAATTTTTTTAACATGTTTCTTTTTTCATTTACATGGCCACCTTGCATAACAAAGCTTACATGCATGTGGTGCCATTGCATTTGTTCATGATTTCTAAGCATACAAAGCTTTGCTTGACTCATGAAGCACAAAATGACATTTTCTTTTGTGGCACCTTATTAAGGTTATTAGGAGGTATAACTTTGATATGGTTGAGTGAGAATCCCATTTTGAGGCACGACTTTCCCCATAGCCACCTTTCGGGATTTCTCACCCTACAGACAACTAGAATTTTTGTGGCCCCAGATTGAGTATGTTGTGGATTTCTCACCTCGCAGACAACCAAATGTTTCATGGCTCTAGAGTGAGTATACTTGGGCCTTCTCACCTGGTGGACAACCATGAGTTTCATCATACCAGAGTGAGTACACATTTATTATTTCAAAAAAATAGCCTAGATCTGATCCACAATGGGCTAGAAAAATGATCGAAGCTTTCTTTCATTCTTTTTATTCACTTTCATGTGTGTTCCTTTGCACCTATGTTTGGTTTTCCATTCATCCTAGTTGCATAGAAACCTCATAAGTGTGGTGTTTGTGTCATTATTTTATATACACAATGAAATTGGTGTTCCTACATTGAACCTTTGTTTCTCCTTGTTTGCATAATAACCATGAAAACATGGATCTTATGTCATTCTTATGTAGCTTCCATGATGCCATGGAACCTATGTAATACTAGATATCCATCCTACCCTAAAAATATCCTCCTTACCCATCATATTATTGAACTTCCATCACATTCAACCATAACATCCTTCATGTATTAATAATTATCATTCTCATCTTCATCTCATCCTTTTGATCCTCATCGATTTCTTTTTAACCTTTATTTAAATAGATTTATTCATCATTTTCAATTCATTTTTCCATCACCAAATCCATTACTATTCATTCCTTTACTAATAGTGGTTTCATAAATTTCAAGAGCACACCCAAGTTCTTCCATCCAAACTATCATCTTAAGGAGGCATCCTATAATCCAGTTCAATCCTTGATTCATCTAATCCCAAATTGAAATTCTATCCAAGAATTAAAGTATATTTTGAAACCCTTAACAAAAAGTATTAAAAGGAGTTAACAATGAAAAGTGCAAGCCATACCCAAAAAGATGCCCACTATATGAACATGAGAAGTCGACAACAAAGAGACAGAAAAAATAGAAACACAAAACAACAAGAACCCAAAACAAAGGAGAGGGAACTATGCCAGATTCTTTAGAGTTTCAATTGCTTCCGCCTCTAGCTGATTCATATTAAGTGCTACATTCTTTAGCTCCTGAATATCCAGAGGGATCTTCTCATCCTTTTTCTTCATATTTTCTCTTGTTTACTTCATATAATGCCTAAATCTTGCATAGAATCCATCAACATTAAACACAAGTTCTTAGTAATATTTACAAGATACTCTTGAATTGCCATCCAAATCTTTAATTAAAAGGGATATTAAATCCTTTTCCATAAATTCTATCATAGCTCAACAAAGTAGTGACGTTGACGTCCAGTAGTTCCCCCTTGTGCCATTTAATTCTCTCCTTGGCCCTAACCCATCGGTTAGCAAAGAAGTCTGCCACCATGTTGGTTTCTTGGTAAGCATGGGAAACATAACATTTATTAAAAGACCTTATAATTTATGTTGATTTACTGATCTAACATTCTATGGTCCACGCTGGCTTGTAATCCCCTTTCAGACACTGCATTATGTTGTTAGAATCGCCTTCAAGCTAAACATGTTTGCATTTGAGAGTGTGAGCCATCTTCAAACCTTGGTAGGCCCCTATGGCTTCAGCAAGGTGGCCCACATCAACAATGTTACCACTCAAACTTCATTTTATTCTTTGAATGAATCATTCCCACATCAACGATGATATCAATCAATCAAATAAATTTTTCTTTAATCTTTGACACTTAGGGAATCATCTATCACCAATGTCATATTTCCAATTTCCTATATCTACTTTCTCAAAAATACCATTGCTTCTTTTAGTCACAAAGTAGTTTTAAAGAGGGGAAAAGTGTAGACACTGCAAATCGTATCCCACTTCTCCATGTCAATTTCTAAAATATTAATTAACTATATCATTATTTAATCAATTTGAAACATCCAAACTAACTATTATGTGCAACACATTAATTGATGTAACTATCTTAACTAATCAATCACAATTAATACTCCTTCACACCCATAATTCTTGCCTATGGGACCCTTAGTACATTACACCTTCTACTTGGTCAATGAGTAAGAAAACTTTATATCTTGGCAGGTGCCTATTTTTGTTTGGGTAGTCCCCTTTTCTTGTCTAATGTTTATCCTTATAGAATTTCTAAGTCAAGCTCTTCTTGTAGTCACATATTTAACTTTTCCATTCCTTTTTTTTTTAACCCATTGGATCTTTGCTAGGAACTTTAATGCTATTATATTCTTGACAATAAATATGGAGGCTTGAGTTGAACAAACCCTTTTTTAGATTTTCTTCAAGACAATATGTGTTTTCTTAACATCATTGATATTGAAGGTCAAATGATGGTGTCTTCACTTGGAATAATAAGAGATATAGTTTTTCTTCCTTCTTCAATAGGTTTATATGCTTTTATATTTTGATTGGAGATAATTAGGTTACAAGTCCTCTAGAAAATTTCCATGGAAGGGTTTAAATTTTTTTCCTATCAAACTATCTTCATCTCTTTTATCTATCCTTAAGAAGCCTCTATTCAACTTTTGATTAATACGACTTCATGATTAGGCTATATGTGAGAATATGGTAGTATGGTGGGTGGAAGCAAATCCCCCATTTTGTACCACTTCATATTCCTTTTTTAAAAGGCTTCATATTTTTAAGTTCAAGCTTAAACAATGGAACACATTTCATTTTGGCAATATTTTTTGGTAAAAGAAATAGGTGGAAGAAATATTGACTAATATTACAAGTTCTAGATTAGAAAATTTGAAAATTATGAATAGAGAAAGAATTATTGAAGATTCCTCTATTTCTAAATGACTTCATGAATGATAACATCAAAAGGAGGTTTTTTGGAAGAAGAAATATGTAATCACTTAGCTCCAAGAGGGGGATCAAAATACCTCCTTTTCTCATAATTTAGTTAAAGAGAAGAGTAGTAATATTATCTCTTCTAACATTTCCTCTCAAGGAATTCAACTTTAGTCATACAATGGAGGAGAAAAGAGTTATATTTAGTTGTATCCCTTCTTTGGTTACTAAGGAAATAAAAATAGTCTTCTGGTGGACCCTATTACTCTTGATGAATTAGGAAAAAATTTCCCAATGAATAAAAGGAAGTCTCTTGGTCTTAATATTTTTCCTTTTAAGTTTTTTCCTAAATTTATGGGACATCTTAAATGATGATGTTTTTATGATTATTGTGTAAACAAGGAGAAACAAAGGAGAAACCCATAATGCTTATTAATTAATATAAGATAGAATCAAGGAGTAACAAATCCTAATTAGCAAGAGTCTTCTTAATTAAAGTAGAATCAAGATACTCAAACTTCTCAAAAATATCAAATTTATTAGTAGAATCTTTTGATAAATCTTTTTCCCTAGAGCATACACTCCTTTATTGTGAGCCTTCATTGGAATTAACTCATTTGAGTTAGACCTTTCTACATGATCTAGAATTTTGTCATTTATAGATTCATGTGATAGGGGTCAATACGATAAATATTTGAAAGGTTCCTCAATTAGACCAATTATAATAGTTGTTAGGTAAAAAGATTGTTGTTTTGCGACCCATCCTGTTGTGTAACAAGCCTTTATTGTGCAAGTGAATCTTAATTATTGGGAAACAAATCTCTACTTCATGAATAGATAATTTTTTGGTTGGTCAACTACCTTTATTGCATAGATAAATCCTAATTGCTAGGTAGAAGTATAAACTAATATTTGTGTTGAACGGTAGATTTTTAAACTAATATTTGTGTTGAACAATAGGTTTATAAACTAGTATTTGTGTTGAAATCCATCCTCAACTCACAGCGTTTTCTTATCACGATTATAGGAATCTAGAAAGCGAAGAGCCATTTGATTTTTTAAATAATTTCTTACGTAGATGACAAAAACTATATTTAGAAAAGTCAATGAAACAAACCATGTCAACATGTAATAATTCACTTAAAAACATATACGCACAAAATAAAAACTTTTCGAACGCGGCAAGACAAAGTAAGCGTATCCACTCACGTCGACTATTCTACACCCCATGTTTAGACCAGGTAAACTCTGACTGAAAGCCTATCCATTGGAATCCTCTAATGAAGATGTCAAAAAGCATGCAGTAAGCCAAATTATATAGTGGGTATGCTTCAAAACAATAGAAACAAATTCAAGAGAGTTAGGCTACAGAAGTGCGTAGTCTACTATGGCCATAAAAGAAGTATACATTGTGGCGCTACTCTGCAATTTATTTTGGGTTCTGTCAATATTGAGGATTGCTTATGGACAGCCTGGTGAGAAATTCGCCTCTTGTAAAATGAAATCTAATTTTGTTTTTATATTTAAACAGTATTATCTAAGCCTGGCCTTGTTTACAGGATTCATCAGCCTGGACTGTGGTGGAGAAGAGAGTTATAATGATACGAACACCATACAGTGGACCTCCGACCAAGATTACATTGAAGCAGGGAAGAAAGGAACTTTTCCACCTGCCAACATTAATCAAGATGTGGAACGCCCACTCAGAAACCTTCGCTTTTTCGACAACGGAAAGCGAAATTGCTACACACTCCCCGCAGTGAAGGGAAACAAATACATAATCCGCGCCTCTTTTGGGAACTTCGATGGCCGCAGTCACAACCAGTATTTGATTTACTCATAGATGCCAATTATTGGAATACTGTTGTAGCACAAACAAAAACGGATAACATTACCAAAGAAGTGATCGTCATGGTGAGAAGCAAGTCAATTAGCGTATGTGTTGCTCGCAGTGGGGATGACAATGATAAGAACACGACTTTCATCTCATCCTTAGAGCTTCGCCCCATCATGCCGTCTATGTACGATTTCGAAGGTGTTGGAGAAACTTACTCTCTAGTCAATGTCCTTCGCGAAGATGATGGATTGCTTTCTGCATCATCTATCAGGTATGGGTGGTTTTTCGTAAATTTTTGGCTTTGTTAACTTAGAAGCTTTTGCAATATAAATTGCTCTTGTTCTGAAACATTATGCTTTTCCTCACTGGATTGACATAGAATAAATATAAATTGCATAGCTCAGTAGTTTTTGCAAAAAAAAGGCCCAAAACTGAAAAACAGAGTATATAATAAGGTTTATGGCTGAAAGAATGCTGTAATTTGTATTGTGTATAACCCAATACATATTACATTAATGATTTGTGCAATGAACAGATACACAATCTAAAATCTAGAATCTGAAATATTTTTGACAGCTCTGTGGAAGATTTGAGGCAATCTTCCTTTTCCCCTAAAATCTGATTTTAAAAACTTTCTGGACAATCTTCCCTTTTTGTTAACAATTTCTAGCACTACAACGTGTACAGATATCCCGAGGATGATTTCGACAGGATCTGGTTGGCGAGTACATCAGATGCCTTGCTGTATGGGAACGCTACAGGTGATATTGAATCTACAGAACAAAAGCTATTTGAAATACCATCTTCTGTGATGGGAACAGCTTTAATGACCAACAGTACAAATGATACTATTTCATGGGAGTGGACCGTTCCTCGATCTAGCAGATACCTCATTGTGATATGCTTCGCTGAAACAGAGAAGCGACCACCTAATGCAATTCGCGAGTTTAATGTTACTACAGATAGCAATCAAATTTCTCCATATGCTATAACACTCCAAGATTTCCCTTTACCAACTATTTACTATTGTACTTTTGCATCTCTTACGGCGGGGAACATAGAATTTTCTGTGGATGCTACCTGTAAATCCACCTTGGGGCCTCTTGTCAATGCCTGGGAAGTCTATGAATATAGAGGTCCACTCGACGGAACATAAGCTGAAGATGGTCGGTGCTGTGGGTGAAATTTTAGATTTTTTTACAGAAAGCTTTCCTTTATTTGTAATGCTGATGTAAGGTCTATTTTGCAGTGGATGCGATTGCGGACATAGCAAAAAGCTTTAATTTGGAAAAGGAGTGGACAGGGGACCCTTGTCTACCACAAAAATATTCATGGGATTGGGTGGTTTGCAGTCAAGATACGTCCCCCAGGATTATCAGAGTGTAAGTGTGTTCTCGAAAACTTTATAAGAAAAATGGGTTTTTCCTTATATTGTTAAAAAATAAAAAATTCAAGCAGTTTCTAAAATATTTATGGATATTAAAGCCGTGGAATAGAATACTGTTAATAGGGGAAGATTTTATTGAAATTACAGGAAAAGAGATAATATTTTAGAGGTAAATTATTCGAAAACGAATGAAAATTTAAAATTTATTAGTCATTATAAAAGTTTTCAAATTTTCTTTTATCAGGAAAACTCAAATAAATATTGATTTGTTAGGATTGAACATTCTATTTTCATTTGAAGTGATTTTTGTCAATTAAAATGGCAGCTTTTCTTATTCATTTACTGTTTTTAAATCTGCATGTAAATATTTCAAAATCAAATAATACTTTATTTAGCTATTTATTTCTTATATACACATTATTGTAAATTTATACCTTCTGAAATTGCAAGTGCTAGTATATAACATATTTTATAAATTTGTGAATAAAGATTAAATTGATTTTGATATTTATTAATTATGTTAGGGCCTTTATCATTTACAACAATAAGGTTTGATAAAGCAATGTAGCATACAACAATACAAACTTTATTTTATTTACTTTAAAATTTCTTCAATTCACAACATTTTAACTAGTATTGATGATAATATATATATATATATATATTTATAAAAAATAACAAATGACAATTAAATTAAAAATAAAAAGTCAAAATAGTATTTTGATTTTTGTTTTTAAATATATTAAAATAAATCATAAATATTTTTTAAAATGTTAACGTACTAGGCTAAATCTTAAATTTTAATGTACAATTTAACTCATCTCTTTCTATATATTTATATAATTATTCTAGAATAAGTTTTTTCCTCTCATGTACCTTGTTTTTTTCACTTGCCACATGTTTATTAAATATTGGCAACTTGACTTACAGTTACTCTCAGGGAGGGAACTCAATGGAACGATACCTCAAAGCTTCGGCAATCTATCTGATTTAATTGAGCTGTAAGAAACTTATCCTACTTAATCCTTATGACCAACTGTTAATGGTGATATTGTATATGAAAAAATCGCTAAAACAAAATGGGTATTTCTTATTGTTACATTTAGAGATTTGGGGAGAAATAATTTGATTGGTTCAGTTCCAAAGGTTTTGGGTCAACTATCAAAACTCGAGAAGCTGTAAGCTCAAATATCACTTTGCATTATCATTACTAATGCTTCTAGATAATAGCTATAAATTACAATATAAATTCTATCATTGTGTTTTCTTCTAGGTAAACTTTGTTGTGAAAGGTTCTACTTTTATCCTCTTAGTAATGTTGTTTTTAATTATAGGAATGTGTCAAATAATAAGTTTAGCGGTTACGTGCCTAATGATCTTCTTGATAAACAACAAAATGGACAACTTGTTATGAGGTTGGTTTTTCTTTTTCTTCAACACATTCAAAGAGTGATATGTATTGTTATTGTCATGAAATTTATGAATGGTTTGTGTTAAATCATTGTAGTATTGATGGCAACAACAATATTTGCCAACTCGAGACTTGTAAGGATACGTCCAAAAGAAAAGCATTGGTTATTTCATTGGCAACTATTGGATTTGCAGCCATATTGGATTTGCAGCCATTATAATTATTGGAGCAATAATTGTGTTCATAAAGTGTAAATCAGGCACCGGTATGATGCGCTTCTCCTTCCTTACAAGTAAATTGGGCATTGTGGGTATTGGCTAATCATAACAATTAATTGCTTTGTTATTGATTTACCGTCTTTCAATAACAAGGCATTTTTATTGATTTAAAATCAATAACTTTAAGTGGCACTTAAGCATTTATATTTTGAATAAAAAGTAGGGACTAATGGGTTTTACATGCACAATCATTTGGCCAGGGGAAGGAAAACCAGTAGATCTAGAGCTCATTAATACTGAAGGAAGCCGATCATTCAGCTATGAAGAGGTAAGAGTAATGACTAATGGGTTTCGAAAGGAGATCGGGAAAGGAGGTTATGGACCAGTCTTTCATGGTATTTTTCAGGACAAGGAAGTGGCCGTCAAAATCTTGTCTGATAAATCACATCAAGGAGCCACAGAGTTCTTTACTGAGGTAAAACAAAGGACTTGTTACATTATCCTTTCTATACAAAAAAAAAATATATTTATTCTTTTGCAACTTACCAAATAATATCTGTGATTCATTGCAGGTAAACATGTTTTCCAAATTACACCACAAAAATCTTGTAAAATTCATTGGCTACTGTACTCAGAAGCAGAATTTGGTTCTTATCTACGAGTACATGTCGAATGGAGACCTGCGAAATCTTCTTGATGGTAGATTAATATAAGCCAAATCTCTTCAAATTTGTTTATAAATGAAAGAGGAATTTCTTCAGGTCATTGATATAAAAGTATGTGTCACTGGCAATATTCAGCTAAGATTTCATCTCCAAATGCCGGAGGATGGGAAAGAAGACTTAACATTGCCCTTGATGCTGCACAAGGTATGTTGGACAGTAATGGCCGATAATTTTGAAGCTCATAAAAGTGATGTTGTTGGGGTCTTAGTTTTATGTGTTCTTGTAACAGGATTGGAGTATCTGCACTGTGGCTGCAAGCCAGGCATTATTCACAGAGATATTAAGAGCTCTAACATCCTTCTCAATGATCGAATGGAGGCCAAGATAGCAGATTTCGGGCTGTCGAAGATGGGACCTTTGGATGGAGCTACGCATGTATCAACCTTAGTAAAGGGCACTACTGGATACTTAGATCCCGAGTAACCCAACTTTCCTTCCTTTCTATTTTAAACCCATATAATCTTCACATATTAAATTTAAAAGAAGAGAAAAAAATGTAAATTTTAAAATGTGCAGGTATTACACTACACGCCGGCTGACAGAAAAGAGCGATGTTTATAGCTTTGGAATTGTTTTGATGGAAATCATCTCAGGACGGCGCCCAATATTTCAAGATCCCTCAATTGGACAGGATGTACACATTGTTAGCTGGGTAAATATAATATTAGTTTATAGAGATCTTCAAATTTGTATCCATCAACAGCGTCATGAGAACATAATTTAAATGATATAAAACTCTTGTGTATGGCAGATACGAGAAGCCCTTTTAAAGGGAGACTTAGAAGGGATAGTGGATCATAGTTTGATGGAAGTGTATAACAGTGATGCAATGTGGAAAGTGGCAGAAGTGGCCATGGCCTGCACCTCACCGCATTCCACGAAAAGGTCCACCATGAGCGAGGTTGTATTCGAATTGAAAGAAGCAATTGGATTCCACAAATGTTTCTACGCTGAGATGGAGATCAGTCACATGGGCTCTCCGGCTCCTCTTCTTTACTCTTCAACCAACAGTTCTGAGAAATTCGAATCCGATAGATCAATTTATCCAGTTGCAAGATAAGGAACAAGATAACTGTTTCATTATTTATTTTATTTCTTATTTGATTCTTACTGGGCTGAAGGGAGTAGATTTTTTCTCATTGTATATATCTAATTTCTATGAGTTTGATATATTTTCGTACTCATTTTTTAAAGAACCAGAACATAAAGAGTATCTCTTCTGTAAAACATTACTCCATTTTGAAAGGTTCAATGATGCTATCATTTGAGCTAATGTGAGCATTGCGATGAGTTAAATTAACGTCTGCTCCAAAAACAAATTAAAACGCATTTTCTAGTCGAGCATGCGATCTGAATTTCTGTGATTTAAGAGTCTGGAGGAACAATTTTGTTTAATTTCTGGCACTGTCAAATGCAGACCCAAATATTAGTAAGGGTTTAAATAACTGATGCATTGGAGTTCTAGATTAATTTTATGGTTGATCTAACCTGTCAATCAATTTTAGGGTGATAGTTATTCATTTATAATCTTTCTTAGTGTGTTTTATTTTGAAAATATATAATTGTATAAATAAAATTTATTTTTTATAAATAATTTTTTATTATAATTTATTTTTTAAATTATAATTTAAAATAAAATAATTTAAATATTAGCTGTGAATAATGGTTGTGTGGTTTTGTTAAAATATTTTTGTTGTAAGATACAATTTAAATTTTAGGAAGATTATATTCTATCATTTTTTATCATAAAATTCATCTTCTATAAATTAAAAAAGGTGGACGAGACAAAAAAATAAGAAGAAAGCAACAACTTTATTTATTTCTTATGATCATAAGTGGTTACAATTGCCTCCTTTGTAGAGGTCTTACTCAATTTGAGATGCTAATATTTATATGCTAAGAATAGAAATAATCACATGCAATGTGACTAGGAGTATACTAATTTCTATTTTATTTTTATATTTATGGAAGAAATTGTGGATTGTAATTTTATCTCTAGTTTATTTCCAGCCTTATAAAAGAAATTACCAAAAGTTCCAACAAAAATCTTATGTACAAAATTACAACTTAAACTCTTACATCTTATGTAAAATTGATAGTATATTTTAATAATAGAAAAAAATATAGTATATTTTGAAAAACTACAATAGTCGTATGTTTTCTAAGGCTAGTGTGATCAGGATGTTTAGTTTAGAGTACAAATACATAAATTTTGAGTTTATTAATTGATCCACTACTTTGTTAGTCTTCACATTAGTTCCACTAAGAATTTGTAGAGGAATTTCATTCATTTTTAGAAAATTTCACTCTCCTTGACTTTTTCTGTAGTGGATCAAGAGCTCCCAATCACAAGCCAATGCAATTTGATTTTTCCAATTTCTTTGGTCACAAGCTTATGAATTCATTCAAGGAAATCCATGTAAGAAAATGCCTCAATAAGACTACTCATCAAATCTCTAAAAGAAAACTCTATATTTTACTACAATGGACTGGTAAATATACTTTTTTTTTCGTTATTACTATAGAAAGAAATCTCTGAATTATGATGTACGAGAACTAGCTATTATAATGGCTTGGATGTGAGTGGTCCAATATTTCAATGGAAGATCGTCTTAGGCCTAAGTCCATAACAAAATACACATCCTAATTTTTATGGCTAATTTGACATCCATTAGAACATAACATTTTCTATTTTACATAATTTTTGAGGAATGACAAAATATAGAGAATAAGCTATAATAGTAGTTCAATTGTAAGGGAAGTTCTTGAATCTTTATGGAATTGAATAATTTTTTTCATTTTTGGAGGTAAATTGTCCCTTTCTTTGGTTAATTTACACAAAAGTACAAGGAGCTTATACTTGTGTTCTCTTATTACACTAGACAAGTCACAATATGGAAGTAAACTTATACATAGATTAGACATTACTTTTTGAATGATTCATGATTCCTTAAATAAACTTATGTGAGATTTAATTTAGGTATTTGAATCAAAGCTTACAATTTGAAATGAAAATGTGGTTAATCTTATAGTGGTTGATAATGTATACTTTTATTTTTACACTAATGAAAGTCTAGTTAAGTTTATTCGAAGTAACAATATCTTAAAATTACTATTATTTTTATTGATTGAAGCTATAGACAAGGGTTGCTCCTCTAAGCTAAAATTTTGTTATGGTTTTTCAAGATCATTTTAGTAATATCTTTATTATTGGTATGTTGAATTTTATAATTTTCCAACTTTGAATTACTCTTCCAAGAATTAGCATATCAAAGATTTATACTTGTCAGATTGTAATCAAAGCTCTATTTTTATTAGGTAAATGTTTTTTATTTATTTTAGCTATGAAGTGGAAGAGGGTTTTGACAGGACTTTTTAAGTGTTGTACATCAAGAGAGGCTACAACAACATGAAACTAGAACTCACAATAAAACTAGACTTAAGACTAGAAAGGCCCTTACAAAATAAGCAACAAAACTACAACAAAGGAACAACAAAAACCATAGTAGAATAGGTTTGAAACTAAACTCAAAGAGCTCTAAAGTGAAATTGAAGTCTAACTTGATTGCGTCATCCTACTTTTTCAAAGAAGAACCAATCTCAACTAAAAGAATAATATTTGATTTACATTTTTACTCAAATAAGGATCCCCTCATTTCCCCAATAGGACCAACAACTACTAAGTCCAAATCCCTTCCTAAATTCCAAGGTGAATTAGTTACCAAAGGACAAACAACATATAGTTTTTGATTTCCCTTAAGAGCAGCCCACTTAAAATTGTGAAGCTCAAATCATTTCCTTGAAACCTAGTCAATGAGCTCGAGTGATCAAGAGGAGGAAAGATTTTTTTTATTAAATATGGAGTCTCTCTGTGATATCTTGGAGGAATGGGAAAAATTCCCATCCCATCTCTATGATAATGAAAAAAAAACCAATGTAGATTTCTCATAATGTGTTTCTACTCCCAAACATCTCAAGTTGACCGCTTAGGTGGCTGGTGTGGGCCCATTCCATCTGCTCCTCACCTGTACTTGTTTCTGTTTCCTGAGCAGTCCCCTTAACCGTCGCGGTCAGTATTGAACCGCCCAGTTCCCGCCTACCATTCAAATCAAACTCGAAACTTGATTCCCGCGCTGCGGAAGTTTGGTGGACGCTGGCAAAGGGTTTAGTTATATAAAGTTATTACAGCGAACAGAAGACAAGCCAAAATGCTGTGATAGAAATGTATGCAAAATGTGGAAGCACAGACAAGGCACGTGAACTATTTGACCAAATGCCTGAAAGAAATGTGGTGTCATGGAATGCCTTGATTCCTGGATATAAGCGACATGGATTTTTTGTAAAGACTTCAGTAACTTCCAAGCAAATGCAACTGGCAGCTGTATATCCAAACTTCGAAACCTTTGCCAGCAGCCTCCCTGCCTGTGCGAAAATGGGATCTTTTGAATAGGGTGCAGAATCTTTCAAATGATAACGGACAGAGGAATTTTGTCTGATGTAGTTGCAACTACCCTAGTAGACATGTAAGCAAAATGTGGAAGCATAGAAAGGGGAGGTAACTGTTTGACAAAATGCCTCCAAAAATTATGGTTTAATGGAATGTCATGAATGCAGGATATGCACAAGATGGATTCATGACAAGTTCAATCCTGCTGCCATCTTGCATTTGCATTTTGTAGAGTTTTATCAAACCAAATCACAAAAAATCCGCAGTTTGGAGAAGCACAAGAATATATATATATTCATTTTGAAGATGACTTGCTCTCTTCAGTCCTATTATTTTAGGAATTGCCCACGTCAAAGTTTTGTTAATTTTTTAAAAAATGTTTTGAAGAAAAATTGAAAGAAAGAAGTTTTGTTTTAAAAAATGGGATCTTGTGAGGATAGTTTATTCTTAATTTTTAATCAATTTACCCTAACAGTGGGGAAGCTTAGAAAGGCCAACGTATGTTTGGGTTGTATATTAATTTTATTTATTTTTAATATTTCGAAAGTTAGTAAAAAAGTTATTTATTTTTTTTAATTATTTGACATTATTATCTACTTATTTATAATGAATTTTCAAGGAGTTTGATTTTATTTAATTTTATTGAATTAATCTAAATATAATTTAAAGAGTATCAAGTTTTACAAAATATAATAAAAAGATATTATCATAATTTATAAAGTAAATAATACAATAAATGAAAAAATGAATAGTAATTATTAATTAAAAAAATGATCAATTTCCAATGTCTAATTATTGATAGGTGTTTTGACATACTCATCAACTCAAGTAAAGTACTAGGTGTACCTCACTTCTCCTCAAATGTAATCAATCTTTTGGATGAAAATCAATTATCTTAAGGTTTATATCATTAGGTCATGGTCATGCAAGATAATTGAGTGACTGTGTCATATACTGTGTGAACTAGGACATTATGTTAAATATTGGCATACGTGTATGAGTAGATAAACAATCCTAAGACACATGTTCAACCCTTTATATATCAATGTGCATTGATTATTGTACTTTGATGATCTATTCATAACTAAGCTTTTATCTATTCATTAATAAATAATAAGCAAAAAATGGTCCTATTCTATGTGTTCCTTCTGCTATCTCACTTATCTTTTCATGGTACATATTCAAGTCAACATAAGATTCCAGGTTAGTGTCACCAATGATATGCATTGCAATCAAGGCGTCAATGGGAAGGTGGTGTATTTTATCAATTATTATCAATGCATTATTTCATAGATATCCTATCTTCTTCCCAACTCTAATATCAAAAGAGTATTTCTTAGGAATCTTTTCTCAAAGATTCACAATCAAAATATCTTGCATAAATATCTAAATTTTATAACACTTTGTACCACCTTTTATGATTATACATAGTTGATAGATCATTTTAAGGCCATCTCCTCTTTGACCTCTAATGTCTATTTATTTAGCCTCATTCTCTTCTCAAGAAACTAATAATTTTACAAAAAAGAACAATAATAACTTATAATTTTTTCTCTTTAACACAACCTTAATAAAAAAATTCACTAAAGTAACTAAAATCGCCTTACTTCTCCTCATCATCTAAACTTACTATATTCCTTTCTTCACAAGCTAACACTAATTGGATGAAGCTAGAAAAACCTCCAATTCCATCTTTCAAGAGTTTCTTTCAAATAACCTTATCCAACTTCATCATATCCAACCCTTGAACCCTAACCTCATTCTACTAAACTTTCAAATTCTTTTAATTTTTGGATCTATTTTTCTTTGAAACTTGCCTTACTATCATTCTCTCCTTTTTGTTTTTCTTAATTAGCTCTTTGGAATTCCTTCTCACTAAATCATGTTCCCCCTTACCTAAATATGTTTCCTTCTTCACTTTCATGAGATTCTCCTATGGCATGCTTCTATTAATCTAACCTTGGGTAATTATTGAAGTTCTTTTTCTCTTTCTCTTAAGTTTTTACATGGACTTTTTCTTTAGTGTTTTCTTTTTTCCTTTGTATTATTTTCTATTTTCTCCTTTGTCAATGAGGATTCCTATTCTACATTTGTAACTTTCTATAGTTGAAATCTTACATTGTCTAACATTGTATCCTCCACTTGTTGGCATATGGCTTGGGGAGATTGTTTATGGCTTCTAGTATTGTCATTGATGGCAACTAAAGTCATTATCCTAGTCCACAGATCAGAATTTATTCATATCGCCAGATAAAGTAAAGAACAGAGTATTACCAGCAGAAAGCAAGAAGAATAGGGTATCCGGGTAATATGTCGATCTGTATGCTTCACCAAATCATCAGTTTGAGTTGTGGATCCCTGAGATAGGTTTGCTAAGCATTTGTGTTATCTTATTGTTAAGTTTTGTGGTATTGCATTAATTGGTGTATGAGCTTGGAGATCCGACAGGATGTTTTTCTGTTTATTTTCTCTTTATGGCCAACCTAGTGAATGTCGCATGTCGCGGATGTATAAGGAGTAATTGTTTAATTGTTTCTTGTGTTGGTTATTTTGTTTTGGGTCATAGCTATAGTCTAGCAGACTTATGTGGGTGCGCATTAAAGATTGCTCATGATTTGAGCCAACATGTGGAGAATATTTTGTATTTTATTTGAAGCTGACATATAGCAATTGAATTCTTGCTAGTGGACATATATGCGAGTTTGGCCAATTCATTTTGTGTACATGATGTGTGTGAGTGTGTGAGAAAATAAGATACATGTTCAAATATCAGAAGGGAAGTTAAGTGTATTCTACTTGTGCATAAGAGGATTTTGTGAAGCGAATTAAGGCAGAGCAAAGCTAAGTGTAGAGTCTAACAGAAGCTTTAGAATTTGATTCATGTGCTTCAACCGAATCTGAAACCATGCATTTGTAGATGCTATCTTCTCAGTTCAACATTTTGAACATTGTAATCACAAACATTTTGTAAGGCAATGAGCCTTCCTTATTTTGATTAGTGAGCTCTAGGTAGTGTTCCGGAATGCATGTGCATTCCCTTTTCTTCATACTTTTAACAGAGTATATAAATTATGGATTAATCTCCACCGTGGTTTTTCTGCTAACAGGGTTTCCACTTAAAAATCTTGGTGTTATGGTGTTCTGATTGTTTCTTTCATGTGCTTGCATCTTTACTTTTGTTTAAATGTTGTAGATGGTTTATAATCTGAATTGAAGTTTAGAATATTGTTGAACATTGATTCACCTCCCCTAGGTGATCCCACAATAGTGGTTTACAATTTTGGCCAAACTGGACAATGATTTTTTTTTTTTAAACTAAATCTTCACATTCGGGCACCTATAGCAGCTAAACCGTGAGGAATTTGTAGATGATGCAAACTAGAGTCTCATCACATTTTGTCTATAGATTCTAAAAATATTTTTTTCAATTTTTTTTGAATTAGATTGCACTTCTATTTCCATCTCCCATGAAAACTAATTTTTTTAGAAAACAACATTTTAAAAAAGTGACACACACTGTATAATGCATAACTTTTTTTACATGAAGGATAAAATCCTAATTCTTTTGAATTTAGATTTATAACTCCGATATCTAGTGCTTCCACTTGGTTAGATAGTTTTTAATTGAATATTTTTTCTTTAATCAAGTTTCGAAGTCAAACCAATTACAATTCAGACATAGCGTGACCATTTAACGCGTAACTTTTTTTGCATCTATCAAAATTCAAATAAAAAAATTTTGGATCAAGGACTTCAATATTTGGTGCAGTCATAGTTTTCAATTTTTTTTTGATAATCTACTATTTTTCCTCATGTGCAAAACAAAGACCTTCATTTTTGGTGAAAAATATATGTTTAATAAAACTAAAAAAACAAATACATAATAAAACCAAAAAGTATTAAAATTATATTCATTGGATGCCTCATTCCAAGGACTACCTAATTCTAGTTGGATTTGTGAAGACTCCATTTTCATTCTCAACTTGAGCTTTGAAGCGTAAAAGTTTAAATGTTTTTTTGTGTCTCAGTAGGGGGATGAGGGGTAAGGGGGCTTCGAACGAATCCCTAGGGGTTTGAGCGAACCCCAAGGGGCTCACATGAACCACCCTTCCATAAGGGGTTTTGTTTGGTTTTTGGGCAGGAAAGCATTAAAAGGGTTCACTCGAACCCTAGTTTGAGTGAACCCCTTATGGGTTTTCTCAAACCAATAGGTTCGTACGAACCCCTAAAATCAAGTTTTTTTCCATGGGGTCATTTTTTGTGAATTTTCCTTCCTCACTTGAATTGTAAACCACTATTGTGGCTTCACCCCCCTTTTAGTATGAACACTACTAGCCAAAGGAAAATTCAAGTGGCTTCCCACTTGAATTTTCCTTTGTGAATTTTCCTTGATTCCAACACTACTTTGGCTATTATTACTACTTTAGCATCATAGGTTACATTTAGACTAGACAATTATTCACTTTTTGATAATGGTGCCAACACATTCTTATAGAACTATTAAATTTGGGACAACTAGAAATATCAAGTGATTTATCATCACAAAATCACATACTAGAATTTCCTCATTTTTTTATTTTGCACTCATTAGCATAATGCCCTAGTTTACCATAGTTATAACATTTTGGCCTTTTGTTCCTTCCTCTTTCTCTAGTACCTTTATTATTATTGTGGTGGCCTTCCCTTCCACCACATTATCAATAGTTATCTTAGTAACTCATGGAGGGTCCTATATCTTGAGTGGTACCACATAGTGTTTATGTTAAAAGTGGTCTTATACTTGTTCTCAATTTAAGTTCCCACTAGCCATGTTCAAAATAAAATTTTAATTATCTTATACATAAACCCTATACTCTATCCAGACCCATATCCAAAAAATGCTTCCCTAGTCAATCCATGAACTGTTGGTTCATATTCATCTTCTTCATGAAGTAACATTTGACACCTATTCTATCATGTGTGTCCCACTTTATATTTTAAAGTCTCTAATTACTATCTTTTTAGGGGATTTCTTGAGTTTCCATCTTAGTATGGTAGCCCTCTTGGTGCCTTTGATGATCAAGAATTCACTCCTTAGATGTTCTTCCCTATTGTAGTTTTTAAACCAAAATTGACTTCTTCAAGGTGGGGGAGAAGTCTCACACTCCTCACTTTTCATTAGAATTTATTACTTCAACATTATGTTTTCCAACTCAAATTTGAAATTATCAATTTTATCCTTTCCTCCTAAATCATTATATCATATCTTTGACTAGGATTATATTATGGTGATCAATTCTACTACATCATTATGTGAAGAGGAAATATTCTCATCTACTTATGCTATAACTTAAGGGTAAACCCTAAAATAAATCACTCAATTCATTTCTTTTATGTCAAGGTTTCTTTTGGTTTTCTAACCACATTTTTAAATAATTGTTCATAAAATTTTACCGATTCCTTAGTTTTTTTCATCTTGGACATATTTTCTTTATGATTTTTGTTAATACATTAGGTGAATGGAAATTTGTCAAAAATAAGTCACTCAATACTTTCCATGTTTTATCATGCTTCTATCACTCTTTAATGTGTCATCTTAGTGCCTCATCTCAGTGAGGGTTTGAGCCAAAAAATCATATAACTGCGAAGTCTAGTCATCATTAATGCCAACTCCATTCCAAAAAAAATCCAAGGTAAAGAGATGTTTGCTAGAATCCCTAGTGTATTTAACAAAAATAGGGAGATTAATCATATGTGCATCCATATTTGGAGGAGGTAAATTTTTTCTTGATTTATTTCAAGTATGAGGGTTATCCTTTCTCCTAATATATTCTCTACTTGTTTATCTATTTCTCTCCTTTTATCATGGCTTCTTTGTCTAGTTTCATTCCTTTTCTACTTGACCAAATTCCTTTCTCTACCATTATCTCTTGGTAACCAAACATCTAAGAACTCACTTCCTAATATTGATCATAGATCTCATACACAATTGCTTCTTGATCTTTCTTTCTCTAACTCAATTAAGGATTCACTACTTATATGGACTCTTTAGAAACTCTTCTTAATTTTGACAAAATGGGTTGTGACTCTTCATGAGGTTCATCTCCTCCTAATGTCTCTTTAGCTTCAAGAATGTGTTGGTTGATAAAACATCATTAGTAATTGATCTATCTTTAATTTTCTTTGAGTTGTTTTCTTCCTCAACCTAAGAATTTCTCTCATCTATTATCTCCAAATTTTCCTTGGAAAAATCCGGTGACTTATTTTATTATATTGCTAAATATTATCTCTTCACCAATTAATAGCTCATTTACTTCACCTTCTTCCCATAGAAACCACATCAATAGTATCCCTAAAAATAAGGTCAAAGTTCTCTGAGTTCATTGTTACCTTATATTATTTCATCTTCCTTATCATTTTAAAGTTAGATTTTTTCTCCATAGTTCCAATTTATGATATAAACCACTCTATTTGTTTAACATCCATGTTCATTCAACATGTCCATTGAGGTCTCAATACTATAGTTTTTATTAGCTATATCCCTTTTGATATGCTCACTTAATGTTTCTCACACCATTTCTAACCTTTTCCATTATCCTTCCTCTCAATCCTAGTATTGTTTCAACATTATTTCTTCAACTTTCTTTTTAATCATGAAAATTAAGTTTTGTTTAAAAACCTATCTTGATCATCTCATGAATAAATTATTTTACTCTATTGTTATCAAGTTTTTCAATAGATATTTAATTGATTTATTACATCCATCATTAACTCCTTTCTTTTTAATACCTTAATTTATCAAGGGGTAGCACAAGGTACCTCATATTACCACTTCTTGCTTTTTAATACCTACAATTATCTCTAACTTATTTAATATTCTAGCAAAGTAATTTTACAAGACTTACCTTTTAATGCACTTATAGGTTTTCACCATTAGTCTCCATTATGTTACACCCCATTTTTTATTTACAAATTACAAGTTTAACTTTACATTAAAATAAAATGTTGAATGTGTGGTGATGATCCTCTTTTTTAGTTTCAACATAATAGGGATAGGAAGTTTTAGAAGGCATTCACAGGGACATCATGACTCAACCTAAAATCCTTTTTAAAGGGCTAATGTGTTGTATAGGACTAAGGACATGAAAAATATTTTGGTAGAAATATAGATCATTAATTAGGGTGGTTCCTACAAGACAATCTCTATGAATTGTGGGTGGATTCCTTATCTATTTAAGGCTAACCTTAAAGATATTTATATTCTGGGGGTACGAAAAGGGATAGTGATTACTTGGATATGGATAGAAGTTGCTTGGATAGGTGTATAGGTTTCTTGGATATGGAGGCCTTTTGATTAGTCATTCTTTTGATTTTTAGAAAGGCATTCCTATGGAAATCATTGCTTGGATAGGGAGGCTATCAAATCTAATCACATTAAATGGACTTCCCAGTGCTTGCTTTTGGTGGCTAGGAACATGTAAAACATGTGTCATGTTGTGATTAGTCCAAGAAAGTGACTAGTTGAAACATAGGAAAATATCACAATCGACATATGACATTGGCTTGGTCATTAATGAATTATCTTGTGGTGGGTTTAATTGGTTGGTAGCATCTATAGAAGTGTAAGTTGTATTGAGTAGTTGGAAACTAGGGTTTAGGCTTACCATAGGTTGGCTTACTTTTAGGGAAGGTTGTCTAAAGAATCTTATGAGTTTGAAAGGAAACTATGCAAAGAGGAGTGAGGATCAGTGAAAGGGATACCCAATACTACTAGAAGAAGAAGTGGGACAAATATGGACACAAAGGTAAAGGAACATGATCAAGGATCAAGGATATAAAGTGTTATATGCAATTTTTGGTAAAGGAAAATATTTAAGTCTTAAAATATATGACTCAAGAGAAACGGGTTAGGGATCATTAATGTGGTGTGCCTAACACTAGAAGAAGAAATAGCAAGGGAAATAGGGTGAAATACTTTTAAGTTTCAAAGGATGGTTTTACCACATACCTTATACCTTTTGGGTGTGATGGTATGAGTAATCCTACAAATATGGGTCCCATAAGGAGGAAGGGAGATGGAAACTAGGGTGAAGGAAATGATTAGGGAAAATACTAAACTTCCAATATTTTGAGACTTAAAGAAAAAGTGAGTCCTTAAATTAGGAATTGGCAATGGTGAATACTCAATGCTAAAGTAGAGGAAGCATGTAAATGGGTAAGTGGAGAATAATTGAGGTTCATTGATTAGTATTATAGCTTAAGAAGTACATGATTATATGGAGACATAAAATCCTAGGGAAAAAGGTAAAGACATGCTAGGGAGTAAAAGCATGGGGAAGGCCATGATAAAGTATGTAGGTGATGAGAAGTATAAAAGACTAAAATAGTCAAAGGTTTCAAACAAAAATTAAAATGTTGGGTTTTAAGGAATGAAGTAAAAGGATAATGGAAAGAGGAAACATATAAGCCCAAGGCTAGAAATAGACACAATCACCCCTAGCACTTTAGAAATTTCTATAGTTCAAGATATTTAAGCACATGATGAGTATAACAAAAGGTAATGCACTACAATAAAAATATCTTTGAATAAGGGGGTTCATTGAAGGAATTCTTATATTGGTTATAAATGATGGCCAAAACATGGCTCTATTAAGAAATAAAACATTAAACTTAGATAAATTTGCACTTACTAATATAAGCCCCAACATCACCTAGGATGAGGGAAGACAAAGATATCACATAGAAAATATAGCGAAAAAAATATAAATCTTTCATTAGATATCAATGAGGGACTCTATAGGAAACAAAATAAAACTATAAGAAAATTAAAAGCACACTAGAATTGTTACACTAAGAATGATATGCAAGGTAAAGGCTCAAAAAGAAAAACATCAGTGCAGGGGTTCCCTAATTTCATCTAAACTTAGAAATGATGTTGCAAGGCATAAATAAATGGAGACTTTATTAGAGAATGTTCCCAAACATTATATGATAAGTAAACCAACTTAGTAACCCATATATTAAGGTTATATAGTGATTAAATATTTTCAAAATTATTTCATACAAGAAATTAATCCTCATGGATTAACAAAGCCTTGGAATAATCCATAGCAAAATGTGTGTGTGCAAGTGAGTCATTTCCTCTTCATAAAATCAACTAAACTAATCATTAGAAGTATGAATTGCAACAATCTTGGAGATAAATTTCATGTAGTGTGGGAATCAACACATACTCAAATGTTCTTAACAACTCTAATAGTTTTTCTAGGGGGGCACGTCTAGAAAACCAATTTTAGCAATTCCCAACTTTTCACTATGGCAACCTAGACAAAAATTTGTTTTCCTCCTTTTCCACACCACTAAGTAAATGTATTGCATCTATAAAATACCCTATTTCCTTCATCTCCCAAGCTAATTTCTCCAACTTTGCATAGATCTACTATGTATGTGGATGTGATATATTTCATAAACAAGAAGAATGCACCATTTTATTACCTTCAATCTAACTACATCAAGGATCCTTTTAATTTATTATCTTTTATCAATCTCCTTACCATTTGCTCATACCATTTTCTCACTTTAGCATATATGTCTAGGACAAAAACATAAGTCGCATATTTTTTAGGATCCAAATAAAGAAGTAGCATCACTATAAATATGCTTGATCATATATTCATATGTGATTTGCAGGCAACAAGAAAAAAAATCCACACAACCATCATAAGTTTAAATGCCATCTTAATGATAAAGTTTAGGGTGTCCTCAAGATAGATAGCATGAGCAAGTAGGTCAACCATGTACACATAAAGATCAACTGTAGGTGTACTACAATAACGGTTATCCATGTGATTGAAGTATGTACAATCCACATGCACTAAATTTCATGGTTGCCTACACATATAACAAAAGAAAAGTTTATAATGTTAGGATATGTTCCCGAGTGCTTCATTAATTCAAATACTTTGAGAGCATCCTTGCAAAATCCATTTTGTGCATATCCCACAAACATTGCATTCGATGAGAGCACGTTTCTTTGAGGTATTTTGTCAAATAGTGTACGTGTCTTGTCTATGTTTTCACATTTTCCATACACTTCTACCAGAGCATTTCCAACAATAATATGTGACAAAAATCTCCCTTTTGCTAAGCTTTGATGGATTCCTATACCTTGTTCTTAAGCTCTCATATTGACACAAATGGGGAGTATGCTGCTAATTTTTTTTGTTTGAAAATTTTTAAAACCTTGTCAGGAATCCATTTTTGTGCATATCTTGCAATCATAACATTCCATTTGACTATAAAGGTAAAAAGTGTATATCTTGTGCTTTTATCTTTTGTTTTCTGTCATCACATGTGGATGTTTTAAATACATATTCCAATACATGATTTTGAATAATTTGAGACTCCATTTATCTTAGTTAATCATTGATCATAAGAAACAAAGCATAATCTATGCTCAAATATTTATTAGCTCTCAAAGTACTTCTAAGACTTGATACTCTTTAAATTATATTTACACTAATTTAATAAAATAAAATTAAATCAAAATCCTTGAAAATTCATTATAAATAAATAGATGTTATTATCAAATAATTGAAAAATTCCAAATTATTTACTAACTTTCAAATTACTAAAAACAAATAAAGTTAAAATATAATCCAAACACATGTCAGCCTTGTAAGCTTCCCCATTGTTATGGTAAATTGATTAAAAATTAAGAATAAGATAGATCCCATTTTTCTGAATTTTTTTTTAACCAACTTTTTTTTGAAAAAGGAAAAAAATTAAAAAAATTAAACTTTTTGAATTTCTTTTAACAAAACTTTGACCTGGGCATTTGCAAAATAATGGATTCCATGAATTCAGGGTTGAAGTGATGCTCTCCATCGCCTGTCATCCTCAGAATGAATATATTCTCGTGCTTCTCCAAACTGCAAAAAAAGTTCCTCTTAATTATTTTCACTCAGATTTTTTTGTGCTTTGGTTTGATCAAAACCCTATAAAATGCAAAAGTAGAGTTATGGCAGGATTGAACTTGTCATGAATCCATTTTGTGCATATCCTGCAATCAAGACATTCCATTAAACCACCTTTTTTGGAGGTATTTTATCAAACAGTTACCACCCCTTGTCTATGCTTCCACATTTTGCATACATGTCTTCCATACAAAAATTCCTCCATTCATTATCATTTGACGGATTCCATACCCTGTTTGAAAGCTCCCATTTTCGCACAGGGAGGGAGGCTGCTAGCAAAGGTTGTGGAATCTGACTTTATAGCGGCTAGTTGCATTTTCTTGAAAGTTACTGAAGCCTTCACAAAAAAATACATGTTGCGTACATCCAGGATCATGGCATTCTATGACACCGAATTTCTTTGAGGCATTTGGTCAAACAGTTCGCGTCCCTTGTCTGTGCTTCCACATTTTGCATACATGTCTATCAAAGCATTTTGGTTTGTCTTCCGTTCGCTGCAATAACTTTATATAACTAAACTCTTTACCAGCATCCATCAAACTTCCACAGCGCGGGAATCAAGTTTAGTTTGATTTGAATGATAGGCGGGAGCTGGGCGGTTCACTGCTGATCGCAACGGTTAACGAGACGGCGCTGGCTACGCAGCCTACAAAATCGAATGCCCATCCGATGGGCTGTCATGCCATGGCCTGCGTTAACGGTCTGTCAGACATCTTGTAGCAGCCTGCTGTCCTTATCTTCGCCTGACAGCCCGTGACATTCCTGAAGGTCTCACAATTACGGCAGCTGACATGCTACGGACCTACTCACAAAATTTAATACGCTGCCGCTGCGTAGTCTGCTCCCAAGTAGAGAGCGGAGTTTAATTTCATTGACTGATAATTTAAGAATCAACGTAATAAGTGTAAAATTGTGGGAGTTTCTGTTTGTATTAATATTAAGTACCATCTGTATTTTATAAATATTTCTTGTAACGAAGAAAAAGATGAGTGAAAAAGATGAGTAAATTGTTAAGTGATTATTAATTTATTTTATAAAATATTTTTGGCTAGGAAAATAATTTATTTTATAATGCTATTATCTTTATTCTAAATTAGAAATTTTATGAAAAATATTTAAAATATACAATCATTTTAAAATATTATTTATTTAAATGATATAATTATTTATAATTGAATTAATTAACAAATATATTAGTTGAAAATATAATTATAAATTTAAATGTTCAAAATAAAGATGGGTTTAAATTTTGTTTATTTTAATTTTTGAATTTGATTAATAAGAATTTAATATCTTCTTTGTTACAAAGTTAAATTATTAATTTTAGTGTATTATCTAATTTTTCTTATTATTATTTTTTAAGAATGTGATCTTTAATTTTTATTATAATTACTATTTTTAAAAACATAAAAATGATTATAACTACCCAAAAACAAAATTACTATATGTTTGCAAATCATTACAATCCACATGAATACATTTAAAAGCTTCCAAAACATTAATGAAAATAAGAATCAAAATATATGATAAAACATACACATTTTAGAATTAGAATTATAGTATAAGTTTTTATAGCTAATTTTAACTTCTAAAATTAAATTAATTTACTTTTTTATATGATCATATATATATATATATAAAACTTTTAAAATGAAAAGTAAATTTTTTAAATAAAAAATGACAAAAATGATGATTAAATATCTATTTGACTATTTATAGAAAAATGCTAAAAATTTAAAAGAAGAGCTTACAAAATATATCACCAAATTTACTTAAATTTTTAGCATTTTTCTATAAATAGTCAAATAGCTATTTAATCATCATTTTTGTCATTTTTTATTTAAACATTTTACTTTTCATTTTGTGCATAGAGTACATATATTTAGATATGACATCACTTTTTTCAAACATCTATTAAAGAGGATGGCATTGTGACACAAGAATGTCTATGCAACACATTGGTGTATGAGGTAGTAGCTTCCAAAATAGGTCTGTAAGTTCCTTTCCATAAATGTTTTCTATTTTGATTGGAAGAAATTTGTAACCTCTCTTTTCAACAAACAAATATTTTGACCAATTTTTAGTTCCTGCGAAGGAACTATAGGCACGCCTCTTCCTTAACTAGTTATTAATGTTTTGAACTTCAACCAATCAAAATTGATTATTTTCCTTTATACATTATATTTAATTTTTTTTCTAAAGTTAAATGCATTTTTTTTAACTTTTCCAATTTTCAAAATTATTTCTCTTGAATATTATTGGCTCAAAACTTTTGAGCGATAAGGGCGATTTTTCCGAATCCATTATCAAAGTTGCGATTATAGTGGGAGATGGAAAGGACAGGAGAAAATTAAAATTACTTTTAACTTAACTATTCTATTAACATTTGTAATCTAAATTTAACTAAGTCTAAATGCTAATAAATTCCCCTATACTAATTTCTTAAATATTCTATGTAATTTAAATTATATAGGTTAATTATTCAATTTGTTTATGCAATACAAACCTTGTTAATTCTTGATATTAATAAATTCAAGTATGCTAATTTTTTGAAGATTATTTTTTTGTTAAATAAATTTATCTATACATTCAAACTATATATTTTAAGATTAATTTTTGGTTATATTAATTTTCATTTTCCTTTGATAAATTAAAATATATTTATTGAAATCTATTTTTATAATATAGAATCAATTAATACTAATATCTTTTGAAATTTGATAAATTGAACTAAATTAATTTTCTTTTAAAAAAATACAATATGAAAACAATTAATTTCTAAATAGTTTTAATATAATTACTTTTATAATAATTTGATTATTTTAATAATTAAACTATATTATTTTTGATAATACTAAATTAAATGCTAAATTAGTTTGATCTATTTTATTTAAAAAATAAATTTACTAAATCTATTTACTTTGTCAATAAATAATAAATCCCTTTATAAAATAAAATTTTAACTAATATACTTTTGCATCTAGATAAATAAAATCTATGTCTAAATAATGAAAAAATTAACTAAATCTTTTTCCTTATCCATTTAATTTAATTATCATTCTAAAGTTTATTGGTCTATTATCAAATATTTCTTAAAAAAATAACCAATTTTTTTTCCTTATTTTCTATTACAATTATAAACTTATGATTTTTTCTATTTATTATTTTAAATTTCATTTTTGAAATTTTAATATAAACTTCTATTTAAATTTTTAATTTGTGATTTTCAAAAGGTTTTTTTTAGCATGATAAGGCTTTTATCTGAATTCTTAATTTATTATTTTAAAGGGAAATTTAATTAACATACAAAATGATAAATATTTGGTTTTATCTATAAATTAAATATGGTTCTCAGTCATTTTAAATAAGAATTTCTACTTTTCAAATAGATTTTCTCATAACATGAATACAAAAAATTACACAAATCTCAGGCTCCATGGAAAATGTGGCCAGTTAATTGAAACCATTTAGTTAAATTCTCAACAGTTTGGCAGTTATTTATTTTTAACGGTTTTGGTTATGTCAACTACATTTTGCTCTCAAATTTATTGTTACTTCATTGTAACCTTTTTACTTATTTTGACATCAATTACTTTTTTTTGCATAGAAGCTTTTTTTCACTATTGAGTTGTTTAAAATTTAATTGATTTTTTGTTGGAGCATTTAGATGGATAGTTTCTAGTAGAAATCAATTTTTTAATTTCACTCCACTTGAAAGTAGATAGTGGCTTATCATCAATTGACTAGTAGGATGGATGAATCATGCCTTTTCCCTTTTTATCCTTTTCCACCCATGTATGATATTAGAAAGATGGTAGCAAAAAAAAATCTATATTTCTTTTAAATAAATTTTTAAAAATCTTAATTTTTTTCTTCATACATTGGCTAGGCCCTATGAGTTAGGATTGGTGGTTTTTTTGCTCTTTGACTTCATAGTATAAATTTGCATGAATAGAAAGGAAGATTAGAAGTTGAAAATTGTTTGCTTCCTCCCAATAATTTGCATGAATATAAATGAATATTAGTTCTAAGTAGGTTTGAAAATTGTCTGCTTCCTCCCAATTTAGCATGTCTATACTTTTGTGAATCTAACTATAGATGGTGTGGTAAACAAATGGATATGTTTTTATGGAGGGAATACTTTTTGGGAAGTGAGGAGCGATTGCTATAATTAGGGATTCAGGAGAAATTTTTCTATCAAACTGAGATGTAGTGTAATTCAGTATGCATGAATATTGGTGGGAAGAGGGTGGGGTGTCTTCTTTATGAATATTGGCAAGAAGGGGGTGGGGTGTCTTTTTTCCTTTGTTTTTGCTTTTGGCATGCTAGAAACTAACATCTATAGATACTAGAGACAAGGAATATATCAATTTCAATCCAATTTGCATGAATTTTGTTGTAGCTTGAAGACATGGTTTGCATCATCAAGATTTTTGAGTTGGGAAAGGTAGTTCAGGACAGGAGAAAGCCAATCAAGTTATATTTGATTAAGTTTGGTTTTTGTTGATATAAGAAAATTAAATAATAAGAGTCTAAAAATATTGAGCTAGCCTGATTCTACCCTCATTCATCTATCCCTTAGATAAACTAATTTATAGTGTCATTGCATGATTTGGCTCTAATATATGCCAAATATTTCAAATATTTCTTGTGGTTTGGATGACCAAAGGGGCATAAAGTTTTGTTTTAATGGTTTTCCAATTCAATATTTTGTTACCTATTCTTTGGCATCAAGGCCACCATAGACTTGCTAAGAGTACATTGCATGTTCTGGCATGAACTTGAAGTTCCAATGACCTCCAATAAGATTCTCATGTGCCTCTTGAAGTACATTCCCAATCTCTTACCGCACCACACACTTTAATACCTAGTTGGGCCCCAGCTTGAACAACAATCCATTGATCAACTAGAAAGCCTTGGTTTCCCATGCTAACCTTTAGTGGTTTCTTGCTTGTAATTCAAGTATATTAAATGAGGTTCGATTAATACATGACAAAAAATAGTGATCAACATTAATTAGAAAGATGCAACAATAAATATTAATAGAGGGAATTCATTCATATTTTTGTTCATCAGTTTCTAAACTTATTGAGTTTTGCAGACATTACACATCTATAAGAGGACTTAGGACTATATGCTTTCATTTTCATTTGTGTAGAAAATTGTAACATTTAAGCAGGGTGGTTATACATGACTCTATGTACAATGAAAGTTGTAAAGATCGTTGCTTTTTTAAAGAGGATTTTTTATCATATATGTTGAATGGTTAAGGAAATATTTGAACTCATAAATATTTAAATAATGCCGACAACATGTAAATTGTGCTTTCTTCATGGCCTAAATTCTTCATGGCCTAAAAGCACAACCAGAGCATCTTAGAATTTTGAAGTGACCAAAATTCTTTTGTTATAAGGGTCATGTTCTAATGAAAGACAAAATTTAGGTGACAATCGTGACCAGTTGTTCATAAAAGACAACAAACTCAACAAATACAAACAAAACTATTCTAAAACCTTTTGGCAGGAACTTCACTGCTCTGCAGCTCTTGTTTATAATTGAATATTCCATATTATACTTTATAATTATTTATTTAGTTATAATTTTTGTATAAAAAGGATAATCTAAACAATTTTAATTGTATTATAGCTATCAATTCATTGTAATGTAGTATGTTAGATTACTATCAAGAAATACTTATCTTCTTTTGTAAAGAGTTAAATTTCATATATTATAACTAGCTTTTAATTATCATTTTTAAGAAATATATACATATAAATACACATACACATACACATACACATACACAAATATTTAAAATGTTCCATTTAGCTAAGCCCACTCACAACTCCTAAAATCTATGATTCTACTTATTTTAAGCTAATAAAGATCACTACTTAAAAATATATGCTTGCAAACCTAATTTTTAGAATATAAGGAATAAATGAATCACATGTATACCCATCTCCATAGTAGAAGTGTTTATCTAGAGGACATGCTGATAGCCTTTGGCTAATAAAAAAGTTAATTTCTAAATTTATATATTTGAAAAAATAAATGTTCAAAATAACATTATATATATATAATTCAATAATAATTTAATATTTTTGTAAATTAAAAAATAAACAATTTTTTTAAAAAAAATAGTGATAATATAAATTTTTCTTGGAGATGTTTTAAATTAATAGATGTTTTTATAAAATATTCTAACTCAAAAGATGTTTTTAAAAGTCATATATATTTATGCATGATCATATAAAAAATAAATTAATTTAATTTTAAAAGTTAAAATTGGTTATAAAAATTTATACTGTAATTCAAATTCCAAAGTGTGTGTATGTTTTATCATATATTTTGATTCTAATTTCCATTAGTGTTTTGGAAGCTTTTAACTCTATTAATTTAATTCATATATTTTAATTCAAATTCCAAAGTGTGTGTATGTTTTATCATATATTTTGATTCTAATTTCCATTAGTGTTTTGGAAGCTTTTAACTCTATTCATGTGGATTGTAATGATTTACAAGCATATAGTAGTTTTGTTTTTGGGTAGTTATAATCATTTTTATGTTTTTAAAAATAGTAATTATAATAAAAATTAAAGATAAAATAATAATAAGAAAAATTAGATAATACACTAAAATTAATAATTTAACTTTGTAACAACGACGATATTAAATTCTTATTAATCAAATTCAAAAATTAAAATAAACAAAATTTAAACCCATCTTTATTTTGAACATTTAAATTTATAATTATATTTTCAACTAATATATTTGTTAATTAATTCAACTATAAATAATTATATTATTTAAATAAATAATATTTTAAAATGATTGTATATTTTAAAATATTTTTCATAAAATTTCTAATTTAGAATAAAGATAACAGCATTATAAAATTAGAATTTGATTTTAGAAGTAAACTATATAAAAACTTAAATTAATTTAATTTTAGAAGTTAAAATTAGCTATAAAAACTTATACTGTAATTCAAATTCTAAAATGTGTATGTTTTATCATATATTTTGATTCTTATTTTCATTAATGTTTTGGAAGCTTTTAAATGTATTCATGTGGATTGTAATGATTTGCAAACATATAGTAATTTTGTTTTTGGGTAGTTATAATCATTTTTATGTTTTTAAAAATAGTAATTATAATAAAAATTAAAGATCACATTCTTAAAAAATAATAATAAGAAAAATTAGATAATACACTAAAATTAATAATTTAACTTTGTAACAAAGAAGATATTAAATTCTTATTAATCAAATTCAAAAATTAAAATAAACAAAATTTAAACCCATCTTTATTTTGAACATTTAAATTTATAATTATATTTTCAACTAATATATTTGTTAATTAATTCAATTATAAATAATTATATTATTTAAATAAATAATATTTTAAAATGATTGTATATTTTAAATATTTTTCATAAAATTTCTAATTTAGAATAAAGATAATAGCATTATAAAATAAATTATTTTCCTAGCCAAAAATATTTTATAAAATAAATTAGTAATCACTTAACAATTTACTCATCTTTTTCACTCATCTTTTTCTTCGTTACAAGAAATATTTATAAAATACGGATGGTACTTAATATTAATACAAACAGAAACTCCCACAATTTTACACTTATTACGTTGATTCTTGAATTATCAGTCAATGAAATTAAACTCCGCTCTCTACTTGGGAGCAGAACTACGCAAGCGGCAGCGTATTAAATTTTGTGAGTAGGTCCGTAGCATGTCAGCTGCCGTAATTGTGAGACCTTCAGGAATGTCACGGGCTGTCAAGCGAAGATAAGGACGGCAGGCTGCTACAAGATGTCTGACAGACCGTTAACGCAGGCCATGGCATGACAGCCCATCGGATGGGCACTCGATTTTGTAGGCTGCGTAGCCAGCGCCTAACGAGACTGCTCAGGGAAACGGAAACAGGTACAGGTGAAAGGAGAAGATGGAAGGGGCCCACACAAGCCACCTAAGCGGTCAACGCTTAGAGTGTGCTGGTTAAGCCATTTCGTTTATAATTACTATCAACAATTTCATATTTCCATATCAAATAACAAAATAAACTTCTGGATGATATAAAGTCTTCCCCCAAAAACTCAGCTACCTCCTTTGAATCTACGAGTGGCTTACAGTCGTACTTGTGGTAAGAATTTAGTTTGGAAATTGTTCACCGATACTTCTCTCACCACATTTATTTTTTTCCGAATGAGACAAATTTCCCTATTCTAATGGCAACAGATTGCCAAACACGGAACACCTGTCCCATGAAAGATGCAGCAGTGGTGGACTTTCAGTCGGACTGAAATCATCCTATTTAAGTGAGCAATTCCATGATATAAAATTGTCCTTCGTTCAACAGTTGCACATGTGGTCCTGATTGTATGTACCAAGCGTCTGCTGTTGATGTTTTGTTTTGTTACGTATATTTTTCTTCCTCCTCGGCAAATAAAGAAACTTCCTGGACGAAAAGATAAATTCTAGATTAATATTATTAAAAAATAATTGATATGTCTGCATCGTGCAATGAATTAGGACAGCGAAAGACCTTTGGTGAAACGTCAATCATTATTTTGGTTGTCTTTAATTTTTATCCTCGAAAATTGGACATGGAATGACTCCACAGCATCGGAAGATTTTTCTGGCTAACAAAGATATTAAAGTTCATAGATTTAAAATATCAAGATGTTGCTTCTCAACAAATCTATAAAACTAGATGTCGGACTCGCATCACATATTTTTAAAAAAATTCTTAATAATAAACAAGAGACGCAGTTGCGTCACGTTCCTGCCGATTGGTAATTTGGGTTTGGTTGGTGGTAGAGGTTGCAATAATAAAGGCATATGCAATCGTCATTTTGATGTAGTTTTTGATAGCTGACATTTTACTACACATGATTTTATAAGTTAATGAATAATGTGGACATCATTTGAGTATAGTATAAGATATTAAGAATGTATATTTTGCATAATATTTGGATGTATAAATCCAGTATAGTTTGGAATGAAATGTTTTGCAACATGACATAATAGAAATCTTTAGTTGAAGGAGAAGGCATCAATTATGGTGATTTTTTTTTTTTGGAAAACAAGATAATGATTGATTTGTTCATGATTAATATAGTGTATTAAAATTTTGGTTTGTAGTTAAGAAGGCACGTTAAATTATTAGCATAGTTGAAAAGGATGTTGATGTGGCATCATATTTGATGATGTGGCTCCAAAACATTAGTTATAAGTAGCAAACTAGGCAAGTAAGCTATTGCCAAAAATTGGGAATGAGTTCAAATTTCCACATAGGATTTTGAAAAGGAGTAAGTTAGGTTGCTCAACTAGTAGGTGTTCTCCCTTATTTAGAAACAAAGTTAAAAATATAAAGAATTTGTAATTTCTTTCAAAGTTGTTCTCTTAGACAAAATATAAACCTTTTGTATGAATTTTACTGATTTGTTTTGAAAATTAATATATATATATATATATATATATTAGAAAAAATGATATTGTAAAAAAGTGTAAGAAATAGTACATTGTAATTTCATATTGAAAATATATATCGAGATTTAATATTTAAATCTGTTTAATTTATATTTAAAAATATTAATTAATATAATTAATTGTTGAATAATTATATGCATTTTATTTGATGGCTTAAATTAATCTTTTTACAAAATTTGTTTTTGTTTAAAGTAGCTTGCAGGTAATCATGATGCTTTGGCCATTACTAATATTCCAATCCAACTAGTGTTCCCATGGAAAGTCATAAACCAGTGTGACGTGTTATTATATATTGAAGATACAATGTAAATATATGCTTAACTGAAAGGCTAAACATATGGCATTTTATCCCATTGTACAATTTTATATTTTCATTCAAAAGTCTATTTGTAAATTTCAATTCTCTTCCACACATACTCTGCGAAATAAATTGGCAATCAATTTTTCCACTGTACAATTACACTGTGCTAAGCAGTCAATCAAGCTTTGAACAAACAAACTTGTACAACTTTAAAGCATAACTTATTCCATTTAGTTTGCCACCAAAATCTATATTTTCTATTAGTGAAGCTCTCAACGCATTAATTTGATGGTAAAACTGATCTATCTAGTTTCTGAAGCTTCCCAAAACATGCATTTCTATATCTGTCTCTACTCTTCTGGATCCTTGCTAAATACAATGACACAACCTGCTAGTTGAGATAGATTGAATCTAAAAATGAGATAGATTGAATCTGTATTTTCATTTTTATTTTTTAATTGAAAACTTTTAACATATTGTTAATATCAAATTGACGATCTTTTTACCTAAGAGAAAAACACTGAGGAGTATTTATTCCTCTAAATTTACCTAGAAGTTGATGCAGTTAGATCTTCTTCTTAACTCTACTGTGGCACAGGTTACTCTCTATGATTATAAATGGTTGTAACTACTGAATTGCTACTTGGTAAGAGGTACAATAGTACCTAAAAATATTGCTACAGGCTACCCATCTTCAATAAACTGATCCTAACTCTAAAAATCTCTAGAAGAAAAATTTTAATCAACAAAACTAAATAAGTTTAGGCCAAGCGAAACCTCTTTAATAGAATTATGTAACTTTTTTTCTTTAATAGTTAAGAGAAATCAGCACAAGTAAACAGTAATGACATACATAAAATAAATTCAATCTAAATAAGGAATGAGCTAGATATCAAAGAAACATTTGTCTCAGATAAGAATTTGTTGGTTGTTTGCTCAAGGTACTGTAAATTGACTAAAGCTAGTTTCACTATTACTGTTCCAGCCAACCATGGCATTTTAGCTTTTGAATGTTTTTTCCATAAAATTAAATAATAAAAACCTAATATAGATCAACCTATATAATCAATCCAAATTCTCTCTACGAAAGGTTTGTGCTTAATTTTTCTTTCAACTAAGGGATTTGAAAGAACTAAATGTGCAACCAGAAACTGCATCTAAATGAGATACTACAAAGAGAAAAATATCAAGTCGTTTCAACACATAGATAAAAGAGTTTAAATGTCAGTCATACATTTTGTTTTGCACTTTTATCCAGATAAAATGGTGTGTTATCCCAAGCTATGAGTGTATTCAAGTGGTTAACTATGCCACCAAGTCTAATGGAAAACAAGAATTTGTTGGTTGTTTGCATAAGGTACTGTAAATTGACTAAAGCTAGTCCCACCAATACAGTATCCAGCCAACCATGGCATTTTAGCTTTTTAATATTTTTTCCATAAAATTAAATAATAAAAACCTAATACAGATTGACCTACATAATCAATCCAAATTCTCTCAATGAAAGGTTTGTGCTTCTATCTATTGTGTTTCTAAGTAATTTATGTGCTTTTAACAGGCCGTGGGGAGATAAGAAAATGGAAAAGATTGTGGAATGCATATGAACATCGAGCAGTATCCCATGTCCAATAAGCTCTGCCTGGAGCATAATGACTCAAGGCGATTGTACAGGTAAAATATTTACACTTGCTTTTTTGTTACCCTTTCTTTTTCCTATTTGGGATTGCTAAGCTGACACTGATAAGGACCTGCTACAAGGTTTAATGAACTGGTTCTCCTCTTCAGGTTTCCCTTATAAATCTTATATTCTTGAGAATCTGTTCTTTGTTTTGCAACGAAAATTTGTTTGGCCTTGCCTTATCCGCTGAAAGCAGTTGTGTGCCTCACTCATATTATGAACACAGAAATATACTTCCATTTAATTTGTCTATGAATTGAATATCTTTGCTTTACTTTTTTATCGAATTTTGATTTTTACTTTAGTTTCAACCTTGAATCGAGTAATTTTAGTTTTTACCTCATTTTTCCCAGTCCCTTGTTTGTCCCAAAAATTCTCCTTTCGAAGGTAAGAAATAAAGCATTGACAGTATGGTTGACTCCAAGCAAGGTTCCCTTCTTCAATTCTACGGTGAGTGTTAAAAAACATAATATATGTAACAAATATTTTAAGTTAAACCTACTTATTTCGTTTTCGAAGCCTTCAAATACATAAATTTAAATAATCTATTTAGTGTCTGAAACACTCAAACACTTATTTGAAACAAAACCTACCTTAGCCTAATCTTTCAAATACATGAACTTGAAGAAAAGACTGCTCTGCTTCATTTTTGAAGCTCTGAAACATATAATTCTAAGAAAACCTATTCTAATTTATTTATGGAGCTTTTAAATGCATATATTTAAACTAAAAATATGGACAAAAAAGAGTAATAAACATGCTGGTTTCAGTTCTAAAGGCCTTTAGATACATAAATCTCAAGGAATAAGTGAAATATTTAGCCAGATTTGTTAGGAAAACATTCTTCGTGAAAAACGTACCTGTAAAAGCTAGAAATGTGAAATAAAAAGCAAAAGAGGTTTAAATATTCGCAGAATCTGATGCTGCAAAGTTCATATAGTATTTTAAATATCAATGCTGGCATGAGATTTTAGATCACAGACGCAAGCGTTTAATGAAGGTTAAGCTGCCTTCCAAGCAAAGATCAGTAACTGAAACTATTTGACAAAATCCTTCAAAGAAAATTTGTTCCAGAAATTATTTATTTCTAGAAATCTGCTACTTGTTGAGGAGGTATCTGCGCTAAAAACCCAAGTACAATTCTCACACATGCATGCTCGCCGAAGAAACCCAAGTTGTCTATTCAGATATCCAAATTGTTTTGTTCAATTTCTACATATTTGAGTTTATGTCTTCTTGTTATCTGTTTCTAGAGCCTTGTATGGGTATTTGTGGTACTTGGGTTGAGGTTTCACATAGATTTTAGCTATGGTTGGGATGGCCATAGCAAATAATTTAAACACTGAACGCAATCCTAAATATTTCAATTTAATTATGCTAAAATGACTCAAAAATTCTTGACAGCAAGAACATGAAATTGAAATCCGAAACTAAGCTTTAGTTAACAAGTCCATAACCAGACCAATAATAATTAAAACCCAAAAAAGAGAACTAGACACAATTTTTATTTTTGTTTTAAATACCTTTTCTTTTTCCGTATAAAATGTCGATAAATAATGGATTTGAACCGTTCAAATTTCCCCGATCTGCAAAGCGAGGTCTGCCATAACGATTTCTAGTAAATACTTTCCACTGAAATCGCAACAGTGTTATAAAAAAGCCTAGTCTTTAGTCATTTATGCGTCACAAAACACAGTGGGGAATGTACAACGGACTGGATTGAAATAAATATTTATGTCCGCGGAAAGGGTTTTGTATAAACCGATGACACCAACTATAACACAACTGCACAAGTTAACTACGGTTGGGTATATGAGAATTATTGGGGGAATGGAATAACAATGATTCTATGTTGCACAACAACTTTATAAGATAGAGTTAAGGGTTTGTTTACCTAGGCTTTGAAATCTGTATTCTCCAAAATATGCTAAAAACAGTTGAAAGCCCCTTTATGAACAAGGGTCGGCTGACCATTAATTGTATTGGAATAAGAAGAATAGAATAACAAGCAGCAATAATGCTGAAAACATACAACAACATTGCTGTTAAGGAACAGGAATAGGGGATGCAGCAGCAATGACAATTCAGAGAGGAACATCTATAGGCTGATACAAAATAACATAATTGAAATATAGTAAACTTTGGAATATTATGTTTTATAATGCTGAAAACATAGAACAATAATGCTATTAAGGAGGAACAGTAGGGAATCCCACAACAATGCTATTAAAAAACAACAACAGACAATTCCAAAGAGAAACATCTACAGGCTAATAGAAAGCAGCATAATAGAAATAGAAATATATATTTTAAGAGTTTGCATATTGTCATAGGTATCATATAACATGAAACATTTAAGGAAGAAATATCCTTGTACTATTTGATATGTACTATTAATACTAAATGTTGACTATTATAAAGACATATTCTGTTGTTTTTTATATCTGGTATGCAGATTGAAGATGTGCATTAATGTCTCCATTCCATGGTCATTTGTTGCCTGCAAAAAGCAAATGTGGATATTAGAAGAGGCATATTTTTTTATACTAGAGTATTGACTTAATAGTAACATGCTTAGAGTTATAGAGTATAGGGAAATATTTTACCTTCCTTTGAAAGATTTGTTTATTCTTGAAGATCGTTGACATTAATGATGACATTGTTATGGTTCAACGTGAAGCGCCCCCTTCTTGTGAAATCTCGTAACATGAAGATTATGCCTGATTTGTCTTCAATGTATTCTTCATAGGTGGTGTTGTACAAGTCAAGTAGTAACATTTGCACAATGGATTTACCCGCAAAGCAATGTATTATTTGTTTGTTTTCAGATATCAGCATGGTTTTTAAGAAAGGGTAGAATATGTAGGGCACATCATCATTGCACCTAGCACAAAAGGCAACTTGGTCTTCTAGTGTTCCATAATTTTCAAACTTGAAGTTGCACTTGGGACAAAATGCATGGAAGGGATTGGACAAAGGGTTGGCAACTTTTAAAATTCCCTGTATCTAAAACATATATTGAAACAGTATTGTTATGTATGGAAGAGAATTTATTAAAAAAAATTGCAATGTTACAATTTTGAAATGATTACCTGAAATGGTGTTTGGAAGAGTCTTTGTAGCCTTTCCATTGTTCTTTTGTTGTTTAGTTTGCAAATATATGTTGCTTTGACGGTTTTGAATGTGTTTTCTGACTCTTTTTGTCTTACAATATTTTTGAATAACATTGGTGGGAACTTGTCTTCTCGCACTTGGTTTTCTATTTCTAAGAACTGGTGCGTGAAACTCTCATGTAACTGTAACTGTTTAGCAATGGTATGCAAATTAGATATTAATCTATGGATTGTAATGGTAGAGAGAAGTAAGAAATAATTGTAAATTTTTTTAGGAGAAGTGTATGAAGTATTTATGTACCTGTGCTTTGTCCATGTCTGAATCACCATCTTTGATTTCAAGTAGGAAGTATGATGTTCTTTTTGTGGAGATAACAAGTGCAGCAACTATCCCAATGGGATAGTTATTTGTTGTTGTAAGTAATTGTTGAATTGTCATCTCTGGTATGAACTTATATTCTTCACATAGGCGGGGAATGATGTCAATTATACTTGTATCCTACAAAATTATAATGCAGTCACAGTCACCATGGTCATAATCTGTTTTGTGTGCAATTTGGAAATTTGATATGTATATTGCAGAGCCTGGAATAATTTTGTCTTCATGTTCTTTGATAAGATGGCCAGTAACATTTAGAGTAATTGTCATTTCAGCTTTATGATCTGTCAAATCTGCACGAAGCAATTCACGTGATTGGTTGGCTTTGTCGAGGTTGGATTTGTACACCACAATAATGTCACCTTCAAAAATGTTTCCAGCTTTTCGGGCATTTAGATCCTCAATGGATATGCAATGGGGACTTGCAATTTTTGATCTGTACAAAATATAATAAAGAAGCTTGAGTATTTGAAAAGTGAATTAGCATAGTGGAAATTGATTATATGCCTTTTGATTACCTTTTGGGTGTTTCTGCTTTTGTTCTTGTTTCTTTTTTTGTTGTCCTCTTGCTGCTTTCCATTGTTGTCTTGCAATAAAATTTAAGGGCGTTGGATTGTAAGCAATAAAATTGTAGTAATCTTTGTTAGATATCATGTAGAATAATATTTTTGAACAATAAGGGAATAATTGGTTTTCCTTGCAATTTTGAAAAAGATTATTTGGCTTTTGTAGAGATGTAGTACTATATTAGTTAAACATTTTGAAAGAAGCATAAAATTTTCAATGAAGGATGTTAGTTTAGATAGGTGGTGTATATTAGAAATAATGATAGAAATGTAGTGATGGTTTAGAAAGCAACGAATATTTATATATGGTTAGTGAGAATGAAGAGTGTAGTAATTTTGTTCATTAGGATAAAGATTGACGAAAGTGGCAAGGTGATCAGTCTTGTATGCTTCCAATTTGTAGGTGGAAGATGCATATTTGTTTGAATTACACCAGACATGGTCGATTAGTGGTTTGTTTAGAGTGTGTGTTTGGTTTATTATGAATTGTATTTTCTTATTTTGCATATGGTCAGATAGTAATTTTTTTTTTTTTTTGTTTCTATATTCATGTCAATGTTGAAGTCACCTATAATATAAATGATGTTTGGTGTGGTTATATGTGTAAGTATCATATCGAGCATTGTTAGGACTTCTGATATTGGAGTGTTTGGTCTTGCATAAATGTTACAAACATTTAAGGGAAAGTCAGTTTGAGTTATTGTTATTGTCAAGGCTTCAATGTTTGTTGTTGTATGTTGCTTTGTTTTAGATATAGTTAATTTCTTTTTAGCTAAAGTGAGTATGCCATGTATGTTCCATAGAGCAAAGGAATTGAAATCTTGGAATATATTGTTAGTTTCATATGGATGCATATGTGTTTCTTGCAAGCATAAGATATCAGATGCCATTATGTCATGGTCATTTAGAATGTCAGTTATATGTGCACATAAGCTACGAGAGTTCAATGTGCAAATACGAATTTGTGGGGTGTTATTAGCAAGTTTTTTTTCATTTTCAAATATCCATTGTGCATTTGTTTCAAGGCGTTGCATTTCAAGGACTATTTTTTTCTTCACTTTGAAATTTTTAGCAGTTAGAGGTTTGAGCAAGAACAAAGATTTGATTATTTTGTTTGTGATAGTGCTGTGTAGGTTATTCCATGTTGTCTAATACCTATTGGATCAAAAGCTAGACCATCCATTGTAAGTCCTTGAGATCGATGTATAGTTCTTGCACATGCTAACTGTATTGGAAATTGTTTTCTAATTGTAATTTTTCTTTTATTGATTGATGTGTGGAGCGGCCTAGAAATGCGAAGTATAGGTACCCAATCTTTGTCAATGTTTTGTGTATAATAGTGTGCCTATTTTTTGATTTGTTGTTGGCCAATTTTATAGTCATTAAATTTGATCCAAACTATATCTAATTCATTGTGTTTTGTATATGCTTTGAATATTCCATCTGATCCATTGACTAGACCATCTTGTGTATTGTAGTTTCTAGCATATATTTCAACAAGTATGTTTGGTTTAAGACATATTTGAGTTGGTAAAATTGTTGTATGAGTATATGATCTTATTCCTTCATAGTTATCTTCATGTTCATCCTTTGCATCTAATACAATGGTATCTCCAGGAATTGCTAATAGCATTTTGTTGTTGTGTTCATCAACATCCTTTCTTCTATAGAAGAGGAAAGGGAATGTTGGGTCCATTGGTGGTGGACGTAAGCAATTGTAGTTAAGATAATTTAAATCGTCAATTGTATGTGACCCGACATGAATCCTATTGAGAATTGCTATGAATTTTTGATCTGTTTGTCGCATGGTGGAGACCAAAGAATAACACTTTATATTATCATTCCAAAAATTATATGGCATAAGTTCTGAAGTTGTTGGTTTATTTTCGAATACAATAGAGTCCAGTACGGGTTGTGCTTGGTAAAGGTCTCCACAAAATATTGTATCAAGGTTTGCAAAGTATGCGATTGGCATTTGCATTATATCTCGTAGGCGCTTATCAATATAGGGTAGAAATGTTGAACCCATGAATGAAATTTCATCTATGAGAAGGACTCGTAGTTGTGATAGTGCTTTGACATTGTATCCAAAGTTTCAGTATTCAATGGAATGAATTCTGATTTGTTGAAAGGTATGTGGAATGCTGAGTGTAATGTTACTCCACCTATGTTGTATGCTGCTTTTCCTATATAAGCAGTGACTAGTCCTTTAGGCTTGTCAGGGTCTTTGTCAATACTATTACTGTATATGCGAAGAAGTGCCTGGTATATGGCTTTTGCAGTGAAATTCTTGCCAGTTCCAGCTCCACCTGTCAGGAATAAGTGTAGTGGGGTTTTCATATCTTTCATTTTTTTCAATACAATGTCCTTTACAATTGCTTGTTGCTCTTTGTTTAACATTTGTCGTAATTTGTAGTATTCATTGTTTTCCATTATTTGAGGGTGTTGAATAATTTCAATTGTATTAAGGGTTTTACTATTTAAGTTGATGCGATTGATTGTTTGAAAATCTACTTGTATGTCATATTGTTCTTGATCTTTCTTATTGCGTGTAATGAAATAGTTATTGGAATTGCTGTCATCTTTAGAATTTAGCTCATCTATTGCTTTTTCAATGTCACCCCATCCACAGTGGACATTGTAATTGAAGTTTGCACGGTTAAGTTGAATTGTTTTCTCTTGGTGTATGTAAGCATCTTTCCATGTACTAAAATGATGTTTCAATGTATTCTCATGTATCGTGAAGGGGACATAGAGTAGTAATTGTTCTCTATAATGATTTTCTAGATCAACATGTTTATTGAAATTGATAAATCGTATAACATTTGATTTTGCTTTTGGTTTGATTCTATTTCCGTTCTTATTGTATTTTGCTACAAATTCAGCAAGACATACACCCAAAATATGTGGAGGGCGTTTTACATAATAGTCTATTAAAGATTTACAAATTACATATTCGGAATCATCTGGTTCTTTGGCTATATGTTTTACCGATTTCAAAACAAAGGTGCGATCATTTTCAGGCCTTGTGTTAATAAATACACATTTTCTAGAGCTATAGTTTAGTGGGAGGGATAAGGCAATGTGAGCTGCTTGTTGTGAGGACATTTGTTGCAAATTTAGTAAGGCATTTCCAAGTCTACTTATCATTTTTATTGCATCTATATTGTTATGTTGGTGGTCTGTACGTATTCTTTTAAATGCCCGTGTCATTGATTTGTCAACTTTTGTCATGTAAGAGCTACAGTACATTGCTGCTGCATATGCATTGAGAACAAATTGTGCGTCTGTATTTGCTTTCCATAATTGTGGAATTTTCTTTGCAAAACTATTGTTCCATATTTGCGATGGTTTTCTTTGTAATAGTAGTGTGGGTCTATGGAGTGTTGATCTAATAGCCATGATATAGTTCTCCTCATTGATATCCATTTCATCTAGGAACATTTGAAAAGAGAATGTTGTTTCATATGTTGCTTTCTCCAAGTTTGAGAAGATTTTGTTGGCAATTGAAATTATATTTTCATTTCTTTCTTCCAATGGATCAAGTATTATAGTTTTCTCGATTGGTGGGAAGGGGAAATTGTATTTGCATGTGGATTTTTTTGTCTTTCTACATTGCTTTGTATGATGATGCTTGTGTAATATGGCTATATGAGGTTGTAGATGTTCTGTGCTACAAGTTATGTACTTATCTATAAAGTCTATAATATTTGCATTGTTATCTTTTCCATAGATAGGTGCATTTTTAATCCATACAAGGAAGTGATCGTGTTCATTTCCAGGATTTTGGAATTCAGTTACTGAGAAATAGTCTAAGACATTTCCAAAGAAAGAATCATCTGTAAATATTAATCTTTTGATTGCATTTATTCTATGTCTATAGTAACGTGCACAAGTAATTGGATCTTTTTTGATGAGGTTGAATTTATGATTTTGATTTTGGCTATAAGCTTCATGTTCTTTTGATCTTGATTTATGTGTACTATGTAATTGTTCAAGTGTATTACATAAAGGATCCCAATTTTGTTCTGCACTAGTAAATGTAAGAAAAAAAGTAGGAGGTCCTAGTTGTCTTATCATTGCAAATACATTTTTTTTAAGTTGTTGTAAATAATCTGGTGATGTTCTTATCCTTTTGAAATCAATATAGCCAATATCTGATTTAAGTATCTTCTCTAGGTTAGGTTTGTGTTTGACATCTTTAGCTACTAGCTTTCTTCCTTGCAATTGACCTTTACGAATTCTTATCCACATTGTAGACATTACTTGTTGTATAAGTATTTTAATGGTCTTGAAAAATAAGTTTGTTATGTGATAGGCAAATTGTCTATTTGAATGTAGCAATTCCCATTGTGCAATTTTTTGGTATGTGAATTTTTTGACAATGTCATCATCATGTGGATTGCCATAAAATAGTGTAGGGAAATTCATCTCTTCAGAATACTTATCTTTGAATATTCCAATAGGAGAATTATCTTGTGCAGGTGCTATTTCGATAATTTTGTCTTGCATTGTATGCATAGATCTAGATTCAGTGAATCCATGGATTAAAGATTCGGAGGGGTATTGGTTGTCTATATCACTTTCTGATTCAGTTTCCATTGAACTTTGTTCATTGCTTTTTTCATTTTGATCATTGATTTGGAATGATTCTTCCCAATCTTTTTTAATTTCAACCTTTTCTAATTTGTAAAGCATTGTTTCACTTAATTGGGCTAATGCATGCATGATATTATGTGGTCGTACCATGCCTTTTTGGAATGCATTTTTGTATTCTAATCGTCTTTTAAGAGCGATAGCAATTGTTGATGTGTCGTTAATAGATTGTGGTAGTGCCTTCTGTATAATGGTCATGTTGACTGGTACATTAATGATGGAACCAGTTAATCCTAGTTGAGATCTTTTGTATCCTAGTTCCCAAATTTGAGCAAATGCAATTCTAAGTGAGACAAGTCGTTCTTCTAATTGTGATAGAGTTTGTACATATTTTAAGGGTTTGTTTGTTCGAATATTATGTGGTGTAGCATATTTAGGAAGCATGCATTTTTTCAATGATGTATGGCATTTTCGACAAATAGAATTTGCTAATATTGGATTGTTAGATTGTATCAATTTGTAGTAGGTTTGTTTGTATTTTTCTTTGAAACGATTAATGTCTTTGTTGAAATACAACATTTGGAAAATTGCGCATGCATTTTTTGGTGTGTCTTGGATTGTTTTTTCAAATATTGCTATTGGTGAGAGTGAGGAGTTTTCTTTTGACATTGTAGATGTTAGTGATTGGTTGCTGCGTATTTTTTTTTGATTTCATGGAGGGAGGTGAGGGTCAAATTTTCTGGGTTTTTCCTCTTCATTGGATGTATTATTTGATTATGATTATTTTTTGTTCTCAAATGTTTACTTTCTAAGTTTGTTGTTTGCGATTCATAGTTTAGATTCTATGATTGGTATGGTAGGAGTGGTTCAAAATGGCCAGCACAAGGATTTGCGTCATGGAAAAGAATAGAGTATGAGTTTGTATCATTTGATTCATTGAAGTGCAAGTACTTTTTACCTGTTGTCTTTGACCAAATACATATTTGTATATTTAGCCATTTGGATATCCATAGAATACAAAAAATATCTCCCCATAGTCCAATTTCTTTGTCCATTGTGGTTGGTTTAGCTGATAGTCGCATTCTACGTAAATATGTTTCAAGGTCCGATACTTTGTGTAAATCATATAGAGTTTGTGGGTTCAAGTCACGATTGAGTGATATAATTGCCTCTTTTTCATGCTTTTTAAGACAGTTTAAGAAGTGATCAATGGTTCCATTTCGTAGTTGGATTGATGTGTGTTGAAAATTGAGTAAGAGTTCTAAGGAGTCAAACAAGCAATCTCCAACATTGTACTTAAAATTGTTCATTCTATATAGTCCTTAATTTTGAAGTACAATATCAATGTTGAAAACTGGAGTTTGGCCTTTGATTTGATAATTATCTACATCTATCAATTTTGATTTTTCCATATGTGGTAGTTCTTTTAATATTTTGTTTTGTTTGAAATGTTTTGTAATTGGATTTTGTTTATTATTTCTTATCAATTGTTTGAATTGATGAAGTTTTCTTGGTGATTGGAAATTAAGAGATTGGCTTTGATTGCTTAAAAGTGGCTCGAAGTGTCCATTTGAAGCATTTGCATCATGAAAGAGAAGTGCAAACGACTCTCCAAGGGCTGATTTGTTGAATTGTAAATATTTTTTCCCTGTTGTCATTGACCAAAGAGATATTTGTATATCTAGCCATTTTGATAGCCATTGAATGCAAAATACATCTCCCCAGAGTCCAATTTCTTTGTTAGGAGAACTTGGTTTTGCAGATAATCGCATTCTACGAAGGTATGTTGTACGATCATGTACTCCATGTAATTGGCATAGATATGTTGGGTCCAATTCATAGTTATATGACTCTCTTGCTACTTTTTCATTTTTTGCAAGACAAGTGAGGAAATAATCAATAGTCCCATTTCGTAATTGGTTTGATGTGTAACGATAGTTGAGTAGCAATTCTATTGAGTCAAATAGACAATCACCTACATTGTATGCAAATGTTTTCATTCTATATAGTCCTTCACGTTTTAGTGCAATATCAATATTGCAAGGCTGACTATGACTTTTGAATTGGTAATTATCTAAATCTATAACTTGTTGTTTTTCCATGTCTAGTAGTACCTTTGATTTTTGTACTAGCTTTGCTTTCAATGTTTTGTTATGTTGTTCTATTAGTTATGTACCTCTTTCGCTTCTGCAACAAATAATTTCCAAATGTCATTATAATATATTTGAATTTTATAATCATTGTAAATTACTTTTCTTACTTTCTTGATTTCTAGTTGTAGGAAAATGTATAAATATTTGTACTACTTCAATCTATTTGCATAAATCTAAGTTGGAAAAGAGTTAAGCATAAGTGCATAAATTTCATAAAACAGTATAATGGAAGTGGACATTTTAAACGAGTAAAAAATATTGAGTCTAATGATATTTGATTTCTAATTTTTAGCAAGAGTAACTTTACATTTGAAAACTAAGAAGTAGACAACAAAATTTTACATTAATTTGCATCCTTAGTGTATGAACACATGCATATAGAAGTAACTGTAAACATAAGAAAACGGAAAATTAGAAAAATCAAATTTGAAAACTATCTATAGACAATAATTATGTTAAACTCAATTTGATTGTAGTTTCTGAAGAGATCTTAGAATGGCTTAGTTGTTGTATCAATGTTCTCATTCATGTTCATAGTATCCACATGGGGATGCTAAAGGACATGTTCAATACTTGACTTGTATTCAACTTTGTTCATCTCATTGGAAACACTACCACATTCAAACAACATTGGCGATTGGTTGACAAAATTTCCAACTGTTGTTGCATCATCTACATAAATTGTGCAAAAGGAACTTAATTAGTAAGAAATAATATCAGTAAAAATAGCACAAAATGTCAATATGCAATGACATAATTTATTGTTTCACATTACTATGATGTAGAACTGCTATGAATAGGAAATTGATATCTAAGTTTGTTGTTCAAAATCATACCCTTGACATGGTTCATGTAAAGAGAGTCATAATTTGTGTCTATGAAGTTGTCAACTTTTCCACTTGCCAGTTGATATGTACCACCATTCTTTTGGTTGTCTTCAATAGCACTTGTGGTATGTAAATTTGAAAAGTATTTGTAGATCACTTCATCCAATAGAACTGTATTTGAATGAACATCATTTTGTGCTGCTTCTTTGCCTTTAAAATTCTGTATCATATGTGTTGAATTACTACACATATAATCAGATGGTGGATGCTGTGTTAATCTGGAAGTTTGAACAAAAAACTGATGTGCTTTGACTATAGAGTCCTATTTGTAACATGAGCACAAAGCATCTTTAAAGAAATTCCATTGAGTTGAAATGATATAATTGGACTTTGTACTTTCGTTAGTTACTTCGATGCAGCTACCAACTGTTTCATGGGCATTTGCAGGCTCTTCAATCATATGAAATGTTTCAAGCGATTAAGGTTTCATAGATGTAGGCTCTCTAATTTCTATAGCAAAACGAATGCATGTGTGTCTCTTAACACGTTCATATTTGTTTTGCTTCTTATGGTACCTGAATCCCTTTTGATCCAATTTAAGTTCACTTTCTTCAATTCCTTTTGCAAGCTTCTTAGAACTTGAATCGCTTGGCACTGTATCCATTGCTTCTTTGCATTACCTACTTCTACTGAAGAATGTTATGATGACACATTAAGATTAATTTTATTGTGTCTACAGTTTGTTGAGTTTGGATATGGAGGCTAACTACTTATAGTTTGGACTGGAAGCATTTGGAAATAATCTATGCAAAGAAGTACAAGAAGACTACTACATTGCATAGCAATAGGATAAGAAATTGAGGGGTATGTTTTACTAAGATTAACAACAATATCAGTAGGCACATTTCAACAAATAGCACAATAGTTGGGAATAGCATATAATTTTGATAGGGAAAAGTGGCCATTGTTTGGTAAAATAGAGTATACAATTGATAAAAGTTTTCATATGGGAAAACCATGTATATGTAGTTTTTGTTTGGTCCACATTGTGTAGCTTTAGGGCGACTAGGCAATGCACTTGGAAGTGCACTGGTTTGATGTGCTCTATACTTGTGCTCTTCAACTCCCCAAAAAGAACGGGCTTTTACTGTATCTCTTCACACAGTTTATCTTTTTTGGAATCAACAGCCTGGTGTTTTTATCATATGATGTTTTGGGCCTTTCTTAACACTAATGACAGAGTCTGTACAATGTAGGACAATTGATTTTAGTAATCCCTATACAATTGATCTTATTAATGAATTTATATCAATAAAAATTCTAAATTATTGAATATAAATCAAGTAGTATGTTAAGTAGAGTTGGTGTTGGTTATTGCAATCATAGTAGTTAAACATCAATACTATCTACTTGTCTACAACATTTTGATCAAGTAAAATTCTAAATTCTTGAATATAAATCAAGTACTATGTTAGGAAAACTTGATGTTGGTTATTGCAATCGTACCAGTTAAACATCAATACCATCTACTATGTTATGCAGACTTGATGTTCATTATTGCAATTGAATGGAGATCAAATGTGTATAAAAGCACAGAATTCAATTGTCCCATATAAATTTGACAAAGTCCTTTAGAACTATGCATGAAATTTAGAAGTATAATTAGTAAGAACATGAACATCTGGGATGTGGAAGCGATTGACTAGTTGCAAGATGACTAGACATTTTTTGTTGTTTAGTGGGATATATTTTCGTGGCATTGCACTTCTATTAGACAATAAGGAGGGAAATTAAAATCTTTTTTAGTTTTGAAATCACTTCTTGCATCAAGCATTATAGTGCATCTTGTCTTTCTCCAGAAAGCTTGGTGCTTAGTAAGTATTGCACGTATATCTTAGTCATGTTGAGTCAAAATACTCCGTCTAAGAGCCTTACAACAAAAAGACTGAGCAAGCAGAGATTTACAATAAGCCATGAATTCAACAGGAAAATCGTGTTGTGCACTGTAAAAGTATGATTTTTTGAGAGGAGAAAAACATCAAAGATTAAAATTAAGATAAAATTATTTTATTAATATTAAATTTTTATTAATAAACATTAGACATAAAATTATATATAGTTAAAGTTACATATTTTAAATTAATTATTGATAATAGTAATAGTTATTATTAACAATAAAAAATTAATAATTATGTAAATTAATTTTTAAAATTAATAATATATATTATTAACTTTAGTCTTTAGTAATAGTTTTGTTATTATAAATTGTAAATTTTATTATTGTATAAGACTAATAAATATTAATAATTATTATATTAAAATATATATATTGTCTTTCTATGTTTTTTTGAGATAGGGCACATGTTCTGTCATGCAGGATCCTATTAGGGCACGTAGGCATATAACTATGCAACACTGCTCATTGAGAACACCCTTTTGTAATTAGATGGCATTTGTTTTATAGAACTCTGATTGACAAATGACTATAAACCCCCAAGGCCATCTACAATGATAGATCAGAGAAAATGAAGGGCTTTAATGAAATATTTACTCCATTAGTTTAAGTTTTAAGGTTCTGTAAACAGATTCTTGAGTTTCTATAATGCATTCTTAATTTTATAACTCACTTTGGATTTCTTTACAGACATTGTGCAATCTGTTTCTAAGCTTGAGATTTGTATGTTGTTTTCTGTGAAACATACCTTTTCCCCCAAAACAAGAGAAGAAAGTTAACAGAATTTTGTCTAGTAATGCATGTTCTTGGTTCTGTGGAATATTGGTGATTTGGCATGCAAGGTCAACGACATTGTATGTGAGAGTGGTTTCTAAACTGCGCGTAGTGTTAGAAGAAGAAAGTTATTTACTTTTTGTAAAGCCACCATTAAGTATTTTGGTAATTCTTTTATTTAGTTTTTACTTTGAAAAGTGTAGTAAATATTATATAGTTTTATGTCATTTTTTAATAGTTTCATTTGTAGGCATTAATATTTATTTTAATATTTTGATGTCTTCATATTTTAAAAAATAATAATAATAACTTTTCTACTAAATAAAAAGCAATTAGTTTATAACACAGACACATATATATATATCCTTTTTATTGTTGACAAAGTAAAATAAATATATTTATTTGATTTCTTTTATATTTATATGTTTTATTTCCATACTTAATTTTGTCAAGTATATTTTTAATCTTATAGTTTTAGTTTTTTTTTTTTTTTTAAATATATGTCAGCTATGTTTTGGTTTTTATGTACATGGTCCCAACATGAGACTCCTTGCTGCCACTGTACAATGCCTCTTGGCATAATTAAAATTTACCCAGTATTTTGTTATTACACTATCTAAAGCTGATGAATTATTTGAAAATATTTTACCTTTTCTCCCTGATCCGCATCCCAATAATTGTCTTAAGTTTTTTGCATGCTTTCTATCCTATAATCGGTTTATGTTTTTTTATACTAAACCAAACTGTAAGAAAACAAATGCACCTTCTAGACACCTATTCATACTAACCCAAAGTGCCTATCATAAACTAACTTTGACCTCCTGTTCATGGTTGGCGCTAAGCTAAGTTTATTAAACGTTTCATTTCACTGTGTTAAATCACTGTATTAATTTTATTAAACTAATATATACATGGGTTTTTACATTATTCAAATAATATGGAAGCATATGGTCAATTGGATCCTATATGGACAACACACTAACAACTTAATACCATACAAAATAGCACACATATTGCTGGCTGCATCTGGACAAAGACAATAGCATAACATTGCATCCTTCAGGAGCTTGTTAACCTACATAGAGCAGCTTCATACCATACAAAATTGGAATGTTTTTCTATAATGTAAATCCCCTATTTTCATACTGCTGCGTGGAGCTTTTAGGGGAAAAACTATTAACAAATGGCCTGGCGAAAAATTCAAATGTCAAAATTTGTAAATCCAATGTATTTACATCGCTCGGCAAATATTAGAAATTAGGACAGCAAATATAATAACTGTCAAACAAAATTGGGCTGTGGAGTTACTACGTGTCTTCAGGCAAAAGTTGTGGTGGCATTAAGCAAATATTCTATGAAAGAATATCCTACTAATTTAAGATCGACTGTTTTTTTGCCATAACCTCTCTCACGCAAACAAAACGATTAGCATAAGACAAAATCCTATGCAATCTTTTATGATTAAAATTTACTGATTGGCCTGCCAATACATTAATGTCACTGAGTTAAATCACTGCACTATTTTTCTTAATCTAACATGGTTATTAACTCATGGAAGAGATTGAATGAGTGATAAAAGCACTGGTTTGTGGGTATGCAAACCTTAGTTACAGGATAGAATATTTCAATATGATTTTTTTATTAATCTCACACTATTTTCTGGACTAGCGCTATATATATTCCAAATATATTATCAAATCAACTTTACTGTGCAAATATATAGGTTAGGATTATATTAATAAAGTCAAAAAAATATAATGACAATAGCGGCAATTGTTCTGTTTTCCTATTGATTGCTGTGTATAGGTGTTGTTTCTTGAATTTAAAACAAAGAAAAGTGCTCTGGGTCTGATGCATGTCACTGTCTTTCTGCCTACTGAGTAGATGTGGAAGACAGGTGTTGCAAGTCTAGAATGACGCAAAGCAAATAATCTTGTCACTAATGGCATTGGCATAATAAGTATTATAATCATAACTCGCAGCTCTGAATGTTCTTGTCTTTGACAATGGGTGGCAGTAAATGTCTTCATTCTTTAGGATATTTGGAAAAAAAAAACAACCTGAATATAAGGCTTCTCTTGGCTTTCTACTGGTGATGCTATAATTTGAGTAAAAGCTAGAAATTTCCCCCATGTTTGGGATGGAGAGGCTTGTCTAGATTCTAAGAATTATTTGAGAAATTTTGAATTTTGTATTTTTGCCTTTATTTTATGTGAATTCCTATTTGTTATGCTTTTGTTTGAGCAGAAAGACACATTGAATCTTTGAAAAATCCAGTAAGTAGTTAGTTTGACAAATTTCAAGGGTTTTTTTTCGTTTGCTTATTTTCATAGTATTTTTTGCTGTAAATTAGGCTAACTCGAAGGCATAGAAGAACATGATTGTTTTTGACCTTATAGCAATATTCTGAATTTCTTCCTACTATATTTTTACCTTTTAGCTTTTTCGGATATTACGATGTTGACTGTAAACAACTCAATTCATCTGTATAAACCTATGTTTCCTCCCTTCCCAAATGAAACTCCTCTTCCAAATATCTTCTATAGTAATGCCTAAAATTATGAGAGCTAGGAAATTGTGTATTTAATGACTAGTAACCTGCCAAATTTGAAGTTTAGCTGAAGTAACGAGTACCGTAACGATTTCGAATCGTCATAAGTCTACGCATGGATTTGGAATGTAAAATTCGCTAGGTTTTTTAAACTATGATAATTAATTAACTGTTAATTTTTGTTATACTTAGGCAGGTTTTATTTGTTTATTATCGAATAACCCATTACATGGAAATGTAAAATCTTTTTTTGTGCTCATCTGGACTTGAAACTCTATGCGCTCTGTGCATGTTAGGGCAACAAGAATATCGATCTGTGTCTACTGTCAGAGTCTGTTTATCTGGAGTGACATCTTTCTTGAAGTATGTTTTTAATTTCTCATAACTCTCTGCTATTTTTGGCGTCAAATTGGAACACTCACTGTTTTAAAGCTGCTGTTTGGCACTAGTAGTAGCTAGGGTTGTGAGACTCTAAGTATGTTTTTAATTTCTCATAACTCTCTCATGTCTTTGGCGTCAAATTGGAACACTCACTATTTTACAGCTGCTCTTTGGTACCAGCAGATAGCTAGGGTTGTGAGACTCTGGTTTTACAACTGCTAATTCTTTTTCTTGAAAGTTTGTCAAGCTTCTTCAATAAATCTATTGTATGTAAATATGGTGGTACATTCCAGGAAATTATATTCTGTGAAACCCTTATTGAGTAATTTATATGCTTTTAACAGGTCGTGGCGAGATAAGAAAATGGAAAATATTGTGGAATGCATATGAACATCGAGCAGTATCCCATGTCCAATAAGCTCTGCCTGGAGCATAATGACTCAAGGCCATTGTACAGGTAAAATATTTACACTTGCTTTTTTGTTACCCTTTCTTTTTCCTATTTGGGATTGCTAACCTGACACTGATAAGGACCTGCTACAAGGTTTAATGAACTGGTTCTTCTCTTCAGGTTTCCCTTATAAATCTTATATTTTTGAGAATTTGTTCTTTGTTTTGCAACGAAAATTTGTTTGGCCTTGCCTTATGCGCTGAAAGCAGTTGTGCACAGTATGCGCCTCACTCATATTATGAACACAGAAATATACTTCCATTTAATTTGTCTATGAATTTAATATCTTTGCTTTACTTTTTTATCAAATTTTGATTTTTACTTTAGTTTCAACCTTGAATCGAGTAATTTTAGTTTTTACCTCATTTTTCCCAGTCCCTTGTTTGTCCCAAAAATTCTCCTTGTCACTCTTTTCCTCTTCTCCATCGACCCCAATACTAAATTTCTTGTATTGTTTTGTTTAACTATAGAATAAATCAACTTTTTAAAAACTTTTTCTTTTAGCAAAACAACCACCGGCCCTTGTAAACCTAGATTCCTGTGGCAAATGAAAGGAAACCCCTCAAACAATGCACAAACATCGGTTCCCAAAAAAACTCTTGGAACACATTTTTTACAGGTGTTATAGTTGAAACGCTTTGCTAGACATGTACACATGAGATGGAGACACAACATTGCACGTGGACAAGAGATAGAAACCTCCAGGACAGGTTTCACAACCTAAAAAGCCTATTAGGAGAGGTGGGAAAACTTTCAAACGTAAGAAATAAAGCATTGACAGTATCGTTGACTCCAAGCAAGGTTCCCTTCTTCAATTCTACGGTGAGTGTTAAAATACATAATATATGTAACAAATATTTTAGCAACGTAAGCTTTACAATGTTCTGTTTCAAACAATAGCACAACTAGGAAATTGAATGAGTGGACTACAGAGAAAGGAAGCAACGATTACCACTAAAGATGTCAGGAATAGTTGATTGCCTAGTTAGTCCTTGCAATCCACTCTGTATGCACAAGCAAAAATTCAAAAGGTGTCTTACGCTTGAACAACCTTCAAGCCCAATTGCTCTAAAATGCAAAAGCTGTAAAATAGAAACAATTTTTTTTTGATTTAGCATGTTAATCAAAACAGTTACACAGCCAAAAGAAAAATAACATAACAATTCAAAATGTTTGCAGGTAAAATAGTTTTTTTGAAAATGGCCTTCGGTCTTTTGAGAATTTTTGATAGAAACTTTATATTTATTTCATTGTACGATAGATAAGATTTGTTCATAATTTTATCGCCTCCCTATCTTTTCGGATGCACATTTTGAAAGATTTTATCAAACTTTATATTTATTTCATTGTACGAGAGATAAGATTTGTTCAGAATTTTATCGCCTCCCTGTCTTTTCGGATGCACATTTTGACTGCACTCCCACTCAATGCTAAAATAAATGCTAATTAATGCTCGCACTCAGATTTTTAATTGAGCATTGACAAAATTGCCAACAGACAGCAATTCAAATTCCTAGAATGAAACGACAGAAGTAGCGAGCATCTATCATTCATGTAATTAATAATAATAATAATAAGCTTTAAATTTTTAAAAAAAAATTAAAACTCTATTTTTATCACTGACTATTCACAACACCAACCAGTAGGAAAAAAAGATAAAAGCATATTGTATTTTTTGAAAACCTAACAATTTAATATAGACTATATAGATTCAGTGATCAACATTTAAATTCCAGTTTTTCATTGGTGACATTGTCAATGTCAAGACAAAAAAATTGAATTGAATGGATGCATAAGATTTCTGCCTGCGGTAGGAACTAATAAATAAAATTAGATGATGAATTCATAAAATTGAATGTGAGATTTAAATAGATTTAAAAAAACTTTATTAACCAAAAAATAAAATCATATGACAAATTCGTTACATAAGTTTGAAAGATTAAGACTTGCAAACAAATTCATAAAATTGAAAATAAGGTAAATGATATTAAAAAAAAAATCTTTACTAACAACATATAAATTTAGTTGAGTTCAATACATAGATTTGAATGATTAAGACTTGACAACAAATCCATAAAATTGAGTGTAGACTTAAACCATGGATTTAAAAGACTTTTCTTACTAATAAACATGTAAAATTAAACATGCCGCTATGCCCATTACTAAAATAATATATATTGTATTAATTAAAAATTAAATTGTGTCAAAATATAAAAAATATTGTACTCATTAAACCCTTTAATAACATGAAGAGACTACACATTAAAATTAGATATTCACTTCTTATTGTAATGGAAAGTTGAAATTTTCTATTAATAATGTCAAAATGAAGAGAAAAAGTATAATTACAACAATAAAATAAGCAATAGTTAAAAAACTCGATTACTTAAAATTATTGAAAAGAACAAAGGAAGAAACCAACCACAAAATCAAAATCCATAATCAAATATTGGGATTTTATAATGGAAGGATCCATGTTACTCTTTTGAGAAGACAAGAAGCACAAATCTTATCTTTCAATCCCATATGCAGTTACCAATTATCTTTAGTATTATTACTTTTGAAAGACGACATAGAAGTTTTTATATAAGAAAATATATTTGTAAAGAAAAAGATAGTTCAAGAGCGAGAGTAGATAGCTAAATTAAATTTATGTATAGTTGAATGATTCTTTGTTTTAAACATGTCAATTATTAGAAATAATAGTTTTCAAATGTGAGAATGATTGTATACAAATTGTATTTGATAAAAGCTATTGTAGACAACCAAAAAAAAAATCCTTCACCATCATCATCTCGTAATAGCCAATCAAGTACACCTAATCACCTCATTATCCATTCATCACCTAGGACCCCTAACAACATTCATTAAGTCTAAAACTCATAATGCCTAATAATTGAATTAGACAAGTCCTAGTATTAAATTAGGCTATCATTATTCATTAACTTATTAATTATCTTTTCATTTATTTATTTATTTTACATATTATTAATAAATTAATTTAACATTAATCTACTTCATTTGAACCAATAGTTTAGTTAATTAATTATTAAATTATCAAAATCCATCTCACCTAGTTGACGACTTAATCTAATAAATTCAATCAAACATACTTTCAATCTCGCTCTTCAATCAAATTCACTTCACTCATTTATGCAGTTAACTATTCCATGTAAATAGTCAGCTCCCCTTAAGTCTCTCATGAACTCACTCAACTCCTTCATGAAAAAAAACTTAGCTCATGAATAAGATATATTATCTCTAGAAAATTTGACTTGACAAATAATAAGTGTTTTAGTAAAAATTTAAAATAATGTGCAACTCCTCTATGCCTGCCACAACTCCTCACTAATTCCCCTAATCATGGAATTAAATTTCAACTATTCATTTGAGTGTCTTAAAAATATATAATTATATCATCATAATTCTATATTGACTCCAACATGGTAGCAACATTTGTTTATTGGATTTAATAGCTATATTTTATAAAGCTAAGTTAGATAAAAATAGATGTATATACCTTATATGTATGCATTAAATGCAAAAGAGATATATTAGCTTGATTATTTCAAAAAAAAATCTATAGAATTAAACTATTTTGTGATTTAGTCAAAATCTTATGAGTAGGAGGTAAATCAAGGTTTCGAGGCATGAAAACCATGAATTTAGATTCTTTTAAATGTTAGGCTGACTCTAATATGGGGAAATAGACATTATATGACTGTAATCCAAGTTTCTTATAGTTGATATAAATCAAAAATAGAAATCATGCCAAAATAAAGAGTTAGGGCTATAAATCACTCTTGAGATGGTTAAAGAATCTTAGCTTTGATTTGTCACTCTTAGCTAGTTAATATTTGAATTTTTATGGACTATGATTTATGATTAGGATCTAATTTGTAAAATTGGGTTAGAACTATCTAAACTAGAAGGTCTATTCTACTCCTAGATGGGGTCACATCTGGTTTAGTCTTATTGGAGAAATTTAGTCTTGGGTGCATATTTTCCTATGGTCTTATTCTCATGAAAAATGTATCTACTTGTGCTTTCACCTTCTTTTGAAACTCAATACTATTGAAAATCGCATTTATAATAATTTATAAATAGAGGGAAATTAGTTTCAATTACATGATAGCATGAGAGTTTCACTTAGTAAAATTGTCATATATCACCTACAATCATGGAATCTTAAACAACACCCTAATTTAGTTATTACTCAATCTTAAATTTTTTATATCCCTTCCAAGTACACAATTCCTATTAAAATTTCATGGTTTTTAGCATATATTTTAGGTACATATTTATATGGGAATTTGGTACCCCTATTTATGTATACCCTTCATATATATAGAACATAAACTTTCATTTCCATGAGCATCTTGCTTTAAATGAAATTTTTTGAATAAAATTTCATAAGAAATATGAAAATAACATCTATTAAAGATATAAATAATGTTAGACTGAATAATTTATCCATTCACTATGTTTAAGTGTACTTAGGTTGATCAGGTTAGACAATATCTTGCTTAACTGAATATGCAAACTTTTAAACTTCTACAGGTTATCAAGCTATTTGGTAAACCTCATGGGCTACCTTTTGAGGTTGGAAGACTTTCCATCTCACCTCAAAGACCGCTCAACACTTGGCATCAAGGTTGATGACTTGGCCAAATAGGTTATTGGTTTGCACACTCCAAGTAATCCTAAGGTTGACACCTATAGGATACTTGTCTAGTCATTTTTGCCACATCTTGGGGCACTTGTCAATCCACCTCATATATGAAAGGCTTTGTACTCATTGTAATATGGATCATCTAAATACAATATTGTATATAGTTCATTGTGCTTATCTTGTATCTCCTAGATTCTTCTAATTCTTATGTGGTATCAAAGCTAAATGAAGATAGTGCAAGCCAGTAGGTGAACAATTTTATTGTACTCATAGGTAGATTGTCTCTTCCTTGTATATATATGAAAAGCTTTGTACTCATTGTAATATGGATCATCTAAATACAATATTACATATTGTTCATCGTGCTTATCTTATATCTCCTAATTCTTATATGATATTAGAGCTAGATGGAAATAGTGCAAGCCATTAGGTGAACAATTTTATTGTTTTTAGTTTGTTTCGACCCCACCCCTGTTTCAAAGTGTGGCATGATTGCTCGAATTCAGTCCTAACCATTGAAATTGCCATTTATTTGGCATTTCAAATCATTGCAGGCCTGAATTTCCTATGTCTGGGGACACAAAATTTTTGTCGTGAGGCACGATTTTTTGTCTGATGCATGGCATCTCAAGCTGCACGTGTTTTGTGAAGGCGGATTTCCCCCTCTGGAAGCTGGGGTTTCCCCATTAGAAGCCACGAAAGCTTAAAGGAGAGGGTGAAGTTCATTTCAAGAGGCTATAATATCTTTGTTCAGCGAGTAGAGGACAGCCCGCGTGCCTCTCAGAAGACAATTCGCCACGCCATATTCTATTTTTGGTGGTGCTTTACAGAAGTGGGTGCCCGTGCCCTCCTTTATTCGCTATAGAAGTCATGTTTGAACTGCAGGCTGTGCACATGCTCTTCTAATCGTGCAATACTTGGCGCTGGTGGACTTCTAATTGCACCATACTAAATGTTTGTGAAGGGAATTGAGCCATACATGGTGCTAGAAATTTGCAAAATGTTGGCATGCAGCCATGGGAATGACAATCTACCAAATCCGTAACTCCTTTTTGGTGTTGTGTTTCATTTTGCTAGCGCCTTTCTTTCTCACACAAAGCTGCAAACTGTAAGCTCAGACCTACATGTAAGCTGAGCTAAGTAAGCTTAGACCATAGCCCCGACCTACAGGGAATTAACAGACGATGGCAACATCATTTGGTCCCAGCGTTTGCATTTTGTAGAGGGGTGGATTCTTGGCTCGTGTGTTTGAGATCTGAGAAGGGGCATTTGAGCACTGGAAATTTGAGCTTTGGTGCGTATCTCCTATATGGTAGTGTTAATATTCTTGCAACACCAAAAGTCCCCTTTTTTTTTTGGTACTACAACCAAGTCAAAAGGTTAAATGCCCACTTTTTTCTTTCTTTTGTAAAGAAGACAAGCTTTTATACTAACCACTAGTATTTATATGCTTAGCCTTTCGTGGTTATTTAACCTTCATTGGTTCAACTAAAATGCCCACATTAACATAGTGGTTTTGGTGAATCACAAGTGCTTGTTATTGTAGGTATGAGCAAGTTCTGGTGGTGTTGTCATTAATGTTGTCAATGATGTAAATACAATTTAGTATGTTACAAATTGTACATGTATAGTTGAGATGCTACTAAGAATTTGTGAGTACATGGAGCTATCTTTCTAATGTAGTAGAAGTGTTGGTTTGATAAGTTTCCAAGTACTTTTGAGAAAATTAATAAAGAAGAGAAATCAGAATAATGGAAGTGTTTTGAATGTGCTCCGATATGTTCTTTGCATTTCTCCTTTGTTGATCCTATACTTATGCAGATCTGAAAGTTTGATAATGGTGATTTAGTGGTGATACCTCCTGAGTTTTAGCTTTTGGTTTGATGGTACGTGAAAGTTACGTTCACCCATATGTGAACTATTCTAGCAGAGTTGGTCTTCTATGGACTAAGAGAAATATTGTTGCTCTACAGTCCTCCTCTGTTTCGCTTTAGATCTTGCAGATTTGGAATATGTCTTCTGAAGGTCTTTTCTATGCTTTGGCAAAGAGGTTTGAAGATTGGTGTTCTAGAAGTCATGTTTCAATATTTCAATGTGAGTTTATACAATCTAGATAGACTGGAGACAGACGTTTAGTGATTGAAGCTTGTTTTGCTGTGGATGTATCTGGAAGATTCTAAGATGTATTTTCATGCATAAGGAAGCATTTTGTGTCGTCTACATGTCATCTTCTTATTGTGAAGAGTTGTATGACAATGTGATGCAAAGTGATGAAAGTGAGCCACAAATCATAAGAGCAGAAGTGTGTGTGTGAGTGAATTGTAACAACAATTCTTCATTGTGTTGAAGGCAGTGAGGTAAAGATTTATGTAATCCTACGAATGTGTGTTAATTGTTGTGGTGGATCTTTTTTTCTCTTTTGTATTTGTAGGTAGTGAGCCTCCCTATTGGAAAGTGAGTCCTTTCTGTAGGTAGTGAGCCTTTGTACTTGGACAATGAGTCCTGTTTTGGATAGCGAGCCCTTGGCAATGAGTCGTTGTATTTAGTTTATAATCTTTATATTGTGAGCTAACTCTCACCGTGGTTTTTCTCTCATTGGGTTTTCCACATAAAAATCTAGTGTTCATTGTGTTGATTTACTTTTTGTTATTTTTGTTTTATGTTTTTACTTAATAACAGAATAGTATGGTTGTGGAATTAATAAGTATTGAAAATTTAAGTTTGAATTCTGTGACAATTGATTCAGCCCCCCTCTCAGTTGTCCTATGTCTTTTTAACAATTGGTATTAGAGCTTTGGTTCTTTGGTGTAGAGCTTACCCACTTAAAGAAGATCTGATGGTGCATAAGTTGGTGATCCCTATGTTCGATGGAACTGACTACAATGACCAGAAGGGATAGATGAAAGGATATATTATCTCTCTTGGTTTTAAGACCTGGAAGGCTATTGAGACAAAGTATACACCCCCGTCTAGTAGTCTTACTACTATAGATGAGACCTCTGCTTATGAAGAAAGTGAGAAGGAAAAGGATACTATTTGTAGCAGGTTATCTAAAACTAAGCAAGCTAAAGTTCTTTCTTTGGATACTGCATATGAAGTCTGGAAGAATTTGGAAGAGATATATGAAGGAAATGAAAGAGTGAAATTGACAAAGAAGCTAGTAGCAAAGTGAAAATTTGTAAATTTGAAAATGGAAAAAGGTGAGGAATTTACAAGTTTCTTTCAGAGGGTTGAACTAACTGCAAATGAAGTTAGAAATCAAGGAGGAAACCTATCAGACAAAGATATAATTGAAAAGATCTTGATCACCCTACTGGATTGCTACAGTGATAAGATCTCAGTTATTGAAGAAGTGTATGATCCTAAGAAGTACACTCTAGAATAGTTGTTCAGCACCTTGTAAGCATTTGAGATGAGAAAGTTTCAGAAAGAAGACAAGATAGAAGAAAATACAAAAATGACATTTAAGACAATGAAGATTGAGGATGAACTAGATAGAGATGGTGTTGATGAGTTGGAAGAAAACTTCACGAGGAAGTTGAAGAAAGGCACTAGAAAGTATAAAGGTATGTTGACCTTTAAATGTTTTAGTTGTGGTAATATTGGTCATTATGCTTCAAGATGTCCAAATAGAGTCAAGTGCATAAGAAGAACAAGGATTATAAGGATAAGGATAGAAAGGATAAGAAATATAAGAAGTTGTACTATGTTAAAGAAGAAGTAAAAATTTCTGATGATGAATCTGAGAATGAGGTTGATGATAGCAAATGCTTATTCTTAGCTTTGGAAAATAAATTTGTATCCACTAACCCTGGAAAATATGTAAGCAAGAAGGATTTGAAGAATAAGAGAAATAGGATGGAAGGTACTTTGGGTACTGCTTTTCATGCAAGATAGGAGATAAGAGTATGTTCACTAAACTTGAGAAATATGATGGTGGTTTAGTTATATCTGGTGATGATTCAGGAGCTAATATATGTGGGAAAGGTTCAATTAGTTTTGATGGAGTGCACAATATTGATGATGTTTATTATGTGAAGGGTTTGAGGCATAACCTTCTAAGTGTTGTTCATATGTGTAGCAATGGTTTCAAACTTGTGTTTGAGAACAATACCTATGAAATTAGAAAAGGATCCAGAAATGGAGATATGATTGTTGTTGGAAGAAGAACTCATGGAAACATCTACCAGCTAAAAGGATTTGATGGTCATTGCCTTGTATCTCAAATCAATGAAAGTTAGTTATGGCACCAGAGAATGGGGCATGTGAATTTTGATAACCTTGCCAAGATTAGTGCAAAGGAGATTTTTCAAGGACTACCTAGAATCACAAGACATGCTAATGCTATATGTAGAAGTTATCAATTGGGGAAACAAACAAGATGGAACTTTAAGCGAAAAGAACATTCTACTACTAGAATGTTCGAGTTAGTTCATACTAATCTCTGTGGTCTAACTAGAACTAGAAGCCTGAATGGTGACAAATATTTCATGTTGCTTATTGATGATTATACTTGAATGACATGGGTTTCTTTTCTTAAAGAAAAGACTCAAGCTCTTGATAGGTTTAAGGTATTCAAAGCAAGAGTGGAAAATGAAGTAAATTTGAAAATCAAGTGTTTGAGATCTGATAGAGGTGGAGAATTCACTTTTGGTGAATTTAATGCATTCTGTGAACATGGCATAAGAAGACAATTTTTTGCTCTGAGAACCCCTCAGCGGAATGGAGTAGTTGAAAGGAAAAACATGACTATATAGGAAGCTACTAGAACTATTATGAAAGAATCAAATGTACCAAATGTGTACTAGAGAGAGGTGATACATACTGTTGTTTATGTTCTTAATAGATTTCAAATTAGATACAATAGCACAACGACTCCTTTTGAGTTATGGACTGGTAAGACTCCTACTGTGAAGTATTTCAAGGTATTTGCAAGTAGATACTATATTAAAAGAGATGATGAAAATCTTGGAAAGTTTGATGCTAGATGTGATGAAGGAATATTTCTTGGATACTTCACTACTAGAAAAGCATACAAATGCTTTAACAAAATATTGAGAAAGATTATTGAAAGTGCTAATGTGAAAGTTGATGAAGACATATGCAGACCTATTGAGATAAGTGAAGTTGAACCTAATGATCCTATATGTGGACATGTACCTGAAGAAAACAAGGAGAGGGAAGAAGAAGAAGAAGAGAAAGAAAAACAAGTGGAAGGAGAATAAGAGAAAGACAAACAAGTGGAAGGAGAAGAAGAAAATGAACCAAAACCTACTATTAGGACTCCAAAGTACATGTACAGAAGAATCATTCAGAGGATCAAATAATTGGAGATAAAAGTGAAGGTGTGAAGATGAGAAGCAAAGTTACAACTGAAGTAAATTTGTGTGTATTATCTAAAATTGAACCCAAATCTATAAGTGAAGCATGTGAAGATGAGAGTTGGATGAAAGCCATGAAACAAGAGTTGTAGCAGATAGAAAAGAATCAGACATGGGAACTAGTCTCTAGACTTGTGTATAAAATTGTGATTGGCTCGAAATGGGTGTTCCAGAATAATCTGAATGAAAGTGGAGAATTTGTAAGGAATAAGGCAAGACCGATATGAAAAGGATATTCATAATTTGCAGGTATAGATTTTGAAGAAACATTTGCCCCTATGGCTAGAATGGAAGCTATCAAGATGTTTTTGGCATTTTCTACCCATAAGGATTTCAAAGTGTATCAAATGGATGTTAAGTCAGCATTTCTGAATGGTGAATTGGAGGAAGAAGTGTGCATGGAGCAACCTCAGGGGTTTCAATTATCTTACAAAGCAGACATGGTTTGTAAGTTGAAGAAGGCATTGTATGGATTGAAGCAAGCTCCTATAGCTTGGTATGCAAGACTAGATAGATACCTAACAAAGCAAGGATTCAACAAAGTTTTTGCTAATAGCAATCTTTACTTCAAAGTGCAAGGTAACAAAATGTTGATAGTAGTTGTATATGTTGATGATATCATTTTTGGTGGAAATGAAGGCATGTGTAAAAAGTTTGTTGAAGAGATGCAAAAGGAATTTGAGATGTCTATGATTGGTGAATTGAATTTCTTCCTTGGTCTACAAGTGAATCAAACTAATGAAGGGATATTCATTTCACAATCTAAGTATGTCAAAGAACTATTGATGTTTGGGATGGATGATTCCAAACCGGTTTGTACTCCTATGGTAATTGGATGTAAATTGAGAAAAGATGATGAATTTGCTAAGACTGATCAGAGTAAATATAGATCTATGATTGGCGGAATGTTGTACCTTACTGCTACCAAACCGAATATTATGCATGCAGTATGTTTAGTTGTCAGATTCCAAGCAGATCCCAAAGAAGCACATGTTATAGTTGTAAAGAGGATATTTAGATATCTTAAAGGTACACCAAATTATGGACTATGATACCCTAAGAGTAATGATTTCACCTTGAGTTTTGGGTATGTGCAGGATCATTATGGAAAAAATAGGCCCTTAAGTGGCAAAAACTTCAGAAAAATTAGAGTTAGGCAACTTGACATAAAAAATTGATTTTTTTTCTATATTATTTCAAAAATATGTAAGAATAGAATCTATAGGAAATTGAATTTAGTTTTTAAACTACTATTTTTATTTTAAAAAAATCTATTTGTTGAAAATTCAAGAAATTTCAATCCAGTAGTACTTAAATATTAGAGAAAAAATAAGATGTAGTTGTCTGTCTAACCACCCTAACCACAATATTTAATGATAATATTTTTTAATAATATTTTATACATAAGTAGAGGACTCATGTCTGAATGTGATGCATATTTTTTTGTAATTTTTTTCCAAGTAAATAATTAATTATGATTTTTTTATTACAAAATTTAAAAAATATAAAAAATCGTATGTCTGACCACCTTAACTTGGTCAAAACTTTATGAAATTCATTTTTTCTTTATTTAATCCTATAGTATGTGAAGCATAGAATGTGATGCATGTTTTGGATTCCAAAAATGTGATATCGTTTAACGCTGTAGATATTTTTCAACTAGCCTATCAATCAAGACTTTAGTCGTAATTCAAATAGAAAATGAATAATAATCATTTATTAAATTCAAATTAAAGCATAATTTACATTGGTGGAAAGCTGAGAATCTCCTTTAAAAACCCTTTTCACTTCATCAATTTTGAGTAAAAAAATTTCATCAGCCACATACCCTACAAATACCCATCATATCGCCACTTTTGGCCCATCATGATCCTACACATACCCTGCTTATATAGATGTTGATTGGGCCGGATGTGTAGATGACCAGAAGAGTACTTGTGGTGGTGCTCTCTTTCTTGGTGGAAGATTGGTTTCATGGTTGAGCAAAAGAAAGACTCAGTTTCTTTATCCACTGCAGAGGTAGAATACATTGATGCAGCATCCTATTGCACACAAGTTTGTGGATGAAGCAAACACTAAAAGACATTGGTGTGCTATTTGATGAGCTTATTTCTATTTTCTATGACAAATTAAATGTAATAAACATTTCAAAAAACTTGGTTATGCATTTAAGAACAAAACACATATCTATCAGGTATCATTTTATGAGAGAAAAAGTGTTGGAGAATGAAGTTAGATTGGAGTATGTGACAACAAAGGAACAAATTGCAAACATATTTACTAAGGCTCTTCTGAAGGATACTTTTAAGCATCTTAGGGAGAGGTTGGGGGCCATTGGACCTCCTAACTAAGTGCACATGAATGTGCATTAGTTTAGTGAATTAATAGATTCTTCATTTATCTGGACTGATAAATGGGTCCACTCTGTAGGGGGAGTAGAAATGATTTTCATTATTGTAGTATGAGTGTACTCCTAAGGGGGAGTAATCATAGTTGTTCATCTTTTCCATTGATGTCAAAGGGGGAGAGAAAGTCACGTGAAAAACAAGTGAAGAACAAAATTTGTTCTCCCAAGATATTGTGTAAATTGTTTATCTTTGATGGTATTTCACATCATGTGTTTCCATTAATGACAAATGGGGAGATTGTTGCAGGTATGAGAAAGTTATGGTGGTGTTGTCATTAAAGTTGTCATTGATGTCAACACAATTCAATATGTTGCAGATTGTATATATATAGCTGAGATGATAGCACTGAAATGTTGTGAGTACATGGAGCTATTTTTATGAGGTAGTAGAAGTGTTGGTTTGATAAATTTCCAAAATATTTTGAGAAAATTAATAAAGAAGAGAAGTTAGAATGATGAAAGTGTTCAGAATGTGTTCTAATACGTGCTTTGCATTTCCTTTGTGTTGATCCTATGCTTGTGTGGATTTGAAGGTTTGATAATGGTGATTTAGTGGTGATACCTTCTGAGTTTTAGCTTATGGTTTGATGGTATGTGAAAGTTACGTTCACCTATATGTGAATTATTTTGGCATAGTTGGTCTTCTATGGACTGAGAGAAATATTGTTGTTTTGTAGTCCTCTATTTCACTTCAGATCTTGCAGATTTGGAATATCGCTTGTGAAGGTCTTTTCTATGCTCTAGAAAAGAGGTTTGAGGATTGGTGTTCCAAAAGTCATGTTTCTGTATTTCAGTGCACGAGTTTATACAGTCTAGATGGACTGGTGAAAGACATTCAATGATTGAAGTCTGTTGTTATGCTACAGATGTATCTGAAATATTTTGAGACGTATTCTTGTGCATAAGGAAGCATTTCATGGTGTCTGTATGTCATCTTCTTGTTGGGAAGAATGTACATTAATGTTCTTTTGTGTTTTCATTAGGTTTCACCAACTCGTCTACACATCATTCAAAGAATAAAATTTAATTAAGGAAGCATGTGGTTGATTTGAGATATTATATTTTACCTTGAAAAATGTTTTTTATTGGTCCACTCTCATTCCTTTCCGCTGTGGGAATGTTGAGTCGCCAACCTATTTTGAATTTATGAAATGAGATAATTATGGCCGACCTTGGAGAAAGTTTCTAAGGCTGAGGATGGTATAAAAGAAAGTCAAATTATGAAGAGTTGTATGACAATGTGATGCAAAGTGACAAAAGTGAGCCACAAACCATAAGAGAAGTGTGTGTGTGTGAGTTGTAACAACAATTCTTCATTGTGTTGAAGGCACTAAGCTAAAGGTTTCTACAATCCTGTGAATGCATGTTAATTGTTGTGGTGGATCTTTTTTTCTCTTTTGTATATGTAGGCAGTGAGCCTCCTTGTTGGATAGTGAGTCCTTTCTGTAGGCAGTGAGCCTCTGTACTTGGATAGTGAGTCCTCTTTTGGATAGTGAGCCCTTGGCAATGAGCCATTGTATTAAGTTTATAATCTTTATATTGTGAGCTAACCCTCATCGTGGTTTTTCCCTCATTGGGTTTTCCACATAAAAATCTAGTGTTCATTGTGTTGATTTACTTTTTGTTATTTATGTTTCATGCTTTTACTTAATAAGAGAATGGTGAGGTTGTGGAATTAGTAAGTATTTAAGTTTTAAGTTTGAATTCTATGAGAACTGATTCACCCCCCCTCTTATTTGTCATCCAACTATTTAACATTTGTAAAAGGAGGATTTTTTTTTCTTAGTTAAAAAATTGTAAAAGAAAAGTCAAATTTTTCCTTTGCAATGAATTTGGAAAAAGGAAAAATATGGGGAAGGTGAATTTTTTTTTCCTTAGTTAAAAATTTGTAAAAGGTGAATCAATTTTCTCTTCTAGAATAAATTTGGAAAAAAGGAGGGTCATCATAATAGGGGTTGGAATTTTCTATTTTTAATCTTTTATTGATGTTTGAAAGACATAACTTAATATATGTATTCTTATTCCACCTCACGACAATAAACTTTCAATAACTTGTAAATAGAAAATAAGTTTGCAAACACACTCATATAAAGTACCACAAAACTGAATGTGTGAATGGAATTTTAGAAATTATTATACTTACATTGAATTATAAACTGTAATGGGGGTTGTACAATCACAACATGGATCCTTGTGATTCTCACCTCATGTGAGTGTTCCTTGGAGCACACCCTTTCTCAATTTACTTTACATATCTACATTCCTTGCACACTCTCAATTTCCTTTACATATCTACATTCCTTGCACACTCTCAATTTCAATTGGTTCTACTTGTATTATCTTAGCATTAACATGGACTATGATGTGTTATGCTAATGCTTCTTTCAATGAAGTAGAGGAGGAATCTTCCTTTTGGGAGGCCTCATGAACCTTCTATCTTGATCTCTCATAGAGGGATCTTTTTACTGGATCACATTTTGAGATTCTAGTATTCCTAATCACAATACTATCTATATTGTTGACTTCATAGAGTCAAATGATTAATTGTGTACACTAGTTGAGTAGTGTTCATATGTTCAATCATGTAGTGTTTTGTATCTCTAATCTTGATCCATTTTTTTTGAAGATTCGTTAATTCTAGCAAACACTAATTCATCATCAACAAAGTTTACAAATTCTACATACTTTAGGAGTTCCTCATCATCATGTTCCTATCATCAAGGGACATCTTTTCAAAAGATCTTAAATCATTCTCCTTCTCTTTTATGAAGGATAGTTTTGTTCCCACTACGTTTTATATTTTTCTCCATTTGTGAGAGAATGCATTATGCATGGGTACCTAACATGGCCTCTATTTGGTACCTATTTCTATCTTTTTTTTTTTTGTAATCTCTCCAAGTATCACTTAAGGGGGCTGTTAGAGTGAATAATTTATCTATTCACTATACTTAAGTGTACTTAGGTTGATGAGGTTAGACAATATTTTGTCTAACTGAATGTGCAACATTTTAGACCTCTAAAGGTTACTAAGTTATTTGGTAAACCTCATGTGCTACTTTTTTGAGGTTAAAATAATTTACATCTCACCTCAAAGGTCACTCAATACGTGGCATCAAGGTTGATGACTTGGTCAAATAGGTTGTTGGTTTTCACACTCTAAGTGATCCTATAAGGTTGACACCTATATGACACTTTTCTAGTTATTTGTTCCACATCTTGGGGCACCTCATAGGTGGATTTCCTCTTCCTTGCCTATATATGAAAGGCTTTGTACTCATTGTAATTTGGATAATCTAAATATAATATTGTAGTGTAGAAAAATGTAACCTTTTACATTTTCTCACTTGTTTCTGGCCTCCTTATTTAAATTGAACTTAATATTGCCTTTATTTAGTGTTTTTAAATGTACATTTTATATTTACACACTTATTTGGGACCTCCTAATTAATTAAGATTAATTATGCCTTAATTATCCCTTTAATTTATTTACAAGCCTAATTAATTATATTTTTTGAAGGGGAAACCTGACAATAATTAATGCCTACACATAACACTTTACATTTTGTAATGTGTCCCAATTTTACGGTCCTAGGACCCATTCACGCATAATGGGCATGAGTGAGTCCTCCCTAAACCTTAGGACCTAAATTTAAATTATTTTTTTGGTTGTATTTTAATGATTTCAAATCCATAATTCAATGGCGTCTTGTGATATTTGAATTTTGAGAAACTAAGGATACATTACTATTAATACAAATCCATTTCACCAAGTTTCACCTAGCAATTTGAAGTGACAAAAAGCATAGAAAATTTTATGATTAAAGGAATTCAAAAAAAAAAATTAATAGAGATTTATTGTAGCATTCAAGATCCATTTATCATGTCAAAATCTTATTGCATTATGCATTTATTTTGAGCTAACATTGTGATGTAGGTTTCATGATCAAGTCAAGCATTCAAAGTATCATTTCAAGCAAGATTCAAGTGTCAAGATCCACATCCAATTTAGCCATCTCATGCAAGTTGAAAATCTCATAAGATCTACATTATCAAGGTTTCATACAATGGTTTGTTGAGTGGTAACATAGCTTTGTTCATTCTTCATTCCCTTTGTCATATTTTACTTCAATTCAAGGTTTGGTTACCAAAATTGGGTTTGACCAAGGCAAACCCCTGTTCACCCAAAAAAAACATTTTTCTCTCTTGTATGTGTTATTGCATATTTAGGTTGATGAAGAATTGAAGACCTTTTGAAGAAAAAGATTTACAAATTAGTCAAAGTTGAAAAAGTTGTCAAAACTATTGTCAAATCACATAATCTCATCTATAGATCGGATTTATGACTTTCCAACATTGAAACTTGGACAAATCAGAAGCTTCAAATCTACACTAAAGGCTCCCAAAATATTTTTGTGACCCCTGTACTTGGACCAATTCTCCCATGGGTGAATGAGTCTCAAATTAGCTTTTGTAAAGCACTTTTGGTGATTGGTACAAAAGTCTCTTCCCTTCTGAGATCTGCATTATGTTTTCTAGTTCTACAAATATTGAGTTTAGTATTGTTGTTTCAATTGTTATATTGCATTTTGGTGTTGATTAGCTAATTTTAGTTTTTATCCCAAAAGTGTTGTTTATCTTGACCCCTATCCTTTAGTAATAAGGAAATCTGAAGACTCTCATGTTGATTTGATTCACTTAAGGGTTGATAATCAATTCATTATGTGGATCTCATTTCCTAATGAAATATAGGAAAATAGGTCCTTCACCCCACATATTTTCATCAACCCCCTTTCATTAAGGGTATGTGCAGGTTAATGGTGGGCCAAAAAGTGGCAATGAGGGAAAAAACGCGTCTTTCATCAACCCAAAAATGTGAAAATACTGTGTTGAATTTTTTTAGGCTCAGGTGTCAGTACACACCACCAAAGCAAACACCAATCCTAGCTTTCCATATCGGATATCCAATGCAAATCGGATATCTGATCCAAATCAGATATCCGATTTGTAAAAAGTATATATATACAAAATTTGTCATTGTTTTAAAGTAACGGTCTACAAATCGGATATCCATTTTGTAGACCGTTACTTTAAAAAAATGAAATTTTTTGTATATATATGCTTTTTACAAATCAGATATCTGATTTGAAACGGATATCCGATTTGAATCAGATATCCGATTTGTGTACACATAGCCCTAAGGGTTAGTGGTAGATGGTAGAAGGTTTAAGGTTTAGGGTATATGGTAGAGGGTTTAAGGGTTAAGGGTTTATGGTAGAGGGTTATAAGGGTTTAGGGTTTCATGGTTAAGGGTATAGGGGAGAGAGATAGATGGAGTTAGTGTGTGAAAGAGTGACCTGAGAGAGTGGGATAGAGTGGGAGAGAGGGAGGGAGAGAGTAGAAGATTGGAAGAGAGTGGGAGAGAGGGAGGGAGAGAGCGGGAGAGAGTGGGGGAGAGTGGGGGAGAGTCAGAGAGTGGGATAGAGGATGGGAGAGAGTGGGATAGGGTGCAAGAGAGTTTGAGAGAGTGGGAAAGAGGGAGGGAGTGGGAGAGAATGGAAGAGTGAAAGAGAGTTGGAGAGAGTGGGAGAGGGTGGGGGAGGTTAGGATAGAGTGGGAGAGAGTTGGAGAGATTTGGAGAGAGGGAGGGAAAGAGTGGGAGAGTGAGTGAGATGGAGTGAGTGAGTGAGAGAGAGACCTAAGAGAGGGAGAGGGGGTAGGATGAAGATACTTGAGAGAGAGA
>VDFB02271358.1:22103239-22167526 GCA_007258455.2 Sequoia sempervirens | reverse complement strand
GATTTAAGGTTTAAGGGTAGAGGGCTAAGGGTAGAGTGGAGAGACATAGGAGTGAGAGAGAGAGAGAGGTCCTTGAGAGAGGGAGAGGGGATAGGAGAGAGAGAGACAGAGACAGAGACAGAGACAGAGAGACAGAGACAGAGTTAGGAGGGGGAAGGGAGAGGGGAAGAGGGAAGAAGGGTAGAGAGAGGAAGAGAGAATTAGGAGGGGAATAATGGGAGAGAGAGAGAGGGAGAGAGATAATATTAAATATTTTATATGTTAGTAATATTAATTAGTTATATAATATTTTATATACTAGTAATATATATACATTAACTAAAATATAGAAATAATATTTAAATATTATACATAATAATATAATATATTATATATTAAACTATAAACTAGCACTTGCACCTCAATGAGGAGCAATGATTACACCGATAGCAGGATATACTTGGGCAATATATTGAAGGGCAGGGGTAAAAATCACAATAAAACGTAAATTTGAATCTACAAAATGTATACATTTGAATCAAATATTCCCCACAAGTGTAATGCATGCATTTAATTTTTAATTAACTATAATATAAGCGCAGCTTTATGCATCACTATTTACTAAAGTAAAAAGTTGTAAGCATGTCCAATCACCTTCTCTAAAGAACATAATCAAATGGATAGTCAGTAAAATAATGTGAACACTAAGATGATTTAAATCATTTTGCATTTCTTAGAGATTTGTCAAACAAGTAAGCTGATTTAAATTGTTTTGCATCTCTTTTAGAACCATCAAACACATGAGATGATTTAAATTGTTTTGCATCTCTTTTAAAAAAAATAGAGATTGCGATCTATAAATCAATTCGATTCACTTCAAAAAGGGAACACCTTCCACATAATAATTAAAGAACCCTTTCAAGTGCTAAAAGTCAATTTCGATAGGACTTTGGGAGGACAAAGATGAACATAGAGATTATACATAGATATAAGTAGGTGGCTCTTGGTGTAAAAGTCATATAAATCAACTATAAATTTCATTTTTTTTCAATATAATATAAGGATGCTTTCGAAAAATGAAACCATTTCTTATAGATAATTTCAAGAAACATGCTTGTGGCGAGTTCTAGGAAAACATTCTGACTTACTGGGTCATGCTGCTAGCTTTATGGGGAAGCCAGTAAGACTTTGCACACCATCAATGGGAAAAAATCAATGAATTTTCAATTTGTTGAATAAGTTTTTTGTTATTGCATCAAAAAAACCATTGTTATCCCAATATTCTCAAATTTTCATTTAACCTTAAATAATTATCTTATCAACCAAAATAATAACAATAACTTTTACTCCCTATTTTACCATAATAATGTTATTATTTCCTTCTTTTTTCCTTTTCTAAGAGATACATACACAACACCATCAATACATAATATTATATTAACAATCTTCTAAACTTTGATAAGAATATTGTTGTAGTTTTTATTACACATTTCTCTTAAGATAGCTTTCATTTATTTATTTATCTATTTTTATAACTCTAACATAGTTCACAAGCCTATCCCAATATAATATTCACCTTTAATGACTTACAGTTAAATTAGCTATATAATTTACCACAAGAACCAATTGGAATAGTATTATTATTTTTTATGAACATTAATAATAGTATTATAACTCTGTCATTAATTTTATCATGCTAACCTTAATAGGGTATCTAACCAATCATTACCTCCCTCACTAATATTGTGATTGGAAACGTTGATGTAAAAAATTCTCACACAATCAAATCCATAAAAATGGGATGACGAATATTATGGATTGTGGAAACTTGATATCATTGTTTTTCACCAATATTTATTTAACTACTTACCCTTGTATCTATTCTTATTTATTTACTTATTTAACTACCTTCTCTCCACTATTATTTATTTATATAATTTCCTTTTTATTCACTTTTATTAATTTACTTATTTAACTACCTTTTTATTCACTATTATTTATTTACATAATTATCTTTTACCCGCTTTTATTTATTTAACAATATTTCACTCACCATTATTCATTTAGATATTTAGCTTTTTATCCTCTCTTATTTATTTATTTACTTATTGACTATTACTTATTTATATAATACTCTTTTTATCCACTATTAATTATTCACTTAACTGCATTTTATTCACTATTATTTATATAATAAACTTTTTATCCTGTCTTCTTTTTTTTTATTTACTTCAATACATTCTATTTACCCTTCACGCGCTAGTAGTTTTTAGCAAATTGGAAAGCCTCTTTACTATGAAATATTTGAGTCACCTTATTACGAATTATTTCATCATAAATTCTTAAGTGATCATTATCGTCAAATGAAAAATCTCCCCTCTTATTCTTATTTTTATATTAATATTTTTATATTAATAATATTCAATGTTGTACATTTTTATTTAGCTTTAATCTTCAAATCCATTCGGCGTTTGTCTCTTGTCGCCAGGCAAAGGTAGGCATGTCAATCCTGTGAAAGAAGATTGGGTAATATCGCACAACAAATTATATCAATGAACCCCTTTTTCATGTAGAAAGTCTAGATGCTTCCTCTTAAGCTCTACATTCCACCAAAAGAGACAAATCAAGCTTGATGTAAGCTGTGTTGACAACCTGACAAAGTGTATCCACGACTGTCATTGTATTTGTAACGTGCCAGACGATTAAAAATAACCTTAGCCATTAGATTTCTCCTTCTTGTCAGTCGTCGATTCTTTCCTTCTTTTTCCATTCGCCGTATTTGATAGGAGGCGTGGGAGCTACGTCTGCCAGCACACTGTAAAATAGACAGCCTATTTGTCTCGTCTTTTCTTAGTAAAACAAAGTACTCCACTTAACAGTTTCATGGAGAATGCGGATTTGTATTTATCCTTCCATTTTATTTCTATCTGCTATCCTAGATTTTATGTAATAGCTTACCATTGTAGATAGTGCTTGCTTTAATGTAGCCGTTAAAATCGTGATACTTTTATTTCCTTCTCTTTTTAACCTTATTACTATTTCCATCATTTAGGTTTTCTTTATTTTGAAGACTTCAAAGGGATTTATATATTTAAATTAATTTACCATTTATGTCCATTTAAAAAATCAATATGGAGCACCAAGATTTAGATAACACTATGCCAAAAATAGTGATTACGAGCATTCTAAGGAAAACCCATATTCGCTGAGCATGGATAGGCGCCACCGCTATACTTTGCTTTGGGTTTCTGATCACGTTTCCTTTTTCTTTTTCTTTTTATTTTGTTTGCTTTGGTTTAGCTATGTAGAATGGGCAAGTTCATTTTGGTTTCCTCTACTGGGCACCACCTTGGAAATTTCTCTGCAAGTTTAGCATCATACCCTCTTCTACAACAGTTGTGACACAGATTTTGGAAGGGATGGGGGGAGGTGCGCAACTCCATTCTTTCCTAATCAGAGGGCCGCACTCCACTCATAGAGGTACATTCTTCTTTAAGGTACCATTACATGCCACCCTTCACTTTGTATAGACTGAATTTAATTTTATTAATTTTGTAAAAGGACACCTAATCACTACAATTTTACATTTGTTATAGTTTTCAAAGTTGCTCACTACAGGATTAGAGGGAGGACTAAGGGACACAGTTATAATTACTTCACCTATACTATTAATTCATCTGACTGATATTATGGCGAATGAGATGGGTGACACTGCACCTTATCGACTACATTAAGTGCTTGGAGAGGGCATCATTTTTTTACTATAGGATGATTGTTTAATAAATTTTTTTTTATTATATTCAACAATAAAAAGAGTTTATTTGTGGATTAGACAGTTTGATTAGAGGAAAAAATTATCCTAATATATAACATGTCAGTTTTCATCTTAATTTCTTTCAGTGGAAGGTTCAAATTCATGAAGTGTATCGAAATATATTAGGTTTCCTAATTTGTTTGACATACAAACTATGGAAAAAATTAATATTGAAATACATATACTTCATGAAATTAATTTTTTCAATAAAACTTGTGTATTATGATTTTCTCAATTATTTTATAAATCATTTTTATATTTACAAATATGAAGTAATTATAGTATTACTTTATTAAACATGATTAACTTAAAAAAATTGCACTATAATCTCTACCAAAAAAATAGTAATAATTATCCTACCTTTTTAACCATAAAAAATATGTAACAATGATGATACATAAGAAAACATTGAGAAGTATAGAGAAGATTGAAAGACTTAAAATAATCAACGAGTTTGTGCACTTAAAGAACAAGATTCATGATTCAACAGTATAAACATCCAGATTAAGCTTACTCGATCAGATTCTGTAGTTTAACATATAGTGTGTCGCTATTAGTAATGCTATTAGCTGTTACCTGTGAGATTAAAATGAAATGCATTCAAAGCTCTGAAGAGAATGAAGCATATATGATGCAAGGCCTTGTTGGGAAAATACCTTAGTGTATATGGTACGGAAAACTTTTTCATTAATTGCAGAGGAAGCAACATTCACAACTTCAACTCTATTTTCTTCGAACACCAGAAGAATATCAGACAAGGCAATCTAATTCTTGAACGAGTTTATATAGACCTGAAATGTGGCAGAACCAAGTGACTTAATATTAACAGATGGGAAGCTCACATCTGGTTCATGGAATGCCGACGGCTTGGAAATTTCAATGCCATTAGAGCAAACTACTCGAGCATTGTTATTATTATCTTTTTGCTGTGTTAGATCTTTGATCTGTTGCTCTAGATAACGAACGTATTTCACAGCTTCCACCAATTGGTCTGATACTGAACGCTTTCCCTGCACAATAGTCGATTCAAGTTCAACTCATATAAAAGCAAACCCAGCAAACAGATTCATTTCAGATATGAGATGAAATAAAAACTATACCCAAATCCTTTCTTGTGGGAGCAGTGACCTCAGCTCTGAGTAGAGAGAATTCATGTCTTTGCACCATTTCCTTTCAATCATTCTGTGAATAATCTGCTTAGTGGTGAGTACGTCTGCCTCCTTCCCAGGGTTACTTGAACTGGGGTTACTGAAACCATCTGCTGAAGATTTCTGAATGTAAAAATCTAGAGGATTTATATAAGCTTCCTCTTGCTGAAATGGATGGAACTGAAGCACGATGAGTCAAATTCGTTGCTTGGTTGGAAAGCCATCATAAGGCTGCTGGACAATTATTATCCACAATGTAGATTTGGTGACATATCAACTCGTAGGCCATACGAAAACCCCAAGAATGTGTACAATGGCGTGGTCGGATTCAACCATACCTGACTAACGCCTAACCCATACCTATGTAGTAATGGATGGACTGTACACCGTACGATGGCTATTGGACTGCATAGGGAAGACGTCCGTGCAAATCAGAAAGCCCACAATCCAGCATCAGACAACAAACGAACCAGAATCCAACCAGAATAGCCTCAGCCGGCATCAGATAGTGAGACTTTTCTGGTTGAATTCTCACCTATAATAGCCCATCAGCTAACTATATTGTATATTCTAAACTAGATATATTAAAATAAACTATAAAATATTTATTGCATTTTATAAATCATATATTATAAAGTGTATAACATTTTTTAAAATCATATATAAACCAAATCGAATATCGAATTCAAAACGAATATTCGATTTGAAAGGGATATCCGATTTCAAATGGATATCCGATATATCTGACACAAAATTTATTGCCTAGGGATTAGCCTCAGGCTTACTTTGGTACTTGGCTTGGACATGCCAATCCTAAGAAGTCAACGCAAAAAACATGTCTGACAACTTACCTTGTTTTTCCAGACTTCGTCCATGTGGCTGACGACTTTATTTTTAGTCAAAATTGATGAAACAAAAAGGGTTTGTAGAGGAGATTCTCAACTTTCCATTAATATAAATTATTCTTTACTTTGAATTCAATAAATAATTATTATTCATTTTCTATTAGAATTACAACTAAAGTTCTAATTGATAGGCTGATTGAAAAACATCTATAACTTTCAAACGATATCATATTTTTTGAATCCAAAAAATGTGTCACATTCTATGCTTCACATACTATAGGATTTAAAAAAAAATTTGAATTTTATCAATTTTTGACCAAGTTAAGGTGGTCAGACATATGTGTTTTTATATTTTTTAAAATTTGTAATAAAAAAATCATAATTAATTATTTACTTGGAAAAAAAATACAAAAAATATGTCACATTTGGACATGAGTCCTCTACTTATATCTAAAATCTTATAAAAAAATATTATCATTTTATTGTGGTTAGGGTGGTCAGACATACACCTACTTCTTATTTTTTCCCTAAAATTTAAGTACAACTGCATTGAAACTTCAAATTTTAACCAAATAGACTTTAAAAAAAATAAAATAGACTTAGTAATTTAGAAACTACATTCAATTTTCCACAGATTCTATTCTTACATATTTTTGAAATAATATAAATAACTTATTCAAATTTTTATGTCAAGTTACCTAACTCTGATTTTTCTGAATTTTCATTGCCACTTAAGGGCCTATTTTTTCCATGATAATCCTGCACATACTCTTAAACATATTTTTCTTTTATTTCTTTTTGGTAAACCCGACTTTTGAGCATCATATCTTGTTTGTTTGGAGTCCATTTTCAGCCCTATATCTAGGTGTTACATTCATTTGCATTGCATTGCATTTATTTACATCTCATTTAGGGTTGTTTACTTACATTAGTTTGCATCTCATTTAGGTTTTTAGGTCTGCATTTTTGCATTCTTTGAAATCTAGAAAATTCAAAACTATCAACCATTTTGCATAGTTTTGACATAGCACTACATAATCATTCATTTACATTTGAAAATTGAATCAAAATTGCATCTCAAATTAGGTATTTTTTCTTGTCATTTAGCACTATTTTGCACTTGCATTTAGACCCGGTTTTATAGAAATCTAAAACTGCAATTCACTATCTAAAATTAGAGTTTGAAACACATAAAACCATCTCAAAAACTTTCAAATTAATTTTTAAAAACCCTAAAGTGAGAACCATTCGCCCATGGGAGAGTAAGTCTCTGATCAAGGATTTTCCTAAAATTTTGAGCATTAAAATCAATGATTCTCCATTCTCTATTTATGTATTCAATCTGTTGTTTAAGTTTACTGAATTTTTGTTATCTGAAATTGTTCATATTAAGAATAATTTTTCAAATTTTTTGCATTGTTTGAATTCAAATTTGCATCTAAAATACAACATTTTTTCAAGTTTTTGCATAATATAATCAAAAAGTTATCTTTCTCTAAATCTAAAAATTTGTAATCTCCTTGCATTTCAATTCATTCTTTCATAATGGGCATGTGCATTAGTAATATATGGAAGTTCTTAACATATTTAGTTGATGTCTCAAGTTGTTTTTTTTGTAATGATCCTAACACAATAGAACCTAACCATGCTCAATCTAGCCCTAATGAATTTCCTCATAAAGCTGACATCTTTGGTGAGGAAAATGAGAGCATGCATAATTTCATACATAGTTTCCTTGAAAAACTTGAGAACAATGCATCATTTTACCCTTCCATCCAACAAACAACACCTCCTACTATTTCACCACTAGAGATGTTTTCTCTTTTACATCCTGAGATTGAATCACAAACCAAGCCTAAACCTTCAACAATGAGTGAACCTAGTTCCTCTAACCAAGTGCATACCAATCCATCCTATGTTCATAAAGTCACCAACACACCCATTAAACTAAAAGAGACTTATGGCCAAGGATTTAAGATCATATCTAAACAAGGATGTGACACAACAAATGAGCATGAGATTCATAAGTTATTAGAACAATCCCAATTGAAGATGCTAAAGGTTTAGGATATCAAGATCCTCCTCCTTCCATATCCTCTAAGGAAGCAAGTGTCCTTCATCATAATGAACAAATCCCTCACAAAGATGATAGGATCATTTTAGGTCCTTATTCTTCAAAGAAACCTCAACAAGATCCTCAAAAAAGCAAGAAATCTAAACCTTATAAAGTCAAAAAGTTTCCATTCCTACATACTAAAACATAAATTGAACAACAAATGGAAGAACTTCTTCATCTAGGATGGATTAAACTTCCACCTCCCACTAGAATCAATAAGCCTAAGAACATGAATTATTGTGCATATCATATAACTCTTAGGTATCTTATTGATGAGTGTCATGCATTAAAGCTGATATTAAGTGATTTTTCTCCTCCTAGCACTTCTTATGACAACATAATTGGATAGCAATTACATGAAATTTTCTCTGTGCCATGTGATAGTTATAAAATCATAGCATACTTACTATTACATCTTTTACATTCATTGTAAACCATTTTCTATATTGCAAGGAGCTCATTCTCACCATTTATCTCAACTTGAATCCTTTTCTTGCACTTAATGGGGGCAAGGAGTTAGATAGCCTTGTCCTAGTTTGGCACTTGATGTTGTCCCTTTGGCTAGTTATCCACCTTCCCCATACAATGAGCAAGATTCACATGCAGATGGCCTACTATATGTTGACTCGCATGTTCCTTACTAGTCTTGTCTTTATTTTCTATTTATGTGTTTTTTTTATGATTGCATTTGTGTAATGTGATCCCTCGTACTATTTTGCTTGATATGTCTTCATGTGCATTCCTCTATCTATACATTCATTCTTATATATGTTGTAAACCCCTTTTATCTTTTCCTTTGTCTTGTGTTTTCCTTTTGGGGATGACACAAGGCATCGAGAAATTTAGGTCTCTTCCATGTTGACCCAAAAGGCTTTTCTTTGTTTTCTCTCTATGTGTCATTCTTCATATTCCATAAGTTATTTGGGGAATGATGATATTTTTGATCTCTATAATATCATTGTAGCAAAGACATACATTGATCTCAAATCTATGGATCCCTTATGTGCGATTTTGGGATTTCATTTTGGGGGAAACCCCTTCCTTTTCATAACATAGCTTCATTTGGAAACATATGACTTGGCATAGGGCTTTCCAATTAAGCTCTCATTTCCTTTTTATTTTTAGCTTTATCATTTGCTACTTTAAAATAATTTATCACAGCATGGTGTTAGTAATTTCATTAAAGTGGGGGCATACATTAGCATTATCATTTTTGGAGATCTTGGACTATATATTATGTTTCATTGTGTGGTCTTCTTACTTCGTGTGATGTGTCTTCTTCTTGGTGGTGTCATTTGGTTTGATGTCCTCCAAGAGTTTGACCTTTCTTGGCATATGACTTTCCTCTTAGTGGTGATGATGCGTGTTGCATTCCCTAAGTTGTGAAACTTTTATCAGAGTTATCCTCTCTTGGAGACATTAGGCATAATGTTCCCTAAGACAAGACCTTACATTAACTAAGAAAAATCCCTTGGAACATATCTTATCCTATTTTCATTTTGTTCATAAGTGTTTAGCATAACACAACCTGCTAACCTTATGAAGCTATAAGTTACAACCCTTTTTCATGGCCACCAAGCATAACAACTTTTCTCTAAACTTTGGAACCTTATTTGTTCATAATTGTTTAGCATAATGCAACTTGCTAAGCCTTATGAAGCTTTAATTTCATATTGTGTGGTGCCTTATTAAAGTTCTAGGAGGTATAACTTTGGTATAGTATGGGAGCCTAAAAATATTATCTCATTTTCCACCCTTGGGGGCTCACCTAGTGGACAATAGATTTCACTAGCCTGTGTGAGTGTGAATTATTGTCTACATAGTGGACAAAAAATTTTAATTGTAAAATTTTTTGGAAAAACAATTGAGTCATGTTCGACATTGCCTTGCATAGTTAAGGCTTGATCCATCTCTTTTCCTTTTCCTTTTTCTCTTTCTTTTAGTCTTTGGCATTGTATGATTGAGTATCTTCTCATTGTGCATACACATATATTTTTAACATAAGCATGTGTTCCATTGTGCCTTTGTTGGTTTTTCCATAAGATCTTAGATCTTGGGGGCATGATCATCCTCCTTGATCTTTATCATCTTGTCCTTCAACAACTGTACAATGGGATCTCACTTGATTGTCTACTTTAGTGTGTGTTTGAATCAGGGTCATCCTCTCACTAAAGTGGGGGCTAAATGTAGTGTAGAAAAATGTAACCCTTTACATTTTCTCACTTGTTTGGGCCCTCCTTATTTAAATTTGTTTTAATATTTCCTTAATTTAGTGTTGTTAAATGTACATTTTTACATTTACACACTTATTTAGGTCCTCTTAATTAATTGAGCTTAATTATGCCTTCATTAGCCCTTTAATTCATTTAGAAGCCCAAATAATTTTATTTTCAAAGGGGAAACCCAATAATAATTAATTCCTAAATATAAAATTTTACATTGAGCAATGTATGTTCCAGATTTATGGACCTGGGATCCATTTTCCCATGGCGAATGGGTCCTCCCTAAGCCTTAGGACCTAAACTTAAATTATATTTTTGGTAGTATTTTAATGACTTCAAATCCATATTTCAATCTCATCTTGTGATATTTAAATTTTGTGAAATTTTAAGGATACATACTTATAAATACAAGGCCATTTCACAAAAGAGTTGATGAAGTTCATATAATGCATTATTACAATTAGCAGAGTTGATTTAATAATGATATATTTAGATGAGGATTATAAGAATTCAGATGAGGATTAGAAGCATGAATGATAATGGAGAGATGGTGGTAAAGTTCTAAAATGTGTCTTATGCTCTCTCCTGATGTTCCTGATGAAATATGTGTTGCTAAAAGGAAGTTTTGACCTCTACAAGTTACTTAAGTGTTTCTAGTTCAAGAAGATGCAATTAAGTCTATCTGAGAGAATGATTTGCATTCCTCTATTATTGGTGATTTGGTCTTGTATTTTGGTATTCAATGTTAGTGTTATGTGGATGTTACACTCCTAACTTTTTCATTTCATCTATGTTGTTGAGGAGATCTCTATGATTTGCTAAAGGTTGGCAGTGTTGTTGGTTGCCTAGATTGGTCTAGAAAATTCTCCACATTTTTCCACATTGATCTCTCTACTCCTATGGCTTGGTGAATGTGCTCTCAACATCTATACAGTGTCTCAATTTGAATCTCATGTGTTGAAGTAATCTACAAGTTAATATGATAATGTTAAATATCTCATGATTAAGCATTCTATGATTTTGGAATATAGTTTTATGTTCCTATTTGACCTATGGTGGTTGTTAGTTTCATGATAGTATGAAATAAGTGTATGAATGTGTTGTTATATGTTCAAGGAAAATCCCCATGTGATCTACACATTGCTTATTGGTTGCTTTGATGTTGCATTATGTCTTGCACTAGTTTTTTGGGTTATACATGGATATATGGCTGACAAGGCATATTACTTTTGCATGTGCCATGTGTTTGGTGGGTTGTGCTAGAAATTGATGTTGTGTGATGGTATATTTGGGTCCTAATGTATCTTGATTGAGACCACATCAAGTAAATTCAATTAGAAGAGTGTTTTTGGTACAACTAGTTATGTGCTTCATGTTTCATCCACATGTTTCCTTGATGTCGAATTAGGTTGATGTGTGCCTACATGTAAATGGATTTGGATTATACTGGAAGAAGTGCTATGAATTTTTTTGGTCATCTCTATCTTCTATATAGGATTGCATTATGTTTTGGTGGTCGACTAGTTTAATTCATTCTTTTATCCTCTTCCTAGTTGACCTAATTGAAGTTTTGAAGTGTTGTGATGGATATAAATGCAAGATAATTTTAGATGTGATAGTTTAAAGAAGTGTACATCTGAAGAATTGTATATGTTATTTGTATTGAAGATCCAATAGAGATAGTGCTAAAGATTGTGAATTGAAAGATCAATTGTGATGTAACACCTGAGTTAATAGAGTATTGTGTTGGAAATCAAGATATCTAAATCATATTGTATCCTACTATGAGATAGTGAATCTCATTAGGTCCCTATATATCTCTCTTGAATTTTTGTTGTCTTCAGTTCAACAAGTCCTCTATGTCTTTCTCTAAAGTAGTGAGCCCTTTTGTATGTCTTTTTGGTAGTGAGCCTTATATTGTGAGTTAACTCTCACTATGGTTTTTCCCTCATTGGGTTTTCCACATAAATTTGATGTCTTTGTGTATGTGTTTGTTCTCTTTCTCTCATTATTGTTGATATGATAGAAGTAGAATTGCTATAACCTTATTTTCAAAGAAGTATTGAAGTTTCTAAGGATTTAAACTACTGCATAATTCCTTGTTACTATTCTACTTAAAGGTTTTTGATTTTTCAAAAGAAGGTTGTCTTTTACTGAAAGAATTAAGTTCCAAAAGGGATTAAGTTTCGATAAGACTAATTCACCTCCCCTCTCATTCTTTGGAAATGTTCAACATATTAGATAATCATGACTTAGGGCCATACATAAATGTGTAAATGAAAGATTCTTCATCAAAGAGATCTTATCTCTAATATTAGGTTGTAATTTCTAATAAAAACTCTTTGTATATTGGTATCCAAAAAGTTATAGGATAGTTGTGAATAAAGATGTTGGTATCATCCTAAAAATTATGTCACCTTATCTTTAGGTCCTTTTTTATAATGAACTAAATCTATTGATGTAGCTTGAGGTCCAATATTTTCTTGAAATTTTTGAATGAATTCATTAACAAGTTGTGTAAAGGGCACTATTGAGTTATTCAACAATGAAAAAAACCAATCCAAGGTGACATCCTATAATAATAACAAAAAATCCTTAGGAAAGAGAACATCTTAAAAAAGGAAATAACTACATATAACAATGAAAGTTGATACATAATTGGTAGGATTTCCTTTGCCAACATACTTCTCAAAGTGAGGTATTTCAATTTTTATGATATGGGTGTCTTTAAGATAGAAAATGATAATAGATTACATGTGAGGTACGTTGGAGGGTTAGCATTGGATTGACTTTGGTTGATGCTTGAATTTTTTAGTTGTAATGATGAGACATTTTGTAAACTTTTGTTTATCATAGGATCATTTTGTGACATTTGTTGATAATGTGTTGAATATGGTTGACTATTATGGGTAATTGGCATGTTATTTTTTTGCATGTGTTTTTAATAGGTGAAGAACATAGAGGTGTTTTAGGTGAGGGGGAAAAGCTATAAGGATTCCCACAAGAAAACCCTAAACTTGTATTTAGACCATTACTATATTTTTTGGTTGATGCTATGACTAGAGGGGTAAAGGTGGGAATAGAAGGAATGGTCATAGGAGAGGAAAATTGTTTCCTTAATTTATTTTAAGCACTAGTAAATTATTGAGCACAACTAGCCGTCAAAGAAATATTTGCATCCACTATATGACCTAGGCTACACAACACTTTTATCCCTTATGAATCACTGATTAGCTTCCTAAGGTTATCCACAATAGGAATCATTTCTCCATCCTAAGGTTCAATACTTGGGTATTATTGAATTCCTTCTAGGTCTTCTTCCAATTATTTAAGTTTATCTTTAGGGACATAGGTAATAGAAACCTCCAAGTCCACATAAATATTAGGTGATGACAAAAACATAGGTAATATAGGGTTAGGAAGAGAATCAAAGATAGATTGAGTAGATATAATACCTTGAGTGAAAGAGTTATAAGACTCAGGTTCAACACCAAATGTGATTGCAACATGAGAAGCCATAAGTTTGAAACTACATATCATGTGGCTATTAGATATGTGACACTAGGTCGTGAAGCTCATAAATTTATTATAAGATTCAAAACAATAAGGTGCTCATATAATTAAGAGAAAAGTAGATTAAAGTGGCATAAATTAAAATGAATTTCAGAAACCAAACATAGATCTATAAAGATATCACAAAGACAGAAATGTGAACCAAATTTGGCCCAAAATTAGCAAGAAAAGGGTAGTGTCATCCTAGACCAGAGATGTAAGTGAAAGATGGAAAAAAAAAATTGCTTCCCTTCTAAGGTTTAGGACCTAAAAGAGCAATTTTCACTAACTTTCACTCAAGAACAAACCCTTGAGATCTTAATGCAAAAGGGAAAGAGATCTTGCAAGAGGGATGTTCTAGGGGTTGAATATGATCTAATGAGGGGTTAACCACCAATTTTAGACTTGGAAAAGACAAAGAAATACAAGATGCAACATTAAACCCTAATTGAATGCAAAGTAACACTAAATGACCTAGGAAGTGAATGAAATGAAATAGAAAACTGAAGATAGGAAGGTGTGCACTTGAGAAAATAGAGATAGATGAATGGAGGTCTAAATCACTAGAAACTTTGAATTTATTGTTGACTGGGACTCATTCACCAAGTTGGGAAAATTAGTCCAGTTTCTGAAAAATTGTGTAGGAACAAGTTTCAGAAAAAAGGGTATTTGAATCTACAAAGTCTTGAAAATTGACTAGAAATGGGACTCATTCACTAGAAGTGGTGAATCAGTCTAGTTGGATTTTTTAAGCTTCAAAGGCTAGTCCTGCTCCTCTTTGTCATCTTTGTCCTTCCTGATTGGTTTCTGAATCTAAATATTTGAATTGCAACCTATAGGTCTTCTCCAAGGTTCTCCAAGGCTTGATGACAACTTTGAAAACTTTGAACACTTGACAAATTTTCTCCAATCTTGCTCTGTAGGAAATCTACAACCTAGACTTGAAAATCACACACAAAGGAGAGGAAAAAATGTTGCAAGGTTAGTGGATACGGGTTTTCTATTGGAAAAGTATGCCTCAAACATCATAGGCTGAAACCTCCATTGGAGCGAAGTCGGTATGACATCCATCATGTTTGGCCGAATAATAGTTTGGAACATCATTTTTTTTGTACAGGTCATTGTGACCTATTTTTTTGTCTCACCGAAGGATCATATCGTTGTGACAGGTTGCTTTTAGTGTGACCTCTTAGTGCTTATGAAGATATCTGGCTGATAAGCCATTCAATTGTATAACGGGAAGACCTTTGGCCGAAAGGCTTTGTTCAGTGTGAAGTCCTAGCGAAAGCTAATGTCTTGCTGACAACGACACACTTGGAGTCTTCGGGATAAATAAAGGGTTCTCACTATGAAGTCCCAACAACATTGGTGAGTCTCGCCGTTGATGAGAGGTCTTTGGTGTAACATATATGTGTTTGATAAGAACTCTCAGCGAATGTGATGTCTTGGCGATTGTTGATGACTTCGGGGTAGCATGTGTGATCTCAGAGAAACCTCTTGGTGATATTGATATGTCTTGCTGACTATTCTTTGGAGTTCAGTATAACATACGACTTCGGTATAACCCGTGGTGACTTGGCGTGAGGTCTTGGCGAAGAACGATACTCTTTCCGAATGGAAAACTCACATCTATGTGACTTGTGGAGCTTCGGTATGACGTCTCACTGAAAGCAATGAGTCTAGGTGATAGCGATACATGTGGAGAACGTTGGTGTGAGGTCCTGGTGACATAAGGAAGTCTTAGTGATAGTCTCATGAACTCAGTGTAACACAAGAAGGCTTGTTGGGATGTCTTGGCGAGAATGATAGTCTTTTCGAAAGGAAAAAATGAAGCTGATATAGTTGTAAGCTCGGTGAAACCTCTTGCTGATGGAAACGACTCTTGGCGACATCAATATGAAGACTTTGTGGCATCGGCAAGACACTGATAGTGTCTCACCAAGATGACAACAAAGTTTGTTTCTTCTAACTGAGCGATGACTATCTACGTGGCTGGTATTCGGCCAATCAAAGGAAGTGGAACCGTTGGGAGACAGTTCATTGTGACGGTTCTATGAGGAAGCTTGACGGACATGGAACAACATGGTTATACTCTGCGATTGCAGATTGTGGTTGGTTGGTTGGATCGACGGATTGTTGGGTGGTTGTATGATTAGTAAATGTTTTCTAAACTATAAAGATTGTAACTTGAAGGTTCCTGTACAAGATTGTTCATGGTGAATGCTGATGTAAATAGACATTAGAAAGATAAGTCTGAAACTTGTATGTAATCTTTAAAACTGTAATACAAAGTGACTTCTCTCGGTGTGGTGGGTTTTTCTCTCGCAATGGTTTTCCCACATATATCTAGTGTTCCTGTGTGATTTTCAAATACTCTTTTTTTTTATCTTCTTCATAGTGCATCTTAATTGAATTGAAATTAAAAAATTAAAAATATATCTACATTCTTCTCTAAGGTTTTGACGTTAGGAGAGTTGTTTCCGCATCTGATTTTCCTTACATTTTCCTTGGTCAAACCCTATTTTAGAAATCAATCCTTGAAATGAAATCAAATAAGAATGGAGAATGTGTATTGTAGAAAAAAGGAAACTTGCTTGACTTGGGGAATAATTGATGATAAATTGAACTTAAGGAGGCCTTGATTCAGTGTTGTGAGATGTTTGACACATCCACACTAGGCCTTGGACCCTTGCAAACTAAATAAAATATATTTATTGATGTCTTGTGAAGGTGTTGTAAAGTGTTGTAAAAGACTTTCACACATTTCTAGACTGATGGACCTATTTTCCCCTTAATTCAACATTGTAAAACATATTTAATTGCATTCTCACATCAATCTAGAAGGCTTGTGAAATAAACTTAATGATAATCTAGTGTTGTAATGACCTCATTTTAGTGTTGTAAAGTGTTTTTAATCACACTTTCACATTGAATTTTGTGTCCCAAGCCTAGTTTACCTTTGCATCATCATTAATAGGCCTCAATTACCCCATATTGTGCATCCTGAGGCATAAATTAATCAAATAATTGACTAAGTCATCATATAAACCTAATTTTCTTATCTCCCAACAACCCAGCTAGAAAATGGTCCCCACTATGACTAATGCACCATATGTGATGAATGAGTCCTTGCTAGGTGGGATTGATTTGTCGAAGGTGGCGAATGAGTCCCATTTGGACAATTTTTTACTTTTGAGTGAATTTTTTTGGAATTTATGTTTTATTTCTCATGTTGTTCTTGGGGATCCAATTTATGGGAAAATTAGCAGAATTTCCTATAAATACAACCCTAATTTATATCTCTTATCATTCATTCATCATCTATCTTCTCCTTCAAGTCAAGCAAGTTAGGGTTTCATCATTGCAAGTCATCAAGATAGTTTCCTAAGACATTCAAGGGAAGATTCTTCATGTTTTACTATAGACATGGGTATGTGCAAGATCATCATGGAAAAAATAGGCCCTTAAGTGGTAAAAAATTCAAAAAAATTAGAGTTAGGCAACTTGATGTAAAAAAATGAATAAGTTATCTATATTATTTCAAAAATATTTAAGAATAGAATCTATAGAAAAATTAAATGTAGCTTCTAAACTGCTAGGTTTATTTATTTATTTTTAAATCTATTTGGTGAAAATTTGAAATTTCAATGCAGTAGTACATAAATTTCAGGGAAAAAATAAGAAGTGGGTGTCTGTCTGACCACTTTAACCACAATAAAATGATAATTATTTTTTATAATATTCTATATATAAGTAGATGACTCATGTCCTAATGTGATACATATTTTTTTGTAATTTTTTTCCAAGTAAATAATTATTTATGAATTTTTTATTACAAATTTGAAAAAATATAAAAAATCATATGTCTAACCACCTTAACTTGGTCAAAACTTCATGAAATTCATTTTTTTTTAATCCTATAGTATGTGAAGCATAAAATGTGACACATGTTTCAGATTCAAAAAATGTGATACCATTTAAAAGATATAGATGTTTTTTCAATCAGCCTATCAATTAGGACTTTAATCGTAATTCAAATAGCAAATGAATAATAATTATTTATTAAATTCAAAGTAAATAATAATTTATATTGGTGGAAATTTTAGAATCTCCTTTAAAAACCCTTTTCGTTTCATCAATTTTGAGTAAAAAAAAGTTGTCAACCACATACCCTACACATACTAATCATATCACCACTTTTGACCCATCATGATCCTGCACATACCCAAATTCAATATTAATCTTCATGACAAGGGATTAACTCCATTGTTTCATGCTTCATTACATTCTTTCATCATTTTGGTTTAATTACCTAAAAAGGGGTGTGACCAAGGCAAACCCCCATGCCCTAACATCCAAAATTTCTTCTCTTCTTGTGTGTTTGCAAATTTAGGCATCTTAGAGGCTTGGAAATCATTAAAGATCAATTTGAAATTTTTTTCAAGTCATCTCTTCATTGGATAAGTCAAAATACCCACAAAAAGTCACCTTCAGGCCATAATTTGATAGTTTCAAAACCAGACACCTAGAGAAGCATAAAGTACAGACCGAAGGCTCCTGTTTCCACCTTTGAATCTTTAGAAATTCAAAATTGGACTCATTCACCATGGGTTTTGAATGAGTCCCACTTCCATGTTAGGGTTAGAGATGGCAGATATCTAACAATTAAATGCAGATTTAAATAATAAACAGAGAAACTAAAACATACACAGAATAAATCATAACACAGAGAATTTAACGTGGTTCACCCAATCTGGGCTACATCCACCAAACCGCAGCCATCCAATCCTTTTATTATCCAGTGCAAAACCTATTACAATCTCGTGAATAATCGCATTTTTCTTCATCCTATAACCCCCATCCCAACCCCTTTTAACAAGATTTTAGAAGCTTCCAGAATTAGGGTTTTACAATGTCGGTTTTCTTTCTTTTTAGGAGATTTTTCCTTTTTTCTTTTTAGGGTTTTACAAGGGCGGGGGGCCAGGGTGTACAGTATACCATGGGCTATATAGTATAGCATGATCAATCGCCACATACCAACAATCTCCCACTTGGAGACTGATCAGGCTCCACACCATCACAACCTCCCACTTGGAGACTGATCCTGGACAACACTGCTGCACTTACAGCTCCCATTAAAATAAGGACTTTGGACCTTGCTGCTATGTTATACTTGAAATCAACCTTGAAGGCCAACCAAAGCTGAAGAGGAGCTCAGCTTCTCCCTTGGCACCGCCTTTGTTAACATATCCGCTGGATTGACATCTGTATGTATCTTGTCCAGCTTGACCTGCCCATCTTCCAACACTGACCGAATAAAATGATATCTCAATTGTATGTGTTTTGTTTTAGAATGCAAGGCAGAATTCTTTGCAAGATGTATAGCACTTTGACTGTCTATAAATAAATAATTTCGATCCTGTTGTTTCCCCAACTCAGCCATGAAAAATTGCAGCCATATCATCTCCTTGGCCGCCTCTGTTGCAGCAACATACTCTGCCTCTGTGGTAGATAAAGCAACCACCTTTTGCAATCGAGAAATCCAACTCACTGATGTCCCACCAAATGTAAATACATAACCTGTAGTACTCTGCCTGGTATCGATATCCCCTGCCAAATCTGAGTCAGCATAGCCTTTTAAATCAGTATTAGAGCCTCCAAAACATAAATATTTATTGGATGTACCTCTCAAATACCTGAGAATCCATTTTACTGCATTCCAATGTTCAACTCTAGGATGACTCAAATACCTGCTAACAACTCCTACGGCATGTGCAATATCTAGTCTAGTACATACCATGGCGTACATTAAACTGCCTACAGCTGAAGCATATGGTACCTTAGACATTTTTTCCTCCTTCTCTTGTGTCTTTGGACACATATCCTTAGTCAATTTAACATAACTAGGCAAAGGTGTGCTGACAACTTTTGCATTCTCCATATGAAATCGTTGCAACACCTTTTCAACATAATTAGCCTGAGATAAAAATAATTGTCTATTTTTCCTATCTCTACAAATTTTCATGCCAAGGATTTGCTTTGCTACACCCAAATCCTTCATAGCAAAAGATTTTGCTAACTGTTGTTTTAGCTCACTTATGTGATCCATGTTAGACCCAGCTACAAGCATGTCATCAACATATAAGCATAAAATAATGTAGTTGTCATTATCCAACCTCTTAAAATAAACACAATGGTCAGAATTATAGTATACCATGGGCTATACAGTATAGCATGATCAGTCGCCACATACCAACATTCCAGGCCTGATTTTGATTTTCTGCATTTTTAGATACTCATTTGTCTAATACGAGCTCTGAAACAGTTTCCCATATTTGGGACTAATTTTCCCAAAATGGCGAGTGAGTCCCATCAAGCCTAAAAATCAGTATCAACAACATTTTAGAATCATTTCCAGTCTTTATCAAGATCTCAGGTGCACACTTTTAGTTTCATCCATTTTTGTTGCAATTTGCATTCATTTCTAGGTGTTTTCTGCATATCACAATGTGTTTTCAAAAAACTAGCATTTCTTTAGTTTTCACTCAATAATCAATATCTTTATTTAGTATTTTGCATTTGAATCATCTCATCTAGGCCCATTTCATTCATATTTCCATTAGTTTGAGTGAACCACCTAGATTTTGGTGTGGGATCTATCTCTTTCCTTTAGGTGAAAGACCTTAATTGAGCAAAAGAGATATCATTTCACACTCCTAAAATCTATGGTTCAGAATGATGAATGAATAAATAAAAATCTTGCAACTCACCAAACCTTAGAAATAAGGTGCTGCAAATATGTATGCAATGGTTCCAATGGATGCAGACTTTGATTCTTGCTTGAACGATGTTGATCTTGAGTGAAACACTTGCTTGAATCACAAAATCCTACATCACCATTGTTAGCTCAAAAACAACATGATGGATGAAATCTTTGACATGATGATTGATGCTTGAAGAATTCTCTAAAATGCTTGAAAATTTTCTCTTGAAGACACTTGAATGCTCTTGAATACTCTTGTGAGCACTTGATTGCTTATTAGATTGCTAGGTGAAAATATGAGAGAAAGAACTTTGTATTTGTACTTAATTATGAAAGAAGTCCAAAAATTACAACACTACAAGCTGACATCAGATCTAGGAGAATAAAATTCTGCTAGAAATTTGAATTAATTTTAATTTTGGGCCACACGGGACTCATTCACCTAAGATGGCGAATGAGTCCCATCTTGCATAAGGTATGGGACCAAAAATCAAAAGTTCTTAGAAAGGTGTAAAAAAAGGTTTGGGACCCAAAAATCTAGGTGGGACCCATTCGCCAAAGGTGGAAAATGAGTCCCAAACCACTAAATTTGGGCCACACAAGCTAGAAACACATGAATTATGATTAGCTAAGGATTGGTGTCAAGAATATCCTCAAAAGGATGCAATAAATGAGGCTTGTGGATGAAAAATAGGGCCAATTAAAGCATAAGAAATCCCAATTATTAATGACAAGCCTAGAAAAGTGTGAAAGTGTGTCACAACACTTTACAACACTTAAAATAAGGAAATATTAATGTTTATTTTGATTAAAAAGGGGTTTATTATGTTCAAAACCTTAGAAAAGTGTGAAAGTTTGTTTCAACACTTAACAACACTTTAGCAAGCTACAATTTAAATCCATTAGTTCACAAGGGCCCAAGCCCTAATGTGAATGTGTCAACCACATTACAACACTAAATCAAGGTGACATTAAACTCAATTTCACAAGGAGGGCCCAAACAAGTGTGAAAATGTCCTGAGTGACATTTTTCAACACTACAATAAATATTTTCTAATTTTAAAATTTGGAAATGACATATAGTATCTGAGGATCCAAGTTTGCAAAGGTTCAAGTCTATCAATAGGAAGATTTCTAGAAATATGAAAAATCTCAATTTTTCTATGTGGAATACACAATCATGCATAAAATTATGTGTTTTTGTAGTAATGCAGTATGCTCAAAAGATAATTTTCAAATTGTAAATTGTAGTTATTGGTTGAGCATATTTTGAAAATTTTGAAAATTAACAATTCTTTATATTTTGAAATGAAAAGCACTATGAAAATCTCTACTTTTTTTATGATTTTTAATGAGATATGCATGCATGGATGACAAATTCGAACAATCTAAGATTGCATTAAGATTTTAGAATAAGAAAATTATGATTTTAGAAGATTTCAAGAATGTAACAAGTATTAGGTTCACCAAAATATGATGTGGGAAAAAGGGATATAGGGTATAAATCACACTTTTTGCTACATCATATTGGAAGGAACCAAAAATGATCACAAAAACTAGCTTGGCTAATAACTATTATGGAAGAGATAAGATGGTGGATTAGGGTTTTGGTTCTTTTGGGTTGGGTTTGATGAATGATTGTGAAATAATTTTATTTGATAATTTAATTGAACTTATCTAGGTCAAGTATTGAATTACAATGACCTATTGTCAATACAAAGAAGCATATAATTGAAACATAGATACTTCTTATAAAAAATAGAGTGCATAGACAAAGGAACCTGACATATAAATTTGAGCTCAAACTACTATGATAGGGGTACTAATGTCCTAGACCTCAAAAATGCAGATATGAGGAATCATAAATCAGATTTTAGATGATTGTTGTCTATAGGTTCTTCCTTTCTAGAGTAAGCTTTAGAGCTTCATTTGTCAATGATTAATTTCAATTTCCCTAATGCATTGACATGTGAGGCTTGAATGCTTGATCTTGTAATTAGGTCTTTAATCATTTCCCAAATTCACTTCATATCTATCACCTACACTCAAGAGAGGAGAGAAAGGGTTATTTTGTATAGGGACTTGCCTAAATGAAACCTCATTTTGGTGTTTCCACCTACACAATGGCTATGATGATATAAGGAGTGACTACCCTTGGTCAAGCAGAGAAAAAATGGATCAAAGGAATGATAAATTGATAAGTGATGTGAATTACCACTTAGCTTTTCTTTCCTTGATGGACTGAAGTAATTATAATCATCTCATACAAGGAGAATTAGATGTTTTATTGAAAGTCCTACAAGTATTAGTACTCACAAAATAAATTAACATGAAACATGAACAAACTCACATTTAAACATGATGCATTGCTAGCATGAATATTGATTGATAGTAAGTGTTGTAAACTTTGCTAAGTTTTATCTTGAATACTTTTGGATGCTCAATTGCTTAATCAATTCACTAGGAAATTGCATTAGGATTTCAAATGGTGAAAAATACTTGTATTTACATTCAATAATTTGTTTTCTCACAAATTTTATTATTAAAAGTCAATAGATGAATTTAAATTTGTAAATGTTAAATTCCAACAATAAAATATTTTAAATTGGGCCAAAATAAGTAGACAAGGGCAATAACACCCTAGTCTAGACTTATTTTGGGTCTTTAAGTGTTGTTAAATAAATGTTAAATCATAATATTCCCAATTTAAGTTTAATTTTTCAAACATAATCATAAAATAGGTAATTTAAGAGAATAATTGGGTTCAAGCACATAAGGGGGGCTAAACCAAATGCAAAATTTTAAAAGGTAACAATTTATGACATTACAATGACAAAAAAAATGCAATTGACTTGTGATAATGCATTTTGATGCAATGCTTTGATAATACTTATATTATAAAAAAAATTATGATTCTTTCATTGTCTTTGTATAATATCCAAAGGTGGATAAAGAAAAAAGAACATAAAACTAAATGTAGAAAGCTACATGGTTATGTGCACCAAGATGGGGGAGAAAAAAGTGGTCACTCCACTTTATGGTCCAATAAAATATAAAATATGAGTGCAGTATAATGAAATATGCTTGTGTTATGGGTTGGTAGTAATTGAGCCTAGGCTTGGCCATTACCAAGCCATAATGTGAGCATCTTATAATTTTCTCACGTTATTTGAATACATTCACAAAATACGAGCACATTATAATGCGTTTGCATTATATTTTTCTTTTAATTTTTTTATTTGTCTTTGTCTTTTTCTTTGTCTTCTAGTGAAATTATATACATGAAAGTATAAGTGACATTTATATATGGAAATTTACTTTTTGAACCATCAATTTTGATGTGTTCTATGGACTTCTCTTGCACTCTTAGGGTTTTTCACCTAAAAGGAGAGAGATAGAACTCCAAAATTGAGGTGGTTCACTCAAATAAAAGATTGTATGATGTTATTAAGACTAAATGAAATGATCTAAGTGAAACTAAGCTATACAATTGATCGATTATGAATGAAAAACTAATGAAATGTTCAATATTTGAAAACATGGTGAGGTATGCAAAAATGAACTAAAACATGAACAAATGCAAAATAGAATTGAAAGAGATTGAACAGAGTGCACCAAGAAATGAATGCTAAATCTAGAAGGCTCTAAAAATTAGCAGAAATTAGTGCAAATCACTAGTGGGACTCATTCACCACTAATGGTGAATCATTCCTACCACTGACAAAAGTAATTGAAACTACTTTCCGACAGCTGAGAATTGGATTCTGACAAAATTAATTTTTTTAGCCCTAAGGTGGGACTCATTCACCATTGATGGCGAATCAGTCCTCCTCCAAAAATATGTGAAATAAAAGGTCAATTTTGTAGCTCTAGATTTGCATTTGTCTTCTTGTCGGGTTAATGGAGTCAAATCTACAAAAATCGGACTATAGGTTGTCTCCAAGCTTGAAATAGGGTTTAGTTGAATTGAAACACTTTGTTGTCTTGTTTCCCACCTTTCAACACCTATTTTCTTGAAAAATGTGCCTACAAAAGTCTACAAACACACATGCAAAAGGGGGAAAATGGTTAAGGTTAGAGTATAGTGATTTGCCTTGGTCAAATCCCACTTTGGTAATCAAACCATTAATAAAGAAATGAAATGAAATGAGCAAGGAATGATGAATCAATAGCATGCAAGTGTCCTAAACTCACCAACCTTGTTGAAGAAATCTAAAGATATATCAATGGTTGTTCCAAGATGTTTGGCATTTGCTTGATTGAATGATGCTTGAATTTAATTAGTAAATGAGTGAACTTGAAGAATGATTGAGTGAATTAGGTGAATGGGGATTGAAATGAGAAGAAAAAGACTTATATATACACACTTATGCCCTAATAACCCAATAATACCTCATCATAGGCCAACATAAGGTCTTTTTGAATAAAAACCTGAAAGAAAATTTGAATTATTTTCAATTTGTCCAGAGCCAAGAGGGACTCATTCACCACCCATGGTGAATGGGTCCCACCTTGGGCTTGTAAGTGGGTGTCAGGAATTAACTTGCATTTAATGTTGTTTGTCAGGTGTAGATTCAAAAATACACTTGATTAAGTCTTATGAGTGCATAAAGGGGTCATATAAAGCATAAGAAAGGTGTAAATAGTGATAACAAGCCTAGAAACGTGTGAAATCTTGTTACAAGAATTTACAACACTTTAGAATCAGACTTGAAAAGTGATGGAAAGGTCATTTTTAGGTGAATTGTAATAAGAAGAGTCTAGAAAAGTGTAAAAATGTATTACAACACTTTCACAAGGCATCATAATTTGAATGTTTAGGACCTAATGTGAATTCATAAGTTACATTGCAACATTAAATCAAAGAAAAATGGGTCAAGCATCATAAGAGAAAGACCTAAAAGACCATGAAAATGTCAATGATCCATTTTTCTATGGTACACTTAGCCCTCACTTTAGTGAGAGGATGAACTTGCTTCAAACTCACACTAAAGTAGCCATGCATATCAAGAGATCCAAATTCACTTATGTCAACAATATGGAATGATAACAATCAAGAAGGACGATCAAGCCCCCAGGATGAAGATCTCATGACAAACTAAACATAAGAACAAAGTAACACACACAGAAAGCAAGAGAAGAAAAGGGAGAATTGGATCAAGCTTCAATCATTTGTCCAACTAGTTCTAGATTAGATCTAGGTTATTTGTGAGAAAAAGAGAATGAATATTCACTTTGGAGTGATAGAACTCATGGCGGTCTATAGGGTGAGAATACCCAAAAGGTGAGAAACATACGCTAGTTGGTATGCACTTGCAAACACATAGGTGGCTATGGGGAAAGTTGTGCTGCCGAATGGGCTTCCCACTCAACCATATCAAGGAAAAATGTTGATTTTTGCTTCGTGAGAGAAGCAAAGTTCATATGCTTAGAACCCATGAACAAAGAGAAAGTTACCACAAGCATGCAAGTTGCATTATGCAAGGTGGCCATATGAATGAAAAATGTAAAATGTAAAAATGTAAAATGCAAAAGATGTTCAAAGGAGTTTTCTTAAGTTCATGCAAGGTCTATCACTTGGGGAAAATTATGTCTAACATATCCAAGAGAAGACCAATCAAAGAATAGTATATTCACAACTTAGGGGATGCGGTGTGTCACATCAGGCCACTAAGAGGAATGTAATATGCTAAGATAGATCACACTTATGGAGGACATCACAGCCAATGTCATCCACAAAGTGACGAACGCTTCGTATGAAGTGACAAGGCTACACTAAGAATACAAATGAAATGATTCCAATGTATGCCCCCCACTTTAAAGGAATTGTTACACACCATTCTGTGATAAATAACTTTAAAGTACCAAAGGAAAGATGCAAAAAAGAAAACAAGAAATGAGAACAAACTTGGAAAGCCCCTATTCCAAGTCATATGTTTCCAAGTAAGGTTGGATTTGGGATCAATATGTTCATTGTTGCAATGTTGTTATTAAAGAGCTCAGAATTTTCATCGTTCCCCAAAACACATAGAACTAGAAGAATGACACAAAGAGATAAAACAAAAGGAATTTTTTTTTTTTTGGGTCAACATGGAAGAGACATTGTGGTCTCAATGTTTTGCATCATCCTCAAAAGGAAAACACAAGAAAAAAGAAAATGAAAGGAAAAAGAAAAGGAAAATATTTTGGATCAACATGAATGAGACATTTCGGTCTTAATGCCTTGCATCATCCCCAAAAGAAAAACACAAAAAAAAAGAAAACAAAAAAGAAGCAAAAGGACCTTTTGGGTCAACATGGAAGAGACATTGTAGTCTCAACACTTTGCATCATCCCCAAAAGGGAAACACAAAAGAAAAAAATAAAATGCAAAATGTATGACATATAGAAGAATAGAGGTAAAAATATAAGAAGTGTACAAAGAGAGAGAATATCAAATGCACATTATAGGGGAACACAATACACACATATAATAAAACCAAAGAAAAATGAAAATGTAAAAGGAGTTGGTAATGCAAATGCAAGTCAACCATGAACTGGGTTATTGACTTCGCAATCTTAAGTAATATAAGAAAAAAATGAATAATGCAGTTAAGAGACAAAGACAAATGCATTACTAGGACAAGGCTAACAACGTCTTTCCCCCACTGAGTGTAGGGAAATAATGAGCCAAGGTGGGTGATGGGAAGGGATCATGCAATAGTGAGAATAGAAAATCTACAACTATGGCATGGTGAGAGGATTGGGTTTAAGGGATAATAGGATAGCACTCAGTATTAGTGAAGTGATATTTGTTTAGTATGTCCTTCAATTTCCAACATTCATCAGTTTGGTGGCCAAGAAGACAATGGTATTTTCAATATGGTGTGTTAGAATCTTTAGGATAGATGACCAACCTATTTGAAGGTGGTAAGAGTATAAGACCTCTATTTAAAAGAATTTTGAGTCTCCTTTCACATTCAAGTGGTGGATGGAGAGGAAACTTTATTTTCTTAAATTTGTAAGGTCATTTTCATTTACTAGTTTCTCCTTTTTCATGGATGGAAGGAGGAAGAGGACCCATAGGGATCCTAGCATCCTTATCATTAGAATCAAGTAATATTTGTTCAAGTAGAAGGAGAATGTTCAAGTCACGAGGAAAATAAAAGATCACTATACCATCATCTTGAAGTCTCTAATATTCCATCATAAGGAGGATCTTTATATCCTAATCCTATTTTTTTTTCATCTATTGGTTTTTGTTTGAGAAGTTGGTGAATGTTATGCTCATTTGTTGTGTCACAACCTTGTTTACTTAGGATAGTAAATCCTTTTCCATATGTTTATTCAAGTTTGATTGGTGTGTTTGTAACTTTTTTATCATAAAATGGTTGAGGATGTCATTTTTTAAGGAACTAGGTCTACTTGATGGAGGGAACTTAGGTCCTTCACTTGTTTCAAGATGTAGGTATCTAAAGTGATCAAGAGGCGCAATAGTAGAAAGATCTTGTGACTTCATGGATGGGTAAAAGGTTGCATTGGATTCAAGGTTATCAATACATTCATTTAAGAATATGTTCATGCTATCATCATCTTCTCCAATGATGTCTACATCATGAGGAGGACAATCATGAGGAGTTCAAGGAGCATGAGGAAGCTCAAGGTCATTAGGATCACAACCAAAGGCACAATTGGACATGTCTACTAGGGATTTCAATGAATTCCAAAACTTATTAAAGCAGAAAGCCATGATGAAAATGAATAAAAGTAAACTAATATGCAAGAAATAAAAAGAAACAAAAAATCTAGAAAGTATAATAGAAATTAACTATAGAAAACTATAATGCGGAAAATATCCAAAAAATGCTTGAAAATGTAGTTGAAAATGTGTAGGTGGACTGATTCACCCAGGTTGGCAAATGAGTCTAGGAATGAGATTTTTTATGTTTTTCAAAAAAATTAAAGTGAATTCAATGCTTTTAACATGAAAAATGAGGATGAAAATGTAGATTTTTAGTTTTTTAATGATTTGATATGAAAAAATGAAATCTAAATGATTCTTTCACTAATGCAATTTGAGAAACTATAGGATGCAAAAACAAAACAAAACTTAATTGAATGTTGATGCAAAGGAAACCTAGGATGCAAGATACAATTGAAATCAGAAAGATAATGTGTTCAATATGCAGGTTCACCAAAATGAACCATCAATTTTGATGTGTGTTCTATGAAATTCTCTTGTACTTGGGGTTTTTCACCTAAACGGAGAGAGATAGAACCCCAAAATTGAGGTGATTCACTCAAATAAAGGATTGTATTATGTTATTAATACTAAATGCATTGATCTAAGTCCAATTAAGCTATACAATTGATTGATTATGAATGCAAAACTAATGAAATGTGCAATGTATCAAAACACAGTGAGGTATGCAAAAATGAACTAAAACATAAACAAATGCATAATAGAATTGAAAGAGATTGAACATAGTGCACCTGGGAATTGAATGTTGAATCTGGAAGGCTTTGAAAACTAGCAGAAATTAGTGTAAATCACTATGGGACTCATTTGTCACTAATGGTGAATTAGTCCTGCTATTGACAAAAACACTTGAAACTGCTTTTTGACAGCTAGGAACTAGATTTTGAAAAAATCAACTTTTTCAACCTTAAGGTGGGACTCATTCGTCACTCATGGTGAATCATTCCTCCAAAAATCTATGAAATCAAAGGTCAATTCTATAGCTTTAGATCTGCACTTGTCTTCTTGTCAGGTTAACAGAGCCAAATCTACATAAAATAGACTGTAGGTTGTCTCCAAGCTTGAAATACAGTTTAGTTGACTTGAAATACTTTGTTGACTTGTTGAACACCTTTCAACACCTATTTTCTTAACAAATCTTCCTACAAAAGTCTACAAACACACATGTAAAAGGGGGAAAATGGTTAAGGGTTTGTATAGGGATTCGCTTTGGTCAAATCCCACTTTGGTAATCAAACCCTTAATAAAGAAATTAAATGAAATGAGCAAGGAATGATAAATCAGTAACATGCAAGTGTCATAAAATCACCAACCTTGTTGAAGAAATTTGAAGATATATCAGTGGCTACTCCAAGATGTTTGATGTTTTCTTGATTGAATGATGCTTAAATGTAATTAGTGAATGAGTGAACTTGATGAATGCTTGAGTGAATTAGGTGAATGGGGATTGAAATGAGAAGAAAAAAGCTTATTTATAAACACTTATGCCCTAATAAACCAATAATACCTCATCACAGGTTGACATAAGGTTTTTTTGAATAAAAACCCAAAATAAAATTTGAATTATTTTGAATTTGGAGCCAAGAGGGACTCATTCGCCATCCATGGCGAATGGGTCCCACCTTGGGCTCATAAGTGGGTGTCATGAATTAACTTGCATTTAATGTTGTTTGTTGGGTTTACATTCAAAAATACACTTCATTAAGTCTTATGAGTGCATAAAGGGGTCATATAAAGCATAATAAAGGTGTAAATAGTGATAATAAGCCTAGAAAGTGTGAAATCTTGTTACAAAACCTTACAACACTTTAGAATAGGACTTGAAAAGTGATGAAAAGGTGATTTTTAGGTGAATTGTAATGAGAAGAGTCTAGAAAAGTGTAGAAATGTGTTACAACACTTCACAACACCTTCACAAGACGTCATAATTTGAATGTTTAGTACCTAATGTGAATGCATAAGTTACATTGCAACATTAAATCAAAGCAAAATGGTTCAAGCATCATAGGAGAAAGACCTAAAAGACCATGAAAATGTCAATGATCCATTTTTCTATGGTACACTTTCTTATAGTTTAGGTTATATTTCATGTGTATAGTTTTTGGATGTTTGAGAATGGTTTCAAATTTCTAGGAGTTATAATGCAAATTCTAATGTTTGGAAGATACTATAATTTTTCAAACTTAATCAAAAATCAATAATCAAGAGGTCAAATTTTAGTAATTAGTAAGCTCTATCATCTCTCTCTCAGTCTTTGTATATCCCTCACACAAGCTTCTCTCTCTCAGTATCTCCATACATTTATCTACCTCCCTCTATCTGACTCTCTCTCTCTCCCTTGAGCTCAAGAACTACCTGTCTACTTCTTTCTCTCTTTATATATCTTTCTACTTCTCTCTATCACCCCTCTCCCTCTCCTTCTACCTCTCTCTCTACTTCTCTCTATCTCGCCTCTCTCTCTCTCTCACCCTTACTTTCCCTCCCTCCCTCCTTCCCTCTCTACTTCTCTCTATCCCCCTTCTCTATCTCTCTACACCTCTCTCTCCCAATTCCCCCTCTTTCTCTACAACACTCTCTCTATCTATCTCTCTCTATCTCTCTTTTTCTCTCTCTCCCCTATCTACTCTCTATCTCCCCTCTCCATCACTACCTACCTCTTTCTCCTCGCATACCTCTCACTATCTCCTCTACTTGTGTTTTCCTACCTGAGGAGAGAGAGATAGATTGATATTGGGATGTAGAGTGGAGATAGAAAGAATTAGATACATAGATAGGTAGAAAAAGGGAGTGTGGGAGGAAAAGAGGGAGGGAGAGGTAAGTAGAGAGAGGGAAAGAAGTACAGAGTGAAGTGGGGGAGGAAGAGGTAGGTAAGGAGAGAGAGAGGGGGGAGAGAACACTAGAGAGGGATAGGTTAGATGGAGAGAAGTGGAGAGGGAAGGAGGGAGAGAGGGAGGGAAGGAAAGAGAGATGGAGAGAGAGAGGGGGAGATTGGTTAGATAGAGAGAAGTAGGGAGAGAAGGAGAGAACAAGAAAGAGAGAGAGAAAGATGGAGGGAGAAGTAGAGAGGGATAGGTGAGATGGAGAGTAGAGACAAAGAGAGAGAGAGGTGATATAGAGAAAATTAGAGGGAATGAGGAAGGGGAAGAGAGAGAGAGAGAGGTAACATAGAAAGTAGGGAAGAAAGAGAGAGGGAAGGGAGGAAGGTAGGGAGAGGTAGAGAGGAATAGGTGAGATAGAGAGTAGAGAAATAGGGAGAGGGAGAGAGAAAAGTATAGAGGGGAGGAGAGAGAGAGGGGAAGGAGAGATAAAGAGATAGAGAGAGACAAATAGATAGAAAAATATAGAGAAAAGAGGAGGAAGGGAGGGAGAGGTAGAGTGGTGAGATAGAGAGAAGTAGAGGGGGAATGAGAAAGAGAGAATGGAGAAGAGGTAGAGAGGGATGGGTGAGATACAAAGAAGTAGAGAGAGAATGAAGAAGAGAGTGAGAGAGAGGGTTGGAGAGAGGGGAGCTCAATAGGTGGAGAGGTAGGTAGAGAGAGGGAGTAGAGAGATAGAGAAAAGTAGTGAGGGAAGGAGGGAAGGAGGGAGAGATGTGAGATAGAGAGGTTTAGAGAGTGAGAGGGAAAGATAATTGTGAGATAGAGACAAAGAGACAAAGCAATAAAGAAGGGAGGAGAGAGAGGGAGGGAGTGGTAGGTAGATAGAGAGGGAAAGGGAAGATAGAGAGTAGAGAGAGGAGGGAGAAAGAGGTAGGGAGAGAGAGAGGTCTGGGTAAGTGTAAAAAGATAGGGGGCCAAAAAGTGGCGTAAGCCTGCTATAGTAAAATGCACTCGCATTATGGTAGTGACCAAGCCTAGGCTTAGTCATTACCAAGCCATAATGCAAGAACATTATAGTGTGCTTGTGTTATTGTTTGGATTTCAAAAATGCACATATTTTGAATTCAAAAAATGCACATATTTTGAATTCAAAAAATGCACATATTTTGAATTCAAAAAATGCACATATTTTGAATTCAAAAAATGTGAATATTTTGAAATAAACATTTCCAAAACACAAGCACATTATAATGCACTCACGTTTTGGTCTACACTAAAAAAAATTCTTCTCTTTTTCTTGTCTCTTTCTTCTTTTTATCTTTTAGTGAAACTATGTACATGAAATAAATAGGACATACATATGGACATTTAATTTCTTATACTTTAAGTTATATTTCATGTATATAGTTTCAGGATGTTTGAGAGTCGTTTTGGATCTTTAGGAGTTATAATTCAAATTCTAGTTTTTGGAAGATCTTACAATTTTTCAAACAACCAAATTTTAGTAATTATCATGTCAAATATTAGTAATTATGAGGTCAAATTTCAATAATCAACAAGTTGTATCACCTTTCTCACTCTATCTCACTCATTATTTATCCCTTATGCTCTAGACCTCTCTCTCACACGTTCTCATTTCCTCTATACTTCTATCTATCTCACCTCACTCTCTCCCTCTGTCCCTCCATTCCTCCTTCCCTCCTTACCTCTCTAATTTTCTCTATCTCCCCCTCTCTCTATCTCCCCCTCTCTCTCTTCCTTCCTCCCACCCACCTTCCCTCTCTACTTCACTCTATATAATCTATCCCTCTACCTCTCTCTCCCTCCCTCCTTTCTCTCTCAATATCTCAACCTTCATCCTTCCCTTTCTCTCCTCCTTCATCCCACCCACCTTCCTTCTCTTCCTATCTCTCACCCTCCCTCCTCTCTCTTTCAATCTCTCCTTCCTCCTTCCTCCCTCTCTCTCATTCTCTCTATCAAACTTCTTTTTCCTTATGTCCCTCCCTCATTCCATTTCCACTTCTCTATATCCCTCTCTCTCCCTCCCTACCTTTCCCTCTCTCTCTACTCCCTCCCTTCTCCCCCTCACTATCTATCCTTCCCTATATACTTCTATCTAGATATCTATCCACCTCTACCTCTCCTTCCCATGTTCCCTCTCCCTCCCTCCCTCTCTCCCTCTCTCTCAATCTCCCAACTTTCCTCCTTCGCTTTTTGTTTCTCTCTTACACACTCTTCTTCCCCTATCTTTATCTATAACTCTCTCCTTCCTTCTTTACTCTCTATCTCATCATTCTCTCTTTGTCCATCTCTCTCTCCCTCCCTATATACTTCTCTTTATCTCACCAATATCTCACTCCTTCCCTCCTTACCTCTTTAATTTTATATATATATATATATATATATATATATATATATATCACCTCTCTCTCTCTCTCTATCTTACCTCTCTCTTCCTTCCTCCCACCCATCTTCCCTCTCGACTTCTCTCTATATAACCTATCCCTCTTTTCCTCACTCTCTAGCCCTCCCTCCTCTCTCTCATTATCTCGACCTTCATCCTTCCCCCTCTCTCCATCTCTCAATCTCATTTCCCTCCCACCTCTATGTATCACATCTCTCTATCAACTCTCTCTCCCTCCCTATCTCTCCCTAACTCTATTTATCTTTCTACATCTCCTTCCCTCCTCCCCCTTCTATATCTATCCCTCCCTATTTCCCTCTCTCTCCCTCTCTCTCCCAATCTCTCCTCTCTCCATATTTCTCTCACTCTCTTTCCTCTCTACTCTCTATCTCACCATTTTCTCTTTGGCTACTTCTCCCTCACTATCTCTCGTTCTGTATATATTTCTCTCTCTATATCCATCTCTCCATCTCTACCTCTCCCTCTCCCTCTCTCTCAATCTCCCCACCTTCCTCCTCTCTCTCCTATATTTCTCTCCCACTCTCTCCTTCCCTCTCTACTCTCTATAAAGCACCATTCTCTCTCTCTCCCTCACTCCCTCCCTCCTCTCTCTATCTCACCTATCTCCCTCCCTCCCCCTTCACTCTCCAATATTAGCTATCTCCCCCTTTTCCTCCCTTCCTCCCACCCACCTTCCCTCTCTACTTCTCTCTATCCAACCTATCCCTATCTACCTCTCTCTCTCCCTCCCTCTTCTCTCCCTCAATCTCTCCACCTTCTTGCTTCACTCTCTACTTCTCTCTCTATCACCTCTCTCTCTCCTCACCTCTTTACTTCTTCCTCTCTCTCTCTCCCTCCCACCCTCTCTCTCCCAATCTCCAAAACCTTATATCAAATATCATAAATCCTAATCCATATACCCTAAACCCTACACCCTCAACCCTCATTCCTGTACACTCAACCTTATAACCTATACCTTGAACTTTATCCCTCAACCATAGGAATAGACCCTAAAACCTACACTCAATCTTGTACCCTAAACCCTCATTGTATAAAAAAATGCCTCAAATAAATGGGGTCTCATAGTGGTGTATCACCATGAGACCCCATTTATTTGAGGCACTTTTGTAGAATGAGCACTACCTTATTAATATGTCAATGTAGTAGCATTGACAAGGTAGTGCTCGTTGTATGAAAAAACATCACTGTGAAACCCCATTTATTTGAGGCATTTTTTCATACAATGAGATCACATTGTATGAAAACATACCTCAAAGAAATGGCATCTCATGGTGATGTAATATGGTACCATTGATAAGGTAGTGCTTATTGTATGAAAAAATGCCTCAAAGAAATGTGATCTCATAATGATGCAATACGGTAGCATTGACAAGGTAGTGCTCATTGAATGAAAAAATTCCTCAAAGAAATGGGGTCTTGCGGTGATGTATGGTAGCATTGACAAGGTAGTGTTCATTGTATGAAAAAATGCCTCAAATAAATGGGGTTTCATGGTGATAAAATGCCTCAAAGAAATGGGGTCCCATGATGATGTACATCATTGTGAGATCCCATTTCTTTGAGGCATTTTTTCATACAATAAACACTACCTTGTAAATGCGTCAATGTGGTAGCATTGACAAGGTAGTACTTGCTTTATGAAAAATTCCTCAAAGAAATGGGGTCTCATGTTGATGTACATAACTGAGAGACCCCATTTCTTTGAGGCATATTTTCATAAAATGAGCACTGCCTTGTCAATGCATCAATGTGATAGCATTGACAAGGTAGTGCTCATTGTATGAATAAACATCACTGTGAGACCCTATTTCTTTGAGGCATTTTTTCATACAATGAGCACTACCTTGTCAATGCATCACCGTGAGACCCCATTTCTTTGAGGAAATTTCTCATACAATGAGCACTACCTTTTCATTGTGTCAATTCGGTAACATTTACAAGGTAGTGCTCATTGTATGAAATAATTCCTCAAAGAAATGGGGTCTCACGATGATGTACTGGGGTCTCACGGTGATGTACATCATCGTGAGACCAATTTATTTGAGGTATTTTTTCAAAAAATGAGCACTAAGCTCACTACCTTGTCAATGCATCAATGTAGTAGCATTGGCAAAGTAGAACTCGTTGTATGAAAAAATGCCTCAAAGAAAGAGGGTCTCATGGCCATTTTTTTGAGGCATTTTTTCATATAATGAGCACTACCTTGTCAATATGTCAATGTGGTTGTAGTGACAAGGTAGTGTTCATTGTATGAAAAAAACCTCAAAGAAATGGGGTCTCACGATGATGTACATCACCATGAGACCCCATTTCTTTGAGGAACTCTTTCATACAATGAGCACTAAGCTCACTACCTTGTCAATGTGTCATTGCGATATCAGTGAAAAGGTAGTGCTTGTATGAAAAAAAATCACCGTCAAACCCCATTTTTCTTAGGCATTTTTCATACAATGAGAACTACCTTGCTAACGTGTAAATTCCTCAAAAAAATCCATGGTTTCACCTCTCTCTCACCCTCACTCTCTCCCTCGCTCTCTAATATTCTCTATCTCCCCCTTTCTCTCTCTTCTTTCATCCCACCCACCTTCCCTCTCTACTTATCTCTATCTAACATATCCATCTCTACCTCTCTCTCTCCCTCCCTCCTCTCTCTTAATCTCTCCACCTTCCTCCTTCCCTCTCTACTTCACTCTATTACCTTTATCTCCTTCCCTCTCTACTTCTCCCTCTCTCTCTCTCTCTCTCCCTTTCACCCTCTCTCTCAATATCCCAAACCTTATACCAAATATCATAAATCATAATCCCTATACCCTAAACCCTAAATCCTCATACCTATAACCTATACCCTCAACCTTATACCCTAAACCTTAAACATTATCAATCAAACCTGTAATTAAACCCTAAACCCTACATTCAACATTATACCCACACCCTAAACCCTACATTCAACATTATACCCACACCCTAAACCCTAGATCCAATACCATCAACCCTATAACTAATATCCTAAAACCTAATCCCTATACCCTATGCACTTAACCTTATATCCTTGAAATTCTAAACACTATCCCCAACGCTCAACCCTATACCTTAAACCCTAAACCCTCAAACCTCATGTCCCTATACCCTATACCTCAAGCTTATACCCTGAACCTTGAACATTATCCCTCAACCCTCAACCCTAAACCCAATACCCTCAACCCTATGCCCGATATCATACACCCTAATACCTATACCCTATACATTTAACCCTATACCCTTAACCCTGAACACTATCCCTCAACCATCAACCCTCTACCTAAAACCCTAAACCCTACACCCTCAACCTCATCCCTATACCCTATACCTTAAACCTTATAACCTAAACCATAAAAATTATCCCACAACCCTATACTTTAACCATAAACCCTACATTCAACCTTTTATCCTAAACCATAAACCTTAAACCTTTAATCCTAAGCCTAATATCCTCAACCATATACCTAATATTCTAAACCTTAATCCCTATCCCCTATAAACTTAACTATATACCCTCAACCTTGAACATTATCCCTCTAACCTCAACTCTATACCTTAAACCCTAAATATTGTACTCTCAAGCCTCATCCCTTTACCCTATACCCTCAACCTTATACTATAAACCCTAAACAGTATCCCTCGAATCTATAACCTCAACCCTATACTTAAACCCTAAAACCTACAATCTCAAACCTCAACCATGTACCTTATACCCTAAACCTTATACCTAATATCCTAAACCATAATCCCCATACCCTATACCCTAAACCCTATAACTAATATCCTGAACCCTAATCTTTATACCCTATACACTTAACTCTATTCCTCTCTACTTTATATCTCACCATTCTCTCGCTAGATACTTCTCTCGATCTCCCTCTCCATATCTACCTCTCCCTCCTCTCTCCCTCTCTCTAAATCTCCTCACCTTCCTCCTCCTCTCTCTCTCTCCCATCTTTCTCTCTCTCTCTCTCTCTCTCTCCTTCCCTCTCTAAGAGATCTATTGAGTACTAATCTCTGTATTCCTCCCTCCCTCCTCTCTCTCTATCTCACCTCTCTTTCACTCTCCCTCTCTCCCTCCCCTCTCTAATTTTCTCTATCTCCCCCTCTCTCTCTTCCTTCCTCAACCCTATACCTTAAACCCTAAACCCTACACCCTCAACCCTCACCACCATACCCTATACCCTCAACCTTATAACCTAAACCCTAAACATTATCCCTCAACCCTAAACTTAAAACCTAAACCCTATATTCAAGCTTTTTGTACTCTAAATTCTAAACCCTCAATCCTAAACCCAATACCATCAACCCTTACCCAATATTCTAAACCCTAATCCTTATATCCAATACACTTAACCCTATACCCTCAACCTTGAACATTATCCATTACCCTCAACCTTATACCTTAAACCCTAAACACTACACCCTCAATCCTCATCCCTATACCCTATACACTCAACCTTATACCCTAAAGCCTAAACATTATCCCTCAAACCTATACTTAAAACATAAACCCTATACTCTCAACCCTTAATCCTATACCTTATACACTAAACCCCACACCTAAAGCCCTATACTCAATATCCTAAACCCTAATGCATGTACCCTATACACTTAACCTTATACCCTCAACCCTCAACCCTACATTCTACCTTGTAACCTAAACCCTATACCAAATATCTAAAACCCTAATGCCTATACCCTATATACTTAACCTTATACCCTCAACCCTGAACACTATTACTCAACCCTCAAACCTATACTTTAAACCCTAAACCCTACACCCCCAACCATCATCCCTATACCCTATACACTAAACCCTGAACATTATCCCTTAACCCTATACTTCAACCCTAAACCCTAAACTCTCAACCCTTAACCCAATACCTTATACCCTAATCCCTCCACCCTACATCATATACCCAATAACTTAAACCCTAATCCCTATACCCTATACACTTAACCTTATACCCTCAATCCTCAACCCTATACTTAAACCCTCAACCCTACATTTAACCTTGTAACTTAAACCCTAAACCCCATATCAAATATCCTAAACCCTAATCCCTATACCCTATACCTTCAACCCTAAACACAATCCCTCAACCCTATACCTTAAACCCTCAACCCTCAACCCTCATCTCTCACCCCTATAACCTATACCCTCAACCTCACACCCTAAACCCTAAACACTATCCCTCAACCCTATGTTGAATCCCTAAACCCTACATTCATCCTTGTACCATACACCCTAATCAATAAACCTAATACCCTCAACCCTATAACTAATAGCCTAAACCCTAATCACTATACCTTGTGCATTTAACCTTAAACCCTTGAAACCCTGAACACTATCCCTAAAACCTCAACTCTATACCTTAAACCATGAACCCTACACTCTCAACCCCCATCCTTATCCCCTATACCTCAAGCTTATACGCTAAACCCTAAATATTATCCCTCAACCATCAAACCTTAACCCTATAATTAAACCCTAAACCATACATTAGATCTTGTACCCTAAACCTTGAATCCTAAACCCTGAATCATAAACCCTAAACCCCAAACATAATACCCTTAACCCTATATTTAATATCCTAAACCCTAATCCCTATACCCTATACACTTAACCCTATACCCTCAACCCTAAACACTATCCCTCAACCCTCAACCCTATACCTTAAATCCTAAACCCTACACCTTCAACCCTCATCCCAATACCCTATACCATCAACCTTATAACCTAAACCCTAAACATTATCTCTCAAACCTATACTTAAATCCTATACCCTACATTCAACCTTATACCATAAATGCTAAACCCTAAACCCTTAATCCTAAACCCAACATCCTCAACCCTATACCCAATATTCTAAACCATAATCCCTATACCCTATACACTTAGCCCTATACCCTCAATCCTATACCTTAAACCCTAAACCCTACACCAACAGTCCTCATCCATATACCTTATACCCTAAACCCTGAACATTATCCCTCAACCCTGTAATTAAATGGTAAACCCTACACTCTCAACCCTTAACCCTATACACAATATCCTAAGCCCTAATCCCTATACCCTATATACTTAACCTTATACCCTCAACCTTGAACATTATACCTCAACCCTCAACCCTCAACCCTCAATCTAATACTAAAACCCCTGACCCTACATTCAACCTTGTACCCTAAACCCTAAATTCTCAATCCTAAACCTAATACCCTCAACCCTACACCAAATATCCTAAACCATAATCCATATACCCTATAAACTTAACCTTATACCCTCAACCCTCAACCATATACCTTAAACCCTAAACCCACATCCCTCATCCCTATACCCTATGTCATCAACTTTATACCTAATATCCTAAACCCTAATCCTAGATACCCTATACACTTAACTATATAACCTCAACCCTCTACCTTAAACACTAAACCTTACACCCTTAGTTCTCATATGGTGAGAGAGAAAGAGGGGGATGGAGAGATTGGGGAGAGAGAGAGGGAGGGAAATGAGAGATAAAGATAAGTAGAGACAGAAGGAGATGTAGAGAGAGAATATATAAAGAGTAGATAAGGAAGGAGAGACGGAGGGAGAGGTATGGAGGGAGAGAGAGGGAGGTGAGAGAGAGATGAGATAGAGAGAAATAGTGAGAGTGTGATAGGGATTGGAGGGAGACGTAGGTAGAGAGGGATAGGTGATATAGAGAGAAGTAGAGAGATATAGAGATATAGGGGAGGGTTGGAGAGAGACTAGAGGAAAGGAGAGGTAAAGAGGGATAGGTGGTATAAAGATAAGTAGAGAGAGAATGATGAGATATAGAGGAGAGAGTTACAGAGAGGGAAAGAGAGAATGGTGAGATAAAGAGAGAGTGAGAGGGAAAGAGGGTGAGGGAGGAGGGAGAGAAAGTGAGAGAGAGAGAGGTAGATGGAGGGAGAGGAGAGATGAATAGTAGATAGGGGAAAAGGTAGGGAGGGAGACATAGGCGAGATAAAGAGAGAGAAAGAGAGACAAATAGACATATAAATAGTGATAGAGGGAAAGGTAGATAGAGGGAAAGGGAGATAAAGATAATTAGAGAGGGAATGAGGGAGGGAGGGAGAGAATATAGAGAGGTGTAAAGAGAGTGGTAGGGAGCGATGGATGGATAGGTGAGTAGAGAGGGATTAGGGAGATAGAGAGTAGAGAGGGAAGGAGAGGGAGAGGTATGGATGGATAAAGTAGGAGGTGAGAGAGAGGTGAGATAGAGAAATAGAGAGAGAATGGTAGGTAGTGATAGATGGAGAGGTAGGTAGAGAGGGAGAGGGGATATATAGATAATTAGAGAGGGAGAGAGAGATGAGATAGAGAGAAATATAGAGTGATGGATGGAGAGGTAGGTAGATAGAGGGAGAGAGGATATTTAAAGATAAGTAGAGAGGGAAGGAGAGGTAGAGAGATGAGAGATACAGATAAGTAGAGAGGGAATGAGGGAGGGAGGGAGAGGTACAAAGGGGGAGAAAGGTTAGATATAGATGTTTATAGATCGAGTGGTAGGGTGTGATGGATGGAGAGGTAGGTACAAAGAGGGATTGGGAGATGGAGAGTAGATAGGGAAGAAAAGAGGGAGAGAGAGGGAGGTGAGAGAGAGGTCAGATAGAGTGAAATAGAGATTGGTAGGGAGTGATGGAGGGAGAGGTAGGTAGAGGGAAAGGGGAGATAGAGATAAATAGAGAGGGAAGGAGGGAGGCAGGGATGGAAAGAGAGGGAGAGGGAGAGGGGAGATGAAGATAACATAGTAACAGAAAAGGTGGCCTTTTTCCTTACTTGGTTTGGAATAATTGACATGAAAAACAAATTAATGGTGTCTTGGAGTAGTGTTGTAATGTGTTGTAGAAATTCACATCATTCTAGGCCCCTTAATAAAATATATTTAAATTTATACCTTATTTAGGTGTTATAAACTGTTTTAAAATACTTTCACATTTATCTAGGGTGGTCTTAATTAATTGAGGGTAATTGGAGTTAATTAATGCCCTTTAATTCAAATTTAAACCTTATTTATGACACCTCCCAAAGATCTATACCAAAACCCATGATTAAAATAATATAACATTTAATTGGGAATAAATTAGGTCCTGAAAAGTGGTGCGAAGAAACATTCACCCTAGGTGGCGAATGGGTCCTCCCTTAATAGGACCCCCCTTTCTAAGTTGATCTGAAATGAGTTTTTAATGTTCTTTCCATCCCTCAGGGTTAGGTCTTGGAAAACTAAGCCAAGACCCATTTTCCCTAGGTGGCGAATGGGTCCTCGCTTAATAAGGACCCCCTTTTCAAATTTAATTCTGGAGGAAATTTAATAAAGTTTACTTCCAAATCTGGTGTCAACTTTAATTGTTTGAATTTCAATGTTAATATCCTAATTTAGTATAAGGGGTTAATTCACATTTTTCTCCTAAAAAGATCTAGTAGGTTCAAGTCATCATAAGAGTACATTCACAAGAGAATTATAGAGCACTTCAAGCATATTCATAAGGCATTTCAAGATAGATTTCAAGATTCTATTGCAACAATTCAAGATCATTTCATCATGACAAAGGTTTGATGCATTCATGCATGTTGTTGAGCTAAAGAAGTAGATGTAGTATTGAAGATCTACTCGCAAACATTATTCACATCATATTCAAGGATCCAAGATCTACATTATTCATGGGCACTACATGTTAGTTTTCAAATTTTCTTTATAAGACATCATCCAAGGTGATATCAATTGCATATTTCATGTTTCATGCTTTGATTCCTTTATTTCATAACTTGGTTTAATTACCTACAACAAACACCTATTCACTAACAAACAAAAAGTTTTTCTTCCCTTGAATGTGTGTTTGTATATTTACAAGTTGAAGATCAAGTGGAGCAAGTTTGGAGAAAAATTGTCAAAGTTGTCAAAGCTCTCATCTAAAGTGCAAAATCAAAGATTTGAAGCTACAAAATTATCTACAAACTTTAAGAAATTTATAACTGGGATTTTGAGAGTGCAGACATCAAGGAATATGAAATTGATCTCAGTTTCAAAAACCCTAATAGGGACCCATTCTCCATTGAAGGCAAATGAGTCCTTTGTAGCCTAAAAATAAGTTTTTTACAAGGTACATAGCTTTTTATGCTCTAAAAAGTTCCCTCAGTTGCTATAACAATTAGGTATCATTTATAATTATTATTTTCACCTTATCATACACATAATTGAATGAAACACCCTTTTAAAAAATAGTGGTTCATCATCTTGTTCATTAAACATTTTGGTGAACCTATTTTTCAATGTTTCAGATAATTAGAGAGGGAAGTAGAGGTAGAGAGATAGAGAGAAGTAGAAAGAGAATAAGGGAGGGAGGGAGAGAAGTGAGATAGAGAGGTGTAGAGAGTGGTAGGGAGTGATGGATGTAGTTGTAGGTAGAGAGGGATTAGGGAGATAGAGAGTAGAGAGGGAAGGAGAAGGAGATGTATGAATGGAGAGAGTGGGAGGTGAGACAGAGGTGAGACAAAGAGTAATAGAGATTGGTAGGTAGTGATGAATGGAGAGGTAGGTAGAGAGGGAGAAGGGGGATATAGATAAGTAGAGAGGGATGGAGAGGTATTATGGGAGAGAGAGGTAAGATAGGTTGAAATGGAGAGATTGATGGAGGGAGAGGTAGGTAGAGAGAGGGATAGAGGAGATAAAGATAAGTAGAGAGAGAATGGGAGGTAGAGAGAGGAGAGGTAGAGAGTAGAGAGGGAATGAGGGAGGGAGGGAGAGGTAGGGAGGAAGAGAAAGGTGAGATAGAGAGATGTAGAGAGAGAGACTGGTAGGGTGTGATGGATGCAAAGGTAGGTAGAGAGAGGGATTGGGAGATAAAGAGTAGATAGGGAAGAAGAGAGGGAGAGAGAAGTATGGACCAGAGAGAGGGAGGTGAGAGAGAGGTGAGATAGAGAGAGAAACATAAAGAGTGGTAGGGAGTGATGGAGGGAGAGGTAGGTAGAGAGAGGGAGGGGGAGATAGAGATAATTATAGAGGGAAGGAAGGAGGGGGATGGAGAGGGAGAGAGAAAGAGAGAGGGGGGAGGTAGAGAGATGTAGAGAGATGCAGAGAGGGAAGGAGGGACGTAGATAGAGATAAGTTGAGGGAAGGAGGGAGATAGTGAGAGAGAAGTGAGATAGAGAGAATTAGAGGGAAAATGAGAGAGAGAGAGCTCAAAGGAGAGAGAGTTAGATAAAGGGATGGAGATAGTGAGAGAGAGGTTGAGAGTGCAAGGGATAAAAATGAGTAAGATAAAGAGAGAGAAAATACAACTTGTTGGTTACTAAAATTTGGCCTCTTGATTACTAAAGTTTGACATGTTTATTACTAAAATTTGACTAAGTCTAAAAATTTGTAAGATCTTCCAAAAATTAGAATTAGCATTATAACTCCTAGATTTTTGAAACCACTCTCAAACATCTTGAAACTATATATATGAAATACAACTTAAAGTATAAGAAAGTAAATTTCCATATATAAATGTCAACTTATAAATGTTTATTTCATTTCCCTCAAAGATAACAAGAAATAGGAGAAAAGAGAAGAAAAACAAATTCAATATAGACCAAAATGCAAATGTGCTCACATTTTGTCAATGCATTCATAAAATGTGAACGTGTTATAACACGCTCACGTTTTGTTAATGCATTCAAATAATGTGAACATGTTATAACGTACTTTCATTTTGTCTTGCTTTGGGAAACCCTAAGATTTTGGCTTGGATTTTCTTTATATTTCCAACCTAAAGACTTGGAGGGCCTCCCCAATGTCCAAAGATGTGTTTTTGCATATTCTACAAAATTTCACATAATCTCGTTCATGGTAACCATTAGGTTTGCACGTGTTTCAAGGTTGAGTAAATTGAACACCTAGGTAATGTTAGGCTCTCTCTTAGCTATGTAATGATGTAATTTTTTTCACATTTTGACAATTTCAAGCCTTTGATCTTTAATTTCTTTTGCTTATGTTTTTTTGGCAAAAACCACTGTTCGGTATTTTTTCTTTATGAATTAACTATTTATTGAAATTTCAAATAAATTACGTTTTTAAAAACTAGACTCCATTCTACACATATTAAAAAAATTAATGATTTTCAATTATTTTTAAAATTCTGGTTTTTAGGATGTGTCCACTTTGAAAATTAATAAAAAATTAAATATCATTAAAAAATTATTAGAAAAATTGGGCATAAACTACATGTTGTTCTAAAGTTAATTTCTCACCAAAGAAATTTTAAAAATACAAAAAAAAAATTAACCTTTTAAGGGAGCCACAAAAGTCACTATGTTATGTGTTTTTGATAAAAACAACACCAATTTTTGTGGCTCCCTGTTTTGAACCCCTTAATCTACCCTTTTCAAAAAAAATTATTAGTTTAGAAAGAAGACTTAGAGCACTATGATCCTTTATTTTGTTGCATCTAAATTTTTTGAGTGTAACTATTCTCAATTTCTCGTCGAAGGTCAGTATTTCTTGATTTCAAAAAAAAAAAGTGGCCACTTAAAACCCCTGTTTGGCCCCCATCTTTTTTTCACTTACTCATCTAGAGTGTAGGGGATATAGATAGATTGAGATAGAGAGAGAAAGATGATGGGAGCCTACTGATTACTAAAATTTGACTAAGTTTAAAAAATCATAAGATCTTTTAAACCATAGAATCTACATTATAAGTCCTAAAGATCTAAAATCATTCTCAAACATCTTGAAACTGAGGAAAAAAAGAAAGACAAAGATACATACAAAGAAAAAATTTCAAATAATAACATAACACAAGCGTGTTATAATGTGCTCACATTATGTACACTCATAAAATGTGAGTGTGTTATAATGAGTTCACATTATGTGCAATCACATAATGCGTTCGTGATTTATGAATGCATTCAAATAACATGAACACGTTATAATGTGCTTACGTTTTTGTTTGCTTTAAAAAATTCAAGTCTTTGGCTTGGATTTTCCTTGGGCTTCCAACCCAAAGGTTTGGAGTGACTTTTCAACATTTAAAAACATGTTTTTACTAATAGTAAAAAAATTGACATAATCTCGAGTGTGCTCCCCATAAGGTTTCCATTTGTTTCAATGTCAAGTCAAAAAATACCATGATAATGTTAAGTTCTCTCTTAGCTATCTAACCATGTAATTTTTTTCACATTTAGAGTATGTTAAGGTTTTCATCTTTAATTTCTTTTGTTAGTGTATCCGTTTTTTGTCAAAAACCAATGTGTGGTATCTTAAATTTATTTTTTAACTATTCATTAAAATTTCAAATAAGTTGATTTTTTGAAAACTAGACTCTACTCTACACATTCAAAAAAATGATTTTTGATCAATTTTGAAAAGTTTTAAGGGGAGAATGCTCGACTTTTTGTTTGTCACAATGTGTCCACTTTGAAAATTAGTAAAATATCATATATTTATTAAAAAATTAGTAAAAAAAATTGGGCATAAACTACATGGTGTTAGTTAATTTATCACTGAAGAGATTTTTGAAATACGAACAAAATGTTAATATTTTAAGGGTGTCACATTGGACACCATGTTACATGTTTTTGAAAAAAATAAGACCAATTTGTTTGGCCCCTGTTTTTGAACCCCTTATTCTCTACCATTTAAAAAAAGTAGTTTAAAAAGTAGATCAAAGAACTACAAATTTTTTGTTACATCTTCATATTTTGAGTGTATCTATTTTCAATTTATCATCCAAAGTTAGTCTTTCCTAATTTCAAAGAAACGTGGTCACTTAAGACCCCTTTTTGGTCCCCCATCTTTTTTCATTTACCCACATCTTTATTTTATGATTATGAATTGAATTACATATGATCTCTTTATATAGAGTTTTTGCATTACAATAATTATTCTAGAAACTTATCATGCATACTACATGCAAATTACAAAATCCAAAAAATTCTCATGTAAATTCTATATTTAAAAATCTTATTTTATCTTCAAGAAAAATTGTAATTATTTCCTAGTCTTCTACGTGATTTGGGAGAAATTAGAGTTTATTTTGACACTCCCCCTTAATTTTGACCACAAATGTTTCAGCATATTTAATACCCAAATTCTTTTCTAAAAAATTCTCCTTTTGTAATTTTTTTTGTCAACTTACTTGCCAACTGATCTTCTAATTTGTAAAACTCCAATATATAAGTAATCTTCTAGAAAACTCACTATTTGTGGTTTTCCATTTTGTATGTTTTTTTTGAAAAATTCTCCTTTTGTAATTTTTTTTGTCAACTTACTTGCCAACTGATCTTCTAACTTGTAAAACTCCAATATGTAAGTAATCTTCTAGAAAACTCACTATTTGTAGTTTTCCATTTAGTATGGTGTCCTACAAGATAATATCTGTCACATTTCTCAAACCTTCAAATCTTTTTTGATTGCTATCATTTTTCACATATGAACATTTGTATTTGAACAACCTTTTGAACGTACTTTTAATATTTTTCCAATTCAATCCATAACTCCATCCATAATTTATTTGCATGCATCCTATCATATATTCATCCATCCACTCTTTATTTCAACACATATTTTCACAATGATTTTTCAATCCACATATATACAAGGATGCATATCCCAGCACATATCCTTTATATGTTCTTTCCTACTACAATGAGAACACTACACACATTGCATTTGTTAAATAAATTTTCTTGAATCTGTAACACCTTTAACATCATTTCCTTTACATGTGACATATCCAAGACCTTCATATTTGTGCCTCATAATTGGCTCAATGGGCTCTCTAATTTATTTCCCATACTTTCCTAATCCTTGACCTTTACATCTCATTCTTTTCATAATTTTGAAATCAATCTTGTTCTCATTATAACTAGCAAGTTTTGTAGATTCAAACAAAGTATCATCTTCATACTTACACTTTTCATCAAAAATAGGCTATATCACAAAAGCCAACTAATTTATCAAAATAACAACATAAATCTTTTGTCACATGAAACATCACATGCTAATGGCTTTGACCTTAGACATTCATTGCATGCTACTAATTGATCATTCTCATCTTTCAATTTTGATATTTTTTTCTTATGTAAACTATTTCCTCTTCTAACTTCTACTCTTTCTTTCACCTCATCAAATAACTTCAATCTTTTTTCTAATTCTTCATTTATTTTTCAAACATTTTCCAACTCTTTTTCAATTTCACATAACTATTCATATCTTTCTTTACCCATCTCTTTTACATTTGCTATCAATGTTGAATTAGATTTCTTAATTTTCATTAGCTCTTCCTTCAAAACATTTTTTTTCTTCTTTACTCTTTTACCAACTTCTTCCATTGAAATAAATTATTTAAACTCACTTTGTTTATACATTGGATGTGTGATTCAACTACAATGATTTAGATCACCTTCCTTGAACAACTTCGTGTGCCTTTAGTTTTCCACAATTTCCTTTGATTGATTAGATCCTTCAAATCCCAATCTTCTTTCTTCAATGATTGGACCTTTTAAGGTCTTCAAAATCACCTTTTCTGTTCTTATTTCTTGACTGCAAGTTGAGGCAGCTGAGCGGACCTTTCAAACCTTCAATACACAATCTTTCTGCAGCATTTCTTAGACTTATTTTGACTTCAGCGATTTACATCATCAGTGCTCTCCTATTTTCGGGCCGGCTTCACATGTCCTAGCATGGCTTAACCTTTCTCTGCAGGCTTTCTTTATAGTTATCCTGAAGGCTGCTAATTTCCTCCTCAAACTAGTGACTGCGATCTATCTTCACAGATTTGTAATCAATTCACAATGCCAATTTATCGAGTCTTTTCCTTAAACTCATGGTCTATTTGAACACATTTATTCTCCCTTTCTAAAGATGCAATATGGCTTTCTTTGCACGATTCCTCAACAATCTTCCAGATCTAACCTGCTTGTCTTCTGCTAACACTCTGAGCTTTCTCTTACCCTAGCTCTCATACCACTTTTGAAGGTGGACAGACACAAAAGAACAGAAAACTAAACGCAGAAAGCTTCAGCTTTTATTTTCTAATTATGAAATGAATTGCATATGACCTCTTTATAAAGAGGTTTTGCATTACAATACGTTTTCTAGAAACTTATCATGCATACTACAATACTACATGCAGATTATAAACTTCAAGAATTATTATGCAAATTTTATATTTAAAAATCTTTATTTTTATCTTCATCCAAGGTTATAGTTATTTTCTAGGCTTCTATTTGATTTGGGAGAAATTACAGTTAATTCCAGCAATCTTTATATTAACTTATTTGTGAGTGAATAAATGTCTTTAAATTTATGTATTAGAATTTCATTTTGATATAAGATGATGAATAATAGATCAAACAGTCAAAATAAATCTTTAAAAACTAAAACAATAAGATAAAATGATAAATTGAATTCATTAAAAAAAAAAAATCTATCTATATACAATTTTCACCATTACAACTATGAGCCCAAGCCATAACGATCCAAATATATATCGCGTATGCAAATTGTTTAATCATATGAGATTCAGCACCCATTCGATGGTTTTAATTTTGAATGCACCCTACATTGTAATAGCTAATGAACTGGTGGCTGATATACTCGGTCATTGCATGTTAAGAGATGGATGAACAAAATAAAGAATTAGTATATTAAAGCAAAAAGAGAAAAAAGATTTTCTGTGTAAAACGGAACAGAGACGCTGGTCTTAATACCATACTCATCTTCAGCGAAAGATAATAAACCCATCATTAATAAAAGATTCGAATGATTTTCCAAGCTAGCCCATACCAGTTTCATGATTGTAAATATTCTTATATAATATTTTTCTGGCCTTTTGTTTGAGAGCGCGTTTTCGGCCAGAGATTAAAAAATTCTTGGGGGGTCTATGGTTTAACGAAAATTTGTAACCTCCATCATAAACCTATCTCGTGTGATTGCAGCACCTTTTCATGTACATATCAACAGATGGCAACATCGTAGAGTTTTAAACAATTCTCACCACATCCAATACTATGCATTCATCAGGTCGCAACACCTTTGCTACATAATTTCTGGGTTGGCCAGTAACATAGTAGCTGGCTACAGATTACATTTTCAAACAGAATTGTGTGCCCCTAATAAGAAAAGATTCGAACGATTTTACAAACTAGCCCATACCTACGGCTCGTGAGAATAGTTACTTTTCTTTCTTCGAAGGACACGAATGAAGATCACATTTCATGTCATATGATGCAGTCCTAGAAATTCCATGACCAGGTCTCACTCATTGAAAAGAATCAAGATCGAGAGCTGATAATGGATTCTCCAAAAGAGGGGTACTCTCCATTTATACAGAATGGATGTGGGTATTATTTATCTGATGCATTCAGTGCCGTCAACTTCACTATTCGTCTCAGTCATAAGAAAGCTGCATGAGACTTCAGCAATTTTGCTTTTCCATTGTGTTGTTGGTGTATTTTTGGCTTCGTCAAAGTGGTCACCAGTAAGCATAATTTTTAGAATAGTGTGATTGCTGAACTGTGTGTTCTTTCAATCCATGTTCTGGATATTTTTAATGATCTATTATAAAAAGAAAAAGAAAGTGATGAATTGGATTGTAGAATTTTATCTCAAGAAGAATTGCGGAAGAAGGAAAAAGATAACGACCTGAAAACCAGACCAAGAGAAAAGAGGGAGTTAAAATAAGTTGGACCAAAAATATAGTATAAAGACAATAAACAATTACTCATTGAAAAATTGGATAAAACAGGTTTGAGTCATGGAAAGTGGTTACTCTGGCTTGGATCTAGATCGAACAAGAACAGGATTCAAGGTGCTACGTCTTAATTGTTGGATTTGATATGAGGAAGGATAAAACAAACAGAAATGGAAACACAGATACACAGACATTTTATATTGATCAAATCAAAACATTACTTAAATCTTCTGAGCTACTGCTCATTCATACAGAAACGACTACATTCCTTCATTCAACCAGTACAACTTCTTACATCTCCTTACAGATTTAGCTAGAGCTGTCTCATACAAACCAAAACCATTACATAACTAAAACGGCTGTTGCTAAAGCAAATACAGGCTTCTGCTCTTTGTTCTTCAAAACATAAACATTATATTTATTCTCCCAACTCCTGGAGCTACTGTTCCAAGACAGACATCAACTTCTCACTCCTTACAGAGCTGGACTCTTGAAAGAGTGGATAAAAAAAATGTGGACTAGACAATATATAGAGTTAAGCATCATCGGAGGACTGAGAACGGAACATAAAATATTTCATAAAGGAGACCTGCCAGGAGTTAAAGGAAATCGAATCAAAATTATGCCAAAGTCGAACCTCAATATTTGTCTAGCTGATACGGAGGCTAATATGATAGGTTTCAGCTGGGAAAATAAAAGCCCGCACGCTTGAGCACATAAGTGACAGCTGAGAGGAAGGAACAACTAAGGAGTAGTTGGGATTAAATTTCCAACATTAATTTTCCGGAGCTAAGACGAAATCCTATCAAAATTATGCCAAAATCGAACCTCAATATTTGTCTGGCTGATACGGAGGCTGATATGATAGGTTCTAGCTGGGAAAATAAAAGCTCACATGTTTGAGCAGATAAGTGACAGCTGAGAGGAGGAAACAACTAAGGAGTAGTTCGGATTAAATTTCCAACATTAATTTCCCCTCTTGCAGATCTTAAAAGTACTACTGTTTTCCATTTTATGGCTTTTACCCAGTACAAGAGACAATGAAGACAAAATGTAATGTATACTATAATAATTATTAATACAGTTTCCACGTTCTTGGGTCATTAAAATAATTGGAGTCTAACTCGGCAGCAAGTAACCAGTTATGGACGGTGGAGATTAATTCCCAAATGCTTAGAACAAGTGTTGATCGTTCTGAAAGCAAAAGCCCTGAATATGCGTCAATATTTATCTCTATAGCATTTGGGAAAGTAGTGTATGTCTTTTCTTTACTGCTAAGTATCTGAGTTTTTAAAATTGTAAGAAATGTTCTAAAAGAAGAATAGAGGTGGCCACGCTATTTTGTTGAAAACAGACCATCTATCACATATACAGACCTAATTGTGGTTTGCTTTGTCACAAATTGCTTGTGTTACTTTATTCAAAATCACAGAAAACAAAGACATAGAATTCAGAGCTATTGTTTTGTTGTATTGCACTTCTTGAATATGGCACAAAATATTGAGGGAGCGACGGTGAGGCGAATACTAGAACTGGATCAGATAATTAAGAAAAATAAGGCCCAAATGGCCGTCACACAAAGGCGATGGCCAGTGAGGAAGATATCTCCCCATTGAGCAATGGCAAGAAAAAGATTGGTACTAAACATTGTATTATGGTTAAAACTTAACCAGCTGCATATATTCTGGACAGCGTTCAATACAATGATTTATAGAAAATAAAGCTTTATGAAAACACAAAAACAAACTAATAAAAGACTGGCTTTTTACATGCGATAAAGATCGCTGGGAGGTTTCTAAAAAACTAATTAAAGCTAACAAAAAAAAACAAGGAAACTGCAGATAGCGGGAGGGTGTGCCAAGTGGAAAATCTTAAGCATCAATGATCCATCTCTCCGTGTAGTCTCATTCAGGATGTGGGTGTTGGGATTGCATTCATGTATTGGTTTTTCTTTTGTCAAATCAGTTTTTTTCCCTACAGAATGAAACCTCTCACTATAACCGCAGTATTTGCACAGATTGTTGTGTTCCCGCCAGGGAGTTTCATTGATGCGCGCTACCTGAAACTAAGTTTAAGGTCTCCCTGGTACCAAATAAAAGTTTTGCCTGAATCCAAAACCCATCAATGTGAAAGAGCGTCCTTATTACAATATTTGTTGGTGCTGGAGCCAGCCGTGTTTATGCAATCCATATTGTCAACATCGTAAAGGTATTTTCAAAAGGAAACCGGATCTATATGTAGGCCTATTGATAGTTCTCATGTTACAGGCACGAGCGTTATTTACAATTTTATCCCATGCTCAATTAGTTAATAACTGTGGATCTATATATTGGGTCATGTGTTGTTGTAAATAAAATGCGAGGCTTCAGAATAGAATAGAATGCAGGATTTATGGGATCACAAAGGTTAGAAAACTCAAACTTTTATAACTGATTTAGTGTTAGAATGATTGTTTTTTATTTCAACTGTGGTTTTCCGTCCACGTTTCAAATCGCATTCAGTAATGTATCAGTAAAAAGAGGAGAGTGATAAATTAGATTGTAAAATTGAATTCAGTAATGTATCAGTAAAAAGAGGAGAGGAGAGTGATAAATTAGATTGTAAAATTGACTATATGAAAAGTTAGGAAGAAATAAGGAATGAGGACCGAAAAAATTGAAACATAGACCAAGAAAAAAGAGGGGATTGAATGCTTCTCATTAAAATTTGCCAAAACTTTGAAACCTCAAAGTACAGGGAAATTACAGGAAAGATGGGATTGAATGCTTCTCATTATAATTTACCAAAACCTTGAAACCCAAACTGATAGGGGAATTACCAAGGAAATCACCTCAACACAACACAGACACCTTTTTGCAACGTTGAAAACCTGAAGAGAAACTGCCTTTAACACAAAATAGCTTCTTCAAAACCACCTTAATTTGTACTGCCGTGAAATCCAGAATCTCTGCAGAGGTTACTATGTATCGACTTTCTTTATAGGGTAAGGTGATAAGTATTACAGTTTCAATATTTAGTACGAGTTAATTCTTCAGTGACTTTGAGCTATACAAATTATACATTGCTTGCAGAAAAATTAAAACCAGTGTACAAAACTTATAATTAAAATTTCCCGACATTACAATAAGACCTTAATTGTTTCATTCAATATTTTCAATGATAAATTTGTTTGGGTAAATAACACACACCTGGAATACTAAAAGACAACTAAAACCTTTTAATTCGCTGAATACTTGAAAAAAATAATAACCAGTAAAAGTATTCTGAACACAATAATAACAGCTTAAAAAGCCTGTGAGCCTACCTTGAAAGCAGAGTAGATAAGGATATGTCTTGCAAGGTAAGATGACGTCCCATACCATGTATTAACAAAAAGCAACTGTAAATGAGATCTGTTGTACCCAACATTGTTGAGAAGATCTTCTCAAAATCAAGCTCTGTGCTTATGCCATTTACTAACACAAAAACAACTGTAAATAGTGTTTAGGCTATTTGATGAGACAGGAATGAAATAAACAAATGACTTGCATAAGGGTTAACAGGAGAAGCGAAATTCCAGCGAAAAGGGAGAGGACCAACCATGGCTTTGAACAGTGAGCCATCCGGAATTGGGCCCATAGGACTTTCCACCACTTCTTGGTGTATCCATTTACCTGATATGATGCATTACTGATAGGGTCATAGGGGACTTCAGTGGAGCTACACACGATAATAGAATTCCAAAGCTGAGCGACCTCTTCATCGCTTCCAAGCTTGTGGGTGATGATGCCCTCTCGTCTCAAGATAGCAACATCTTTACTAGTATTAATGAGATCGTTCATTAGAATGACGTACCTGGTTATTGGTTTCTCCACCTGTCTCGAGCAGATCTCGAGGGCCATCAGGTTTCTGAGTATAGCCTCGCATCTGTCATCTACATTGAACTTGGGCAGATAGAGCGTGGAACTGTTGCTGTTAAAAAGAATGTGATGGATTCCTCTGCTCTCTAAACTCTTAAACTTAATTCCGACACTTTCTAATTCTTCAGCCGTGAGGATGCTACCCCTGCGCTCTACCAATATGTCTCTTCTACGGCGGTACAACATTAACAAGTGCCACACCAACCATATAGTAAGCAAGGGGAACAGAAACAAGAGTAATGTGCAGATTACCGCCTTCCATATTAAGGACCATGAAGACACTAAACTAAGCAGTACAGTGGGCTTTCCCCTTATATGTTTACTGCGAACAAGGGTTGGCTTGTCCACAACAAAATCATGAAGCAATTGCAAGATATGTGTTTCTGTGTATATCCGATTCCGCACAGGACCTACTTCAACAGGGGATAAATTTTTCAGTGATGACTCAAACCAAATGAATCCGTTATTATACTCCTTGCGTATCCCTAAAGAAACCCTGATTTCCTCCAGAGTCCAAAATGGTATTTGATTCTCCATCTTGAACATATCTTTGATAATGTCATTGAGGAGAGGATGATGTCTTTTCCTGCTGAGAATGCTGTCATTTCGGGGCATGGTTTTATTCTCTTCACTTCCATGGTCTTCTGAGAACCTAAGGAGGACTTCTAACAGGAAGCAAGCATCTCTTGTAATCATCCACGCCCAAACATTCCTGGCAATCGGAAATTCTTTAACGTAGCTGCTTTTTATTTTATTGAGTGTCTCGTCGCCCTTAAAAAACTCAATTACCGGATATAAGCCTGGATCTAACATATTCCGATGAATTTCTCTCGAGACTTCTGACTTGAGACTTTCCACCTCGTCACGTCGGACGTTGGATCCTGGCCTGAAATGATAAGGACCAATGGACATAACTTGAGGAACATAGAAGATCCCCGTTTTTCTATTTGACAGACTCTTCGGAACACAGTGAATGAGACCATCATTTGGCTTCGGTGAAGGCCCATCAGTTCGTAAGCTTTCTTCAACTGCTATAATCCATGCGTTGCTTCCCATACCTCAGATAGTAACCTTGCGAAAACCTTTAGGTAGGTAGCAAGAGTTTTGAGTTCTGCTCAAGGGAAGGCCTGCCACATATGCCATATTCTGTCTCCGAAGCTCCATTATTACGCCGAAGGTGTTCCCTCATTGAAGTTTTCCAGTCAAATTTCTCTATCGACGGCTTTCGGCGTTCCCTCAATGAAGTTTTCCAGTCAAATTTCTCTATCGACGGTTTAAAGCAGAATGCAAGACCATCTACGATATATCTTGACCGTTCATTAGTTCTTGTCGTTTTGCTCTTTACGCTGAAGTCGGTCAAAAAAATATCTGTTAAAAAGTAACTCCACTTCGATTGAAATACAGCGGACACCAAGAAACCTAAACTTAATAAGGCGAGGTCTGACGAAAAACATGGAGAACAGAGTAATTGGGTGTAATCTAGTGTATCACAGCTGCTGGAGAATTTGCGTGCGGCCGAGCTTTTAAATCCTCAGCAACTCAAAATCAGAAAATTCCTTATAAATAAATATCTGCCTTCTGTTAATATCTGCCCTACTTTCGTGACCACCTTTTTTATCAGCGACATCGACAGAGATTTGTGCAGAATCTTGAGGTAAGTCGCATTTCTCTTGCCGTTAATGGTTTCCACTCCATATTTTATCGCTTCCCCTGCCGTTAATGCTTTCTGCCCCTTTACTGTGAAAGATTGAAGCAGCAAGATTAAGCAGCAACCGTACACAACTTGGGGTTTCCTGAAAATTTCCTGCGACCTCTGCCCATTTTCTCTCATTGGCATCATTGACAGGTCGACACAATTTCCGCAGAATCTGTAGGTAAGCCACTTCCCATGATTTTGGTTTATTGTATTTTTTTAACCTTCTGCATTACAGAAACCATTTGCATCTGCTTCAAATTTTCTAGCCTTTTTTTTTAAGCAAATCCATTTCATGTCTACCTTGCCATCGCTGTATTGTAATTTCGGCCTTTTGTTTTGTATTATCAGTCCGTAGACATTCCTGGTATCCACTCCCTCAAAGGGCTGCATTCCCGTTAGAAAAACCTTCTTGAGGATATTGGAAGACTTCCAGCACCCTCCAGTAACAAGTTCCCCTGCTAACTTCAGGGGACCAGAAACTAAAATGTCCAGAAGTAATATAATAGTTGCGGGTTCCATTTCCATCTACCCATTTTTTGTTTCTTAATAAATGTGCTATGCATTCATGACACTTTATAATCTACTACACACTCCTTGCAATGGTGTTCGAAACTCCTAAACAAGGGTAGGATCCTCGAAATATGTTTTAGGTAATTTCTGCCTATAATCTCCAGATTGGAAGACAAAATCAAGCATAAGAAGATAGCAGTAAGGATAGAATATGAAATTAAGAGCATGTTGCAAATAGTAGTACATTATCACCACAATTGGGCTTTCACATTTTAAACCACGATGATCATAAATACAAACTTTGGTTGCTATTTCAATTGCTACTTAATGTCTAAGTATTGGCTTTTCATTAGTTATAAACCAGAGCCTATCACTAATTGACCTTCCACACATTCAGATTTCTTGATCAATTCATCTAATTTAGGGCCATTCATTGATACCACATCAGCCACAGGCTTCAAATTTCAAACCTTGGACAAAGAGCTTTAAGTGACCGGGAAAACTATTTTTTTGAGTTTCTGAAACTCCAAAATTACCAGGAAAACAAGCTTGCTCAGTTTTTGAAACCTCCATATTAGCAGCAACTTTGTCACAATTCTCAGCATTTGAGGCCTCAGTTGGGCTTATGCAAATTTCAACCTCAACCTCAACTTTAGGTGCGACTTCTTCATCAACGTTACCCTCAATGACAGATTTGGCGAAAAAGCATGAGCCATTCTTATCAATCCATGCAATGGACCTTTGACAACCCACCCTCAAATCTATTTGTAGCATTCGCAAAAAATCAACTAGGTATGGTGAACCATCTATTACCAATTCTCTGGTGGGCATGCATTACCAAATCTACTAGGTATGGTGAACCATCTATTACCAAATCTATTTGCAGCATTCTCAAAAAGTCAACTAGGTATCATGGAGGGTAAGTAACCAACATAAAAAGGCAAGCTCTCTTTGTGAATGTGTGCAAACAACATTTAAATTTCATAGAATAGAGACCTTATTTTGGTTGCATCATTTGTCTGGCATGGAGATGAGGTGATGCTATGACATTTGGTCTTGGACTTATGTTGCGACTGCAAGCATGATAGTTGTGCAAGAGTTGGTGTTTTCACTGTCTTTCAAGCATAAACAAGACAATTATGAAGTAATACTCACCACTTAGTTAAAAAGGAAAGGCCCAACCTACAAGTAATAACAAGCAAAAGCAAAAGTTTCCATTAGGCCTTCCTCGATTGAAAACTCAAATGTGATGTAATGTGATTCAATGCAATGCAAATCTAATGAGATGTGTTGAACCCTCGTTTAATTCTCCTCTAGTGACAGATGCTTCATTAATACATAGAATTGAACGGAAAACTTTCAAGCTTGGTTTTTTGGGCAGCAAAGTCCCGTCCTCCAAAACATCATCCCCCAGGGCCAAGTAAACAACAGACGGCTTCTCCAGCCCAAGAATATTCGCAACCCTTCGCATAATTCTTCCTTCTTACTACAAATTCTAAAATTCTTTCCCTCTTTAACTTTAGCCCTGTTCTCCACTTTCTTGCAATAAATCATCCAATCCTTTTCAGTTAGCCCACAAGTATGGAAGCCTCCGCAGACAATTCATCCACCAAATCAAGACATTCAAACCTAATAACATCGTGCCTGTCAATATCAGGGTTTTGAATACATTCATCCAGCTGAGCCAAATCTTTAGGAGCAGTTCACCGCCGACCACTTCCCTTGCACACAACGATGGCAATGAGAAACCAGGGCATTTATTTTATACATAAATTTCCATAGTATATATTCAGGTGAGGAGGGGAACTCTCTATCAGAATGAAACTGAGATATAGTCAGAGCCGGGGGTAGGAGGCCCTCCGGTTGAACGTCCATACTCTGTTCCAAAGCTCCCGTTTTTGTGCAGGCTGAGTGGGTGCTGAAAAAGGCTATCAAACTTGACTTTACCCCCACCGTTTCCATCTGCTTGAAAGTTTCTAAAGCATCCTCAATAAATCCATTTTGTGCATAACCTGCAATCATTACATTTCAGAAAAAGCTTTTTCTGAGTCATTCGGTCAAACGGTTCACAACACTTTGTCTTAGTCATTCTGTCAAACGGTTGACATGCCTTGTGTATACTTTTGCATTTTCCAAAATTGGGGGTGAAGGAACATTATATCTTTTATTGCTTTCTTTGTGTAATTAAATAATCATCATGTTTTACCTAATCCCATGACATACAAAGAAAATCTCACCTGCATCGTTAGCTTCAGGCATATATTAAGTAAAGAAATTTGAACAAGAATATTAGTCTCAGCATTTCGTAAACTGTGATGGAAATTTAGCAGTTATCAATCATAAACTGGGCACTTTCAGTCACACTCCATGTTTCCAGACACTTATTCCAAGTCTAATTGATTCATTACTTTGTCATATTTTTGCTACCTGCTGAGTACTGGAGTAATCTGTAAGTTGCCAAATAACTTCTGAGATTGTTCTGGGTTAAAATCTGTCTATTAGCAGTCAAGAATTACTTTGTAACAGTCTATAAGTTGCTGTTATATTGTGGGTCTGTTTCCAGTGAGAAATCTAATCACTAGTGACTAGAAAATACCTTGTATTAGTTGGGAGGAATGTCAAACTGAGAATATGATTTGTTCATGAATTACAGTCTTAGTTGCACTCAGAAATTTATATATATCATACTGCTGTTATAGCCTTTCTACTATTGCTGTGTAATGCCAATGCTTGGCTAAGAAATCGTAGTGAAATAAGAAATCGTAGTGAAATAATTATCATTCTATTGATATTGCAGTCCTTGATGTTTATGTTTTTAGTGCACTACTGTTATTGAAATACAAGGAAACTCATGAAGTCTCTAGCATTGTCCATGTTCATATGTCCAAGATATGGAATGCCCATACTTACATGTGCTATATCTCATTGATTTGGAAAATAAAACAAGAGCCCCTACTATCATTTTATACAATTGTTTTACAAATACCAAACTGAAAATAAAACATCAAACACCTCTTCAAAATCTCAAGCAACGCTCAAAATTCAGAAATTATAATATCCTTATGTTGGTGCAGATCAAACAGTCTTGCCATCTTTAATTGAAGATTGTAGAAATTAGTTAGAAATATAGTTTTCAGAAATTCAATCGATTCTTTTCTTTTTCAGAAATTGTAAATTGTGAAGTGTCAAATTTTTTTAAATAAATTAAGTAATGCAAATATATTTTATTGTCATTTCATTTTAATTAAGAAAATATGATTTTTAACTACAAGTCATTTTCTAAAAGTAGATATTACACCATCATCTAACATGCTTGTTGGTATTGTTATTTATGATATCAAATTTATTTAAAATTTCTATATTATGAATTTTTGTAAACAACTTTTCATAGAAAATTCGATCATTAGAATCAATAAATATTAACAGGCAGTGCAATTTTTTTCTTAAATTTATGAACTGTGAAAACCTCATATTAATTACAACAGGCAGTTAACTTTGGATGAAGGAATACCAAATTCATAAGAATAAAAGACTGTTAATTACTAATGAAAGTAACTAAGTGTGATCATTGTTTCCAGCTTTCAATTTTCTTTCAAATGCTGGAAACAATGAGAAGATATTAAATATGGATTTCTGATTGTATCGGGATATCAATCAATTAGACAAAGCTTAATCAGATTTATATGATATTTTGTATTAAAATTCAACCACGTATGCTTATTTGATTTGAATATCTTGCTTTAGGGTACAATAAAAAATGGTCCCACTTTTGGACTGAACAATTACAAGAACCAGTATAATTGGTATTTTTGCATAGGACAATAACCAATAAAATGGCTGAGAATTGTGAGGAAATATTTATTGTATAATTAATAAAGTCTGTAAAGAACAAGGTATTAAGATTAACTTATGAAGATTATTTAATCTGTACTGTAGCTATTGTGACAGATTTCTACTGAAGCTGCAAATTCAATGGTTGCCAGACCTATTCTTCCAATACCTACTGTAAAGTCAAATCTTAATACTGGTTCTTGAATGTCAAATCTGTATAGCAGATGTGGCTGCACCGTTGAATTTGTAGTTCAAAATCATATTCTCTTAATTAAAATGAAGTGACAATAAATTATATTTGCATAACTTCATTTATTTATAAAACTTCAACACTTCATATTTTACAATTTCTATAATTCAAATACAATACCATATATTAAAATATTCATCTCCACAAATCTTCGGCATACCCATTGCACAGGAAGGTGCAATTACTAGGAGTAGATGTCCAGTTTGACTTTTCTTCGTCTAGAATGATCTAAGTATGGGAGAAAATGCAGCGATGATTCCCATTTCTATATTTGTCTTATTCGGTGAAGGGCTTACTAGCGAACTGTTGAAGGGCATATTTCTAAATGGCAAAGGTTATCCAGCCCCTAAAATGACATGGGGTATCGGATGCCCCACACACCTGCATAACTATCCGTGCGCGCGCCAGGCAACTGACAATTCTATGCAGTGGCTGTATTTGTCAGTTTTTTATTTTTTACTGTGCCCAATATATGGGAATTATAAATAATATGTTTTCTAATATTTTAATATATATAATATGTCTTTAAATTTATTAATTAATTTATGATGAAAACATATATTGTAAATTAATTAATAAATTTAGAGAACATATTATTTTTTTAATCAATATTTATATTATAAAATTTATCATATATTATAATTAAAGTGATGTATTATTCTATTTTTAAAATAAATCAGATTTCATTAATATTTTTAAAATATTTTAATAGATTAATTAATTTTTAAATATAAATTGATTAAAAAGAGAAGCTTGAGAAAAAGCATATCTCAATATATTTTATTTAGATTTTTTTGAAAATATACCTAATGAAAAATTCATATGAAAAATCAAACCTAAATCTTTGGAAATATGTGGTAAATAAGGTGAAGAAGATATTTACCACATCACTTTGATGTTAATCTATAGTTTAAACTCTCTCTTAATGTTAGTTTAAAAATAAATTGGCTAAGTTACATAAATATCACATTCATGCATTTTAGTTTTTACCAAGTAAATTGATCAAGTAATATAAAATGAATGCATAAATTTAAGAGTTTCATTATCTATTTTTGACATAATATATTTGGGAATTAAATTTTAAGGCCGAAATTAATACAACCAACTAAATTTATCTTTTTGGATTTTGAAATCCTCAAGGCATTTGATGAAGTAGATTTCAATCTATGGATGAGGTCGATGTGAATTAGCATGTTCATGAAACAAATCAATGGTGTGTGTCAAAAGTAGTATATACACAATATTTTTATTGTACTTTTATAAATACAATTGTTTATACATTTTTTTTTTAATTGGTAATATCAAATATTTTACTATAATTTGTTGTATTTTTCTTTGATATTCTTAAAAAAATTATGTTTGATTTGGTGATATGCTTTTAAGAAACCAAAGTTTCTACCCTTTTGAGATACATGAAGCTCTCTCAAGACCTTAATCTAGAGGAGTGGGTTAGAATAAAACCAATTACAAGCTTATCATATGAATTTAAAATTTGTAATACCTTGCATATATGTTATCCATACCAATTAAATTCATTGAAATTTTCCCTAGGGTAACTTCTTCTGTGAACAATTAGTAATTATTAAAAGTTAATTGTAAAATATTATTAGTACTTTTTAAAAGTTAATTTTTTTTAACCATTGTCATTTGTGAACAATCAACATTATTAAAATAAACAATCATTTTGTGAATAATTAATTTTTAAAAGAAATACTAAAATAAATTGTCATTTTATTTTAATATTTTTTTAAAATTTAATTATATTAAAAAATTATTTATCTAAAAAAAAAATAATAATCTCACAAATTTGTATTATTTATATTTATATTTATTTTATTTTCACTTTTCACAAATCACATCAATAATTTTTTAATACGATTTAACAATTTGATATAGACAAATTAGAGTGCATAGCCATTTTAGATGCCCCCTTAATCTTAAACATTTTAGAAATTATCAACTATGCATTAAAAAATATAAAACAGATAATTAAAGTAAATTATTGACCACAAATTTCCCTCAACTATTTTAAAATATTATAATGATATCTTCTCAACACTAATATAGTATAATTACTATTTCATTTTTAAAATACTTTGAATATTCTACCAGAAACATCCCCTATCATGTAAACAAGATAATGACATTGGAGATAAAAATCATAAAATCTAATGCATATATAAAACTTAATAATTAATGATATCAAATTTTAAATATAATTAAATTTGAACAAAAGAATTAAAAATTCATTTATTATAAGTTACACAAACAATTTTATTTTAAAAATATTATATAAATGAAATACTTGAGAGGTCCTAAAATATAAAGTGTCACTAAAAATAGCTTACAAGTAGTAACTAGATTGTAAGAATCTATTGGCTAAACACATTGAACTAATTTTAGACATTTTGTATTTCATGTTTGGAAAGAATGCAAATGTTTAAGATTATGCAATTTAATACCATTAAAGAAATTTCATAGTTTCTACTTACTTGTATGTGAATGTTTAATGATGTTTCTTAATTTGTAACACAAATAGATTGTGAGGAATTATCCTCACTACATATATTATATTTATCTATCAATTTTATTTATTATAGATTTTACATTAAAATGCATGATTTATATTATTCACATGCATACTAAGATAGGGATCATATATTATAATAATTGTATAATTTTAATTTATAAAAATGCTAATTTATATCAATAATTTTTTACAGTAGTATATTTGATATGTAAATAAATATATAATACAATATATTATAAAATATTTTTCACTTTAAAATATTTTTAAAATGAATCAATTAACCTATTTTCAATAGTTACATACAAATTACTACATTGTATTTCTAGTTTTGATATGTTTTATCATTTTATGAGTGTCTTCACAATTTTTACTTTCTATTGTGCATTGGCTTCCATATTTTATGGATGATAACTAGAGAGAGTTTAAACTATAGATTAACATCGAAGTGATGTGGTAAATATCTTCTTCACCTTATTTACCACATATTTCCAAGGATTTAGGTTTGATTTTTCATATGAATTTTTCATTACTATCTTTTCAAAAAAATCTAAATAAAATATATTGAGATATGTTTTTTCTCAAGATATATGTTTGTTCTGAAGCTTCTCTTTTTAATCAATATATATTTAAAATTTAATTAATCTATTAAAATATTTAAAAAATATTAAATGAATCTTATTTGTTTTAAAATATAGATAATACATAACTTTAATGATTATAATATGTGATAAAATTTTATAATGTAAATGTTGATTAAAAATATTATATGCTTTCTAAATTTATTAATGAACACAATATATGTTTTGCATCATAAACTAATTAATATAAATTTCGTAAAATTAATTAATAAATTTAGAGACATATTATATATATTAAAATATTAGAAAACATATTATATATAATTCCCATATATTGGGCATGGTAAAAAATAAGAAACTGACAAATACTGCCACCGCACAGAATTGTCAGTTGCCTCGCACGCGCACGGACGGTTATGCAGGTGCATGGGGCGTCCAATGCCCCATGTCAGCTAAGGGGGCTGGATAGCCACGAGACCTTGGACTGTAAATTCCTGTGAAAGGGTACGTACCTGTTACATTGAGCTGTAAAGCACCACACACATTTATAAAGACTAGTGAGGAAGATGATGATATCTAACCATAGATACTTCTTCCGTAGTAGGTAGATGACCCTTGCGGTAGGTGCGCACGAGCAGAGGAGAATTATTGAAAGATATAAACTACCTACTTACCCAGTCAAGCACGGAGCCGGCGAACTCCTAGACAAAACGCACCTATGTACATACAAAAAACATAAAAACATACATAATAACATAGTTAGACACATACATAACATGATGGGACGACGCCGTACTGCAACTGCAAGGGACAACGCAAGTTGCAGTGGAGGTCACGGTAGGAAAACGGA